>JAVJIF010004104.1:0-279853 GCA_038442645.1 Agave tequilana
GAATAGTTGAAACTGGTAATGCCAGATTCCTTAAAAATGGCGAAATTAGTGGGGTGATGAACCAAGAAAAGTAGATCTTGAAGTGATAAGGGTAATATCCCATTACCTTTCCTTCAAGAGAAATTGTTGTCTCTCAGCTTAATCATCAAGCTGAGATACCAGAACAACATAATGATATTGATTCACCACTCCATGAGGATATTGCCATTGAAAATGTAGTAGAACCACCACAACCGGCCAGCTTTGAGAAGATCTCAAAGGGAAAGAAGATCTACCATTTCAGATGATTATGTGGTGTATCTACAGGATCTGATTATGATATTGGGATAAATAAAGATCCAGTTTCATTTTCACAAGTCATAGAATGCATGATTCTAGTAAATGGGTTGATGCTATGAATGATGAGTTGAAATCTATGGACCAAAATAAAGTCTGGGATCTCGTCGAATTGCCTGATCACCGTAAGAAAGTCGGTGTAAATGGGTCTTTAAGACCAAACGCGACTCTAAAGGCAATGTCGAACGATATAAGGCCAGACTTGTGGCTAAAGGTTTCACTCAGAAGGAAGACGTTGATTATAGAGAAACCTTCTCTCCAGTATCAAAGAAGGACTCTCTTAGAATCATTATGGCACTTGTAACTCATTTATGATTTGGAGTTACATCAAATGGATGTGAAAACTCTGCTTTTCTAAATGGAGATTTGGATGAGGAAATTTACATGAAGCAACCTGAAGGGTTCGCAAAGAAAGGAAAGAACACTTGGCTTGCAAATTAAAGAAATCCATATACGGACTTAAACAAGCTTCCAGGCAATGGTATATAAAAGTTTAATGATACCATTACCTCTTTCGGATTTACAGAAACACTGTTGATCAGTGTATATTCTATAGATCAGTGGGAGCAAGTTTATATTTTTGGTTCTGTATGTGGATGATATCTTGTTAGCCAGTAGTGATATTGGTTTGCTGTATGAAACTAAAGGTATCTTACCAAAACTTTCAGATGGTTGATATGGGTGAGGTAGCTTATGTCATCTGCATAGAGATCTTCAGGGATAGATCTCGAGGATTGCTAGGACTGTCTCAGAAAGGTTTATCAATCGAGTCTTGGAAAGATTTCATATGGAGTTGTGTTCAGTCAGTCCTGCACCCATTCAGAAGGGTGACACATTAAGTAAAAGCCAGTGTCCCAGAAATGACTTAGAAAAGGGTCAAATGCAGAAAGTTCCGTATGCGTCAGCTTTTGGGAGCTTGATGTATGCACACACTTGTACCAGGCCAGATATCAGTTTTGCTGTAGGGATGCTGAGAAGATACCAGAGCAATCCAGGAATGGAGCACTAGAAATTAGCTAAGAAGGTTATGCGGTATCTTCAAGGGACAAGGACCATATGCTCACATATAGGAGATCAGATCAGTTGGAGGTGATCGGCTATTCGGACTCAGATTTTACTGGTGCCCAGATAGTAAGAAGTCTACTTCAGGTTTCATTTTCTTGCTAGCAGGTGGGGCATTTCGTGGAAGAGTGTAAAGCAGTCTATCACTGCTTCATCCACGATGAAGGCTGAGTTCATAGCTTGTTTTGAGGCCACAAATCATGCATTATGGTTAAGGAATTTTATTTAGCACTTGGTGTAGTTGACTCTATTGCCAGGCCGCTGAAGATATATTGTGACAATACAACAGCCGTTTTTCTTCTCTAAGAATGGAAAGTACTCTAATGGTTCCAGACACATGGAACTTAAGTACTTGGTGGTTAGAGAAAGAGTTCAGAAACAGAAGGTCTCAATTGAAAGTATAAGTACCACTTTAATGGTTGCTGATCTAATGACAAAGGGATTGCCTCCAAACATTCAAGGAACATGTTGTAAGAATTAGTCTTTTGGGCAATCTGTAAATGTATGTTTTGGTACTTGTATAATTGACATTATTGCGCAATGAAAGTTTGTTTCTGTATTTCCTGTTATCCAATTATGTGTGCACATATTATGTATGGATGTTTGTTAACAGGAAATGTCTTTACAAGACAATTACATGGGTCATTTTGGTTATGGACTCAATTAGTAAGGGTTATCAATGTTGTGGTACATAGAAGGGAGTATGACGTGGATGTTGTATAACCGCTATGACTCGCATTGGTGGTCCAAGCTAATTGCAGTATTACAGTATTTCATATTTGGGCTTATCAGTTGTTGTTTTTAAAATTCGTGATCACGTGTCAATGTTTTTCAGTATGGAATCCAATGGAGTCAAAATGTTTTGAAAATGAGTCTTTTCTTTTATTTGTTTTCTAAAGTTTTAACCTAATCGGTTAATGGTCCAAGTGGGAGAATGTTAATCTCACATTAAGGTGGCCCAATAACCTTGGTTAATTAACATTGGATTCCTAATTAAAGTTAACTGATATAATAGATGCCCATATTAAAGTGACATTTGTGTAAAGTTTTAATAATCATCTGGGGTATGAAGGAACTATGATGGGTGGTTTTATCATGAGTGATTACTTGCAAATGAGACCCACTTCTCTCATCCTGTGAATGAACACAAACCTCCTCCCTGTTTTGAGGACTCCATCACCTTTGAGTAAATTAGGGTTTGTGATAAGAGAAGGACAGAGAGAAGAGGATCATTGCAGATTAAAACTATTGCAGGATTCAAGAAAGGATCAAGGTCTTCATCCATTCATCTTCCTCAGTCATCAATGACTTCAGGTATGGGAATTTAAGTATATGTGTTTTGGATTATGTTTTCAATTCTTGAGATGATTGATTCTAAATTCAATGGCTGTTAATCCGCATTAAGTTTTATTTTAATTCCTTACATCTCCAACATAAAATATGTACTAGAGTCATCTACAAAAATGATAAGACAAAATAGAATAAAATACTTCGTATGTTTTCTCACAAGAATGAGTCCAGGGACAAGGTGAAGGGAAAAAATAAAATGCCATTTCAGACCAAATGAAAAAATAAATACATAAACATTAATATAAAATTAAGCAGTACCAAATGAAATGAAAATTTTGTCAATGATAGAAACCTGTGATAAGAAAGGTTAGTAGTTACTAAAAGGGGAAGCAAAAGATGATCAAATTTCAAACCAAACTTTGTAGAACAATCAAATGTTTTACTTTTATCATTCTCACTTGAGCACATCAGAGAGGGAGCATAACAATAACTAAATAATTACCTAGATGTTGTCTGAAGCAATGGAACACAAGAAAGGCTAGACTATAAAACACAAAATCCACTCCTTTGAAATACAAAAATTCACTATATTCTCATAAAATCCACATATCCATTTGACTTTAAGACCAAGTTTCTAAAACTTGACCTAACTACAACTAAACTGCTTGAATTTAACCAAAAAAATGAAAACTTTTGCATAAAACATTCACAGAAAAATACCTTTAATTACTTCCAAACTTGTAGACTTTAATCAATTATCAGTTATCAAACTTGTAGACTTCAATACATAGAACAACTACATAGATATCTAAACTATTCCATGGTTTCGCTTGTTATTTTTGGAAATAGGTGCATTTCATGCCACTTCCTCAATTCAATCTGATCTATTTTCTGTCACTTTTTGATATCTCCTTTACTGTACCAAACAAAGCTCCTCTTATTTCTGAAGTTTCAGTTGTGATGCAGTTCTTGAACAAAAGCTGGCCTGCAAACAAGGTTGCAATATGATGTTATTTCTGAAGTTTCAGTTGTGATGCAGTTCTTGAACAAAACCTGGCCTGCAAACAAGATTGCAATATGATGTTATTTCTGAAGTTTCAGTTGTGATGCAGTTCTTGAACAAAAGCTGGCCTGCAAACAAAATTGCAATATGAGTTGGTCACCAAAGCAGTACGCAGCTTAATGAGTGATTGCGACTCCAGACGCTCCGACTCTGCCTCAAATGTGATCTGATTATTATTTTTTCTCTTATTCTTGAGCAGTTTGAATTACACAGCATAGAGTTTCTCGCGAAGGCCTGATCTCAACTGCAGTCTGCAGGCTGCAGCAGGAGGGCATTTCTCTGTCCAGTTGACATCCTACACCCTCTTGTATGGGATGGTGTAACTTTTTTGCCACCCCTTTTATTTAGTACATGAGTAAAAAGGAGGATGAAGAAGCAGCGATGGCGATAAAATCAGAAAGACGAAAGATAGGGAAGAAATATTAATTTCTAAGATCTGAACAAGTAATGTCCGTCGAACATGAAAGCATAATATCAAGATTGATGCTGACATTCAGCATATGCATACAATCATGAAACAGAGGCCTAGGGTTCCATCTTTCTGCCTTGCACTGCAAAAGAGTGGAGATAGTGTTCCAAGAATCTCTCTCAATGCAGATGTGAGTTGGATATTGAGAGGCTGCCCGTAAACCCCCACCATATCCCCATGAGTTCTAAGACGTTACTCGATGCTTTGAAGACATTTTTTGCCCCCATGATGATTGCTTAATTTTGATGCTTCCATGGACAAAACATCTGCTGACATAGGGTTCATCATCCGTGATGATTCAGGTAAACCAACCGAATGCGGGGGGGATTAGGTCGAAGGGACTGACTTCATGGGGCCAAGATGCTAATTTGAAATCAAGATTCTTTTATGTTTTGAGGTTCAGGGTAAGATTTATTCAAGTTGTCGTCAATACTGTTGCAATTCCAGTCAACTCTGAGGGATTGAATGAAGCTATCTTTGTAGTATTCCAAATATTGTGATTCGAGAAAAAACATGGTTTTGTTATGGTTTCAAGCATAAGAATTGTGGTTTATGTCAGCATATCTGAGTCTGATGATTGCTATTTGATTTTCTTCTTGGAGTTGGGAGGTATTTTTCTGTTTCTGAGTTCATCTTTCTTCCTTTCTTTTCAAGGGATAATGTTCTGGGTTTCTAGCAAATTTTGCACTTTACAAGCACAATCCCATGTCAGATAACTGCCATCATTTTGCCAAGAGTGGCATCAGCTAGTTTTAATCAGATCTTTATTACTGTGAGGAAAAGATAATGGTTTTTGGTTCTATAAATTGCACAAATTAGATGAAGTATAGCCTCGTCTCATATTTAATTCATTTTATAAGAACTGACAAAGGTTTATAAGGATATATGGGCAAAATACTCCAATACAAGGGTTTTCAGGGAAATTATGCAAGTCCATGATCTTCGATCATACTGTCACACATAGTAATTTTTTAAAATACCTGATACATGTGTAAATATTGATATTTAAAATAAGTTATAAATATTGTATTGTTTTATAGGTTTATAAAATATTTTCTTATATATCGGTACATCAAATAGGACTGTAACGAAGAAGAGTGGAGGGTAAATAGAACCTTATATAGAGTAACGAGAGTAAATGGAAAATTATGGGTATTGGTTATTTCCCTAAATGAAAAAAAAAAATGAGTATTATCATTAACTCGCTAAAGCGACTACTTGAGCCCTCTATATGTTGATGAAAAATGCTCGTCATGAACATAACCTACTTAACCTACAAGTTCATAGATAATGATACAAGATTGGCTTATTTTGTTGTGACTACGACAACAACCTGATGAGGATCTCCTGGATCTCCCAA
This sequence comes from Agave tequilana, assembly GCA_038442645.1. Classification (NCBI taxonomy): domain Eukaryota; kingdom Viridiplantae; phylum Streptophyta; class Magnoliopsida; order Asparagales; family Asparagaceae; genus Agave; species Agave tequilana. Next base: position 5,581 of record JAVJIF010004104.1, read on the forward strand.
GTACGAAGAACAATCCCAAACACCACAAAAAACACCAAGAGAAAGCACACACGCAAACAAACAATTTAACGAGGTTCGGCCTCAATGCCTACGTCCTCGGGGCAATCAAAAGAGAGGTTTTTACTTTGGAAGATTGATTACAATTATTAGCAGCCTCTCTCAAGTCTCTAGAGAGCTCCAGCAATCCCAGCATTCAGATACAAAACCTAGAAAATAGCCACAGCCTTTAAATACAAACAGGTTTCCAAACCTGCAATTGCAGCCCGTACCCGCTTGTCGGTCAACCGGGCGGTCGACCGACCCCTTCCACCGGTCGACCGGTCGGTCGACGGGTGCCCAACAGAGAGTTGGGGGTGTTTACAGTCAGTCGACTCGGTCGACCGCCCCGTCAACCGAACTTCTGATACTGCGGGCGGTCGACTGGGTAACCTGTTTCCTGCTGCTGCTGCCGTTTTTCTACTGCTGTCTGCTGTTGTTCCCTCCGTCTTTTCGTCGTCGACTTCCTCGACGACCCCTCGACGTTCATGTCAACTCCTCAACAAATACTTCTCTCTTTCCAACATATTTGAGGTCTCACGTTCAAGACCGGGCTCTGATTTTATCAAAACTGAACGAATCGAGGGAGGTTTTCTCCTGTGATTCTTTAAGAAATTATGTCTGTTTGTTCTCTCCCTCTCTCGCGCTCTCCTCCTCTCCCTCCCTTTCTCCCCTCTCCCCCCTTCTCCCTCCCTTTGATCCTCTCCTATCCGTGCGAGCCCCCCTCCTCTCCCTTCTCTGCTTTTCCTCCTCCTCTTTAGACCCTCTTCTCTCCTCTATTCTTCTTTTGCCGCCGTCAGTTGGTTTTCCACCATCGATGGCGGTAAAAAAAAAACATTGATAAGTAAAACTGAAACATTATAGATAAGTATAGATATAGATAAATATATATATATATGTTAAATTGAAACATTAGAGGGCGCCAAATGTAAAACGACCGATAAAGCTTATTTAAACGCCTGCCGCTCGAAACCAATCTCCAAAGCTATGGCCTCCATTTTCTCCTCTCTCCCTCCCTCAACTTCTCTCCTCCCCTCTCGCTCCAGAGGTCGCAATCTCCAAACCCTAACCCTAAATTTTTTCCCGTATTATTTTAATAATTAACAGATGTAACTTGATTTTTCGCTTCTCCCTTCAGCAACTGTTCCATGCGGTAGCAGATCGATTAAATCATGCGAGAACAGTCAGTTCGAATCCAAGTCCAGGTATCTTGTACTTAGAAATTGGGGATTTTTGGCTTTAATTTTTCTAAAACTCATTAATGTGAATTTAATTGCTTTTAGTGTTTGCTTTGATGAGCGACGCGGACCCAAGAGGAGAGACCTGTTGCTTCAGATCTTTCTCTCTGCATTCGCTTTTCCTGCCATAGCTTCAGAGTCTTTAGCTGAGACTGGTAATTTTCAGTTTTTTTTTTCAATTATTAATGATTTTTGCTTGTTCAGTATAGGCATTTAGGGATTGGATTGAATTTTGGGTTCTTGATGTCTTTGAATGGTTCCCTGATTATTAGATGTGCAGGGCAGTTTTAGGACTTATGAAGATGAGGAGAATAAGTTCCGAATTTCAGTGCCCCAAGGTGATGGTTTTTTTTTTTTAAAATATATTTTGGGTCATAGCACATTATTATTTCTTTTAATTTGTCAATTATTGGGACTAATAAGGGTACTTTTTGAGTACCCATTTGAGCACGCGTACTATTTTTGAGGGAGAAAATAGGGGTCTTTTGCAAATTGACAAAAAGTTTGTAAAAGAGCCATTTGAGAAACCATCTTGAAATTTGTATGGGTAGTCAAATGAGTACTCAAAGAAGTACTTGAAGCATTTCTCTAGTTTATGAAGCCTTCCAGTCAAAGCATTAGATCGTAGCAAGTTATTGTTCTTTAATTTGCTGACTATTGGGACATGGAATTGGATTCAAATATACTTTTGTGTTGCATCTCTATCATAGTCTAAAATGTTCTCTTAATGTATCACACGTTAATCATTAGCATGTTATGGATAACATGGGGATCAACATATTTTACTTGGATAATCATAAAAGTTAGACCTAGTGACATTGAAGTTGATAGAGAGTGCTCGCTGTCCTGATGAAGACACTAAAAAGAAATGTAAAAACACAGTATTGGTCACAATAGAAAACAAGATAGATTGGCAAGCCAGCTCATATATTAGAATTGAGATATGCTTGATTGACATCAAAAGTATAAACTCCCACAGAGAAATCCAACTCCAGAATAATGAGAATAGGATGTCGTTGTTGACATCTGCGTATCCTTTGTGTCTCCGATACAACATGAGTACTCTTCCTAGTTCTCACTTTCAGCCATGTCATGCACCTGATAATGTTACTTTAGAACAACTGCAGCAATCTGGAAGAGCTAAAAAAACTAATCTAGGAAAAATATGCGATAGAGGACTACAAGCTCCCTACAACTTGCCAAAATACTAATGACTTCTGCCATACCCCAAATTAAGTAAATAGCTGCAAACAAGCTCCCGAATTGTGTGATTATTGTTCCCCGGATTTTGTTGCTGTCCCAGATGCCCATCGAACATGGTTGGGAGGTCAAAGGTGATAAGTGTTAAGTACTCCTCTCATAATCTCGAACATTTTTCAATCCTCTGATGGGTCAAGTACAAATGGTCTATTGTCTCCGATTCTCTCCACAAATTGAATATCTCACATCAATTGGGGTGAAAATTTCTGACTCAACCTGCAAAAGTGCGAGTATCGGTGGTTACTATTGACTGACTGACTTGCAGTTAAAAGCCCTCATCATCCAACAGCTCATTACAATAGAAAATCATGAATATATATATATATATATATATATATATATATGGGGATACTGTACCTCAGCCGACAGCTGAGAGAGTTTCTCAGCCGGCGGTGACGTGGCCGAATATATGCCACATATCGGTGGCAGAGTGTGGGCGCCAAAAAAATAAAAAACATCTCGCCTAAAGAATCGTCAATCAAATTGATCAAAATACCCCCTTTTTACTTCTAACTAGTAAAAAACTCATCCACAACAAAATTTTAACTAAAATATTTTTAATTCACAAAGAATTTTCTGTAATATATCTACAATTATAAAATTCTTAATTCTACTACATCGAAAAGATAAAGGAAAAAATTGGATCAAGATAATGAGAAAAAAACAGCAGCAGTAAAAGTAAAAACATGTGTGAAACCTATATACTTTTTTTATTATTTAATTTCGTGTTATTTTCAATCATATACATTTAATAAAAGAAACTGAAATGAATAGAAAAATAAAAATTAATGTGGGGCAGCCGTATATTGTTTTTTGTATTACAAATGTACAGTGTAAAAAAATAATGAAATACAATGGTTAATTATTTTGCAGATATTTTATAAATCAGATATTCTCGTAACTGCCACAATATTTGCGGATTGGTTGGATAATATTTCATGCAATTTTTAATGAATTGCGACTATGATCGGTCTTAGTACTAAAAAATTACTTTATTCTCAATGTATATTATAAATTGGATCTAAATCGCAGTACACATACATTCAAAATTATAATCAAAAAAATATATAACTTTCAATTTTATATCACGACTGCGACCCAGTCGCATTCCTTATTCATATAAAAATAACAGATGAAACATGCTATCGTTCAGCACTGCGACCATAGTCGCTGTCTTTTTTTGCATGTTTTATGTAACAGAATTTTGATCGTTTTACAGAGTCTGTCATCATAGTCGCAGTCATAGTATAACAAAACTTTCGATCACTGCGACCATGATCGTAGACTTAATATAATATAACATTCAATTTTATATTACGACTGCGACCCTAGTCGCATTCCTTATTCGCATAGAAATAAAGTTAAAAACAGCGACCATGGTCGCAGTCCAAATTAAACTATATAAACAGATGATACTGGGAACATGATCGCAATCCTCTCAAATCAGCATATTTCACTGTATATCATAAATTAGAAAACTGCGACTGCTGTCGTTAAGCACTGCGACCATAGTCGCAGTCCTTAATCGCATGCAATTTATAAATTTTTTTTTCATAGTTTATAAGCGGCAAAGACAACAGTCACAGTGAAAACAAATATATAAAATAATACGTAAACTGCGACTATAGTATCAGTCCTTAGTCACTGTTATTGCATTTAACGTAGCAAAAAAAATTATTCACAACATGCTGTCGTTAAGCACTGCGACCATAATCGCAGTCCATGCTCGCATGCAATATGTAATTTTTTTTTATAGTTTATAAGCGGCTGAGACAACAGTCACAGTGAAGAACAAATATATAAATCATACGTAAACTGCGACTATATTCGCAGTTCTCAGTCACCGTTATTACATTTAACCTAACAAAAAAATAATCCACGACATGCTGTCGTTAAGCACTGCGACCATTATCGCAGTCCTTATTCGCATGGAATATGTAAAAAAATAATAATAATTTATACATTACATGCGAACAAGTAAACTGCGACTATGTTCGCAATCAGTAAAATTCTTACAGATCATATCATAAAAATCTACAAATTAAATAATTGTAGACTGCGGCAAAGGACACTTTTAAACTATTGAGAAATTATTTTATTGACCACTACGAGCTTAGGCGCATTCCTAAAATATATAATATCTGCGTTAAAAAAATTTAATAAAGAAGAATTCAAATTTGTTTCGTGATTTGATGAAGATGCACTTGAAGAGACATGATTCATATTCAGTTGGTCGCAGTTGGTCGCAGTTATAAAAGATAATGGTGACAATATTGACTAACGTCAGAAATATAAAAAAATAATAAACTATACAAATCCACTATCTTTTGCCGCAAGGGCATTTAGTAATTTTAACTGTTTCAATAGGCGAGCCGTCCTTTCTAGTGTGACTAATAATGTACCACGTCACCGCAGGCTGAGAGGGACTTTCAGCTGTCGGCTGATATATAATATAATATATATATTTTGTTGTTTAGTAATTATAATAGTCTATCAAAGTAGAAAACACACTAGTTAGCTGAAGGGGCTCGCAAGGTTAAATTTGCAATATAATAAACTGAATGATATGAGCTAAAATTGTTTATTAGTTTAAGGATCCAAAATCAAATTTACAAACAATAAGCTTCCAAGTGTGGGGTACATTTACATTTATTCATCAAGTATGAAAATTGTAAGGGCCTCCAAGGACTGTCTTCAATTTTGTCGTAAAGGTTATCTAGTAGAAAGGACAAAAGGAGTTTAACCCATCTAAAAGGAGATATATAAAGTTCACGTGCTTAAATTCTTTTCTTGACAAAGGTCATAGCCTGAACTTGAACCCGGGACTTCTCACTTCCCACCCTAATCATTTACCACGAGGGATATGCCTCAAAGACCCCCTCATGCACTCGTGAGGGTATGGGGTTTAAAGTGCTCCAAGAACAATTATATTTGACCACTGACATGAAGTCTCTGTGTCCATGGGTAGATGCAAAAACAATATAATTTATGGTCAAACAAATATTATTTTTGTAGTCATTGCAATGCACATGCTCTAGAAATGATTCCAAATTAAGTGGAAAGGTATTAATTACTGGGTCTGAGTTTACACCTAGTTATACTGTAACATTTAGAAGACATTAGTTATAACTTTATGTGACATGAGTGACAGTCTACTCCAGCATCAACTTATGTAACCAGTCGTAATTTTTTTTTCTTAGAGAATGAAATTAAGTGATCACTATAATAGAACTTGTAGCCGATACTCATATATCATACACTATAGAGAGTACATCACTAGATATTCCATTCACACATCATATGTAGTGCATGTGATCTACTCTTAATCCTTCTATCTAGTAAAATATCACTTGGTTAATGACTTAATTCACATCGTCACATGTATAAAATGTGCCGACCTTCTCGGAATTCTGCATGGGTGGGTGGATGAAATTTCTATTGGCCTTCCCCAAATTATAAGATTTGCTGAATAGGAACATTTATATAAAAGATGCTTTTTCTACAAAGACCTTGTAGTCATGCGACTTGTTTGCAACCTATCCTAGATTTTTTTTTAGTTATAACCGTACTTATCACGTCACAGTACTCTGTGAACTATTAAAATTTATATTGTTGTTCCTACATTATTTCCCTCGGTTAAAAGTCCTTTAAATAGTCTCTAGTAATCAAGGCAAATTAAAATATTAAACAAACTGTAGCTTTGCAAAAAAGACTGTATTATTTTTAATTTTTTTTAAACTTCTGTATTTAGCATTAGGCTAGGGAATCACACTGCATTCAAATTCAAAGATGGATTGGACTTGGGTGATGTAAATTTGGATTGGGTTTGGTCAGCAAGAATTGCTTTAAATTTAGAATATTCTTGGAATGATCCTTAATCTGACCTCGATGACCAGCGTGGGTCTAAGATATGCATTAAGAATCTAAGATACACAAGATGACATGCCATTTGAATGCATTGGACCTAAATGTATACCCTTTTATGCGATAAATTCAGATTTAGATTAAAATTGCATTTTGCAATAGAAATTTTGAAGTGATTATAAATGGTGCTAGAGTCAATGCAAGTAAAACCATTTTAAAACCAAAGAATAGTCATGTACATCGAAATGCATAGGATGGCATGTCAATCTGGATGCCAAGACCTAACTTGTATTTTTCATATGATAAAATTGCCAAATTAGATTCGAAATTAAATTTCATTCCCACTCAGATTAGGCTCATGGTTAGTGGTGTGATTGATAAACGGGAACTCTGGTATTTCAACTTTAGGGCATGGCCTTCATAAATAAAGGAGAAATTAAAATGCATCCTAGTAATGATTATAATAGTGCTATTGGGTAGAGAAAAATGAAAGCACCATTATTAGATACAGTAAAGGAAATTTTGTAGGCCTAAATCAAATTTGTAAATACATGTTATAAATAATATCATATGAGCGAGCACATGTGCTCCCTAAAAAAACAAAAAGCAAAAATGTGGATTTTAGATCTTCTCTTCTTTTATTTATAATAGAGAAAAGAATTTTTAACATGATTAATCTATTTTGTTAACAAAATAGTTATAATAGCTGTCCCCCCCCCCCCCCCCCCCGGCGCGAAAGAAGTAAAAAAAAATGCATATACCATTACTACAAACATAAAAGAAAAATTAAGATTTAGGAGTTCTAATCTGAAACCGTGAATATATTATTTATAATGAGAATAGTGGATTCTAAATTTTCTTTTCTTGTATTTGGAATAAAAATAATTTAAATTAATTGACTTATTTACTAAACAAAATAGTTATTACAAATTTGTCTGGAGAATAAAAATAATTTAAAGCTATTATTTATTTTCTTGTGAAAATAATAGCTTTTGTGGAAACAAAATACTTAGACGTACTTAACAGCCCTAATGGGGGGGGGGGGGGGGGGGGGGGGGGGGGGCGAGAGAGAGAGAGAGAGAGAGGTGAACTAAAAAAAATAGACTGGAGAATTGTTGAACTGTGAACAGGGATATAGGACATGTTAAAATGTGAAGAGGAGGTGATAACATGGAGGTATGAGATTGTAGCAAGTCACATGCGATTTTCTCCCTTTTTTGGACTTATTCTAAATTTAGAGAAAACTTGTTGGTGGGAGACCCTTTTGTTATAGTTATTAGAATAGAAGATAAGTTTGAATTCATGTATATCTGTATAATATTTAGTGATTTCTTCATTACTATTAAATTTATTCATAACAAAAGATTTGTACAAGAAGAAAATAAGGAGATCGTTCTGAAAGGGTTTAACTTGGCTATATGTCAGTCAAAATGTCAAACCCACTTACAACTATGGTTCAAGGAATCATAGCCCACCAATAGGTCAGTCAAGTATGGTCGAGCCTAAATTGACCGTATGCAAGTGACGTGATCTAGAGTCTAGACCCAACCCTATTATAGCGTACCAGTTAGTCCTTATTAAGATTTTCTCTTCTTTGTATTTTCATTTTGTGTAACAAAGTGAACACATACTTTTAGGTACTTTCATCTTCCAAACACGAGTAGCTTCCTCTGGATACATTCACGAAAGTTAAGAATATCACAACAACAATGTTGACTATCCGTTTCTCTCCCAGCTTGAACATTTTTTGTTCCTCTGATCAAATAAATCTGGGTTACTCTTATCTTACTTTTATCATAAATTCCTATGTTCTTTATTTTATTCTTATTTAGAAATTTTTCTAAAGCATTGGTAGCCTCTATGTTGAAAGCGGACCTTGCATCCCTATTTCACACAGTAGGATAGAGGTTAGGATGCACGAATAATTTTTTCAGAAGCTATCACTGCAGGCATTCAGTTTTGAATTGTCTAACGTTAGAGTTATTAGTCTTGATATTTGTACAATCAAGTAATTGTGAGTGTACTTATCATTATAAGCTAATATAAATAAACATGTGGGGCAACCTAGAGTTTTATTCTATTGCACTCTATTTTCTCAATTTTCTCTCTTCTCTTCTCTTTTTTCCCCTCTTTTTCTCTCAAACTTTCAACCTTCACTTGGTATTAGAGCAACTTAAAGATATTGCGTATCCGTTCATCCCATGGATTGAACTCCATGTTAAGTTCGACGGGAGTACGGGGGCTGTAGCCCCTATTCGGGTTCAGAGCGGAGCCTCCAAATTTTTTCTGGGGTGTTTCTTGATGGTATGTGATCGTGGTGTATTCGTGGTGCCAGATCTAGGTTTTTGCTCTGTTAGTGTGATCGTGGTGCGAGATCTAAAGTTTTTGCAGATCTCTCTGTTCGTGATATATTCGTGGATGAGGTCTAGGATTTCTTCAGATCTCGTTGTTCGTGGTGTGTTCATGGATGAGATCTCGGATTTCTGTAGATGTGTTCTTGTTCGTTGTGAATCTAAGAAATCTGAGATCTCGTCTTCTTGCTACCTCTGCAAGCATGGTGGAGACCGAATGTTCTAGCGAGGTTAGTAGTGGTGGTAGCAATCTTTTTACTGTCATTCATAATAATAATGAAATAAGAAAATCGATTACTGCGGTGAAACTCAATGATACGAATTATCTCGTTTGGTCTAAGTCTATCAAAGTAGTATTGAGGGTAAAAAAGAAGTTGACGCTTTTGTTAGAAGATTCTCCGTCTGAAACGATAATTGATTGTGAGGATTTGATGAGTGCAGATGCGTATGTTATGTTGTAGTTGTGGAATAGTATAGAGCCGCATATTGCTTCTAATGTTCAGTGGTGTGAGATAACCAAACATGCTTGGACATCTTTTGAAGAACCATATTCACAGAAGCAGAATGTGGGCCATATTTATAAGTTGTATAAGCCAAGACGGAGAAGGTGATTGATTCGGTGCATGAAAAATATGAGTTAAACTACTTGGATATATCTAAAAAGGTTTTTTACTTCAGTTTCTACTTCTGTTGCAGTGGATCAGCGTTTGGGTCATCTGTCTTTACATAAGTTCCGGCAAGTTGTTCTCAGTTTGAGTCTTCTTGCTGTTTTAAAATGTGAGGCTTATCAGTTGGGCAAATATCACCATAGTTTTTTTTTCTCGCCGTGTTGAGAGTCATCAGTTGCAGTTATTTGAACTTATTCATACTGACATTTAGGGTCCATCTAGAGTTAAAAGTCCAAAAGGATTTCAGTATTTTGTTATCTTCATTGATGATTGTTCTAAAATAACTTGGTTATATTTAACGAAAGCACGATCTGAGTTCTCACATGTATTATCCACTTTTTGTAATGAAATCTTTGTCAGTTTGATAAACCCATTAAAGTTATGTTCTGATAATGTTTTGGAGTATACTCAATAATCTGTTGTTTCTTTTTGTACCGGTCATGACATCATTCATTAAATCAATTGTGTCCACACTTCTCAGCAAAATGGTGTAGCTGAACGCAAACACAGACACTTTTTAGATATGACTCAAACTCTCATGTTCAATATGCATGTTTCTAAACAGTATTGGCTAGATGTCATATTTACTTCATGCTATTTGATTAATCGCATGCCATCATCTGTGTTGAATAACCTTTCTCCATGTTGCAATTAGGCGTGTCTCCATTTTCTTTACCTCATCATTGAGTGTATTGCCTTTGTCCACAATCTGGAACCTAATCGAGACAAGTTGGCTCCTCGATCTCTTAAGTGTGTCTTTCTTGGTTATCTTCGAACTCAAAAAGGCTATTGTTGTTACAATCCTCAGTCGCGCAAGTATTATATCAGTGCAAATGTTATCTTTTTTGAGTCCACTCCATTTTTTCCTTCAGAAAACCATCCTTCTTCGTTCACACCAGATCTGATATTTTTCATACAACTTTCGGCCATTCCTGAATCCATTTTTGCTCCACTTCTTCTTTACAGGTTTAACAAAGATCCAAGGGAAGACATGTTTTGTGTGATTCAGCCTCCAACACATCATCTTCCATGTCTGAGGTTCTGGCTCCCAACACCATAGTTTCAGATGGTCTTCCTATTGCTCTCAGGAAAATAGTTGTTTATATACCATTAAATACCCTATTTCAAACTATGTTTTATTATATCGTGATTCTTTTGCTTTACATGTTTTTGTTGTTTCACTGTCTTTTAGTTTCATTCCTAACACTTATAAGCAAGTTATGTCATGTTCTGATTGGAAAAGTGCAATGGATGAGAAGATGTTTGCTTTACATCAACATCAGACTTACTTGGGAGCTTATCTCGCTTCCTGATGGGAAGTGCACAGTGGGTTGTAGGTGGATGTACGCCGTTAAATATCAGACGGATGGTTCAGTTGAGCGTCTTAAGGCACGATTAGTGAAAAAAGGGTATACTCAAATATATAGTGTGGATTATATGAAGACTTATTCTCTTGTGTCTCGGCTAAATTCTGTTCGCATTTTTATCTCTGTTGCAGTTAATCGCTAATGGCTTATGTATTAGGTAGACATCAAGAATGCCTTTTTGCATAGTGATTTGCAGGAAGAGGTTAATATGGATCAGTCACCAGGACATGTCGTGTTAGGGAGTGAGAATCTGGTGTGTTGGTTGAAGAAGACATTATATGGGCTGAAAAAATCACCTTGAGCTTAGTTTGATAAGTTCAGTTCTATTCTTATTAAGTATGACTTTCGACGCACCATGTGAGATAATTCAATGTTTAGCCGGTCGTCTACAAGAGGTGTTATTGTGTTGATCATTTATGTTAATGATTCATTATATCTGGGAGACTGTTGGATTGCAGATTTGACGGCCCACCTTAATCGTCAGTTTCATACTGAGGATTTATATATTCTCCAATATTTTCTTGAAATCGAGGTTGCTCGATTTAAGATGGATATGTATCTGTCACAGCGCAAATATGTTTTGAACTTACTTTCAGAGATATAGATGTTGGATTCTCGACCGGTTGATACTCTTATGGATTATCATGTCAAGGTTGATGCTAACATGGGAGAGTTATTTGTGAATATTAGACAGTATAGACGACTGGTTGGGAAGCTTTTTTACCTTTCTGTTACATAATCAGATATCACTTATGTGGTTAGAGTTGTCAGTTAATTTATGTAGGCCCTAAAGCAGCCACATTGGGAGGCTTTCTCTCGTATTTTGCGGCACCTGAAAAAAGTTTGTTGTACAAACCCTCACAGAAGCTCAGGGGAGGGCTTCAGTGATGCTGATTGGGCACATAGTTGCAGTAATAGGAGGTCTACTTCTGACTATTATACTGTTATTGGTGGTAATCTTGTGACGTGGCGTAGTAAGAAGTAGACCGTTATAGCTCGTTCTAGTGCAGAGACCGAGTCCCGTGCTATGGGTTAAACAAACTCTGAGATGATGTGAGTGAGGTATCTTCTTCATGAAATACGGGTTATGGTTTCTATTCCTATGAAGATGTATTGTGATAATCAATCAGTCATTTTCATCGCTAGTAACTCGGTATTTCATGAGCGCACAAAACATATCGAGGTGGATTGTCATTTTATTCGTGATTTGGTTATAAAGAAGCACGTTATCACTCCTTATGTTCGGTCTGAGGATCAGTTAGGTGATATCCTAACCAAACCACTTGCCCGTAGTCTATTTTTTTATTTTATGTAGCAAGCTGGACATGTTTAATCTTTATGCTCCAGCTTGAGGGGGGATGTTAGAGTTATTAGTTTTGATGTGAGTACAGTCAAGTAATTATGAATGTACTTATAATTATAAGCTAATATAAATAAACATGAGGTGCAACCTAGGGTTTTATTTTTGTGCACTTTATTTTCTCAATTCTCTCTCTTCCTCTCTTCTCTTTCTCCTTTCAAACTTTCAACCTTCAGTTCTAAATTGTGTTTGGCTAGATTTTAACCCACAAGGCTATGATTTTATAAAGGGCAACCATTTTACCAAAAAATCATAAGCTTTTGGCTCATGATGTTAGATATAATATAATATATTATATTATATAAATAGTTTTTGAAGTATTTAGATTTGTAATAGTATTTTGATTTATAGTTAATAGGATTTGATCTTGTATGGTCTATATAAGGAAACATAATCTGATGGATTCATGTAACTTGTATTATATACAACAACAACAACTAAGCCATTTGTCCCAAGTATTTGGGGTAGGCTACATGAACCAAAAGAAAATTATGCCGGATCGGGCACATGGATCAGCTTTCTCCACTCATTCCTATCGAGCAATATGCCTTCACTAAGACCTTTAGCCTCCATATCTTGTCGTATTACCTCCACCCATGTTTTCTTTGGTCTCCCCTGGGCTCTTTTAACTTGTCCTAAATTGATACACTCTACTTGTCGGACTGGTGCATCTGTAGGTTTACGTCGCACATGGTCAAACCATCGTAGGTAGTTTTCTCTCATCTTCTCTTTTATAAAGGCTACACCTATCTTAGTACGATATCCTTATTTCTCATCTTATCTCTCCGCGTGTTACCACACATCTAACGAAGCATGCGCATCTCTGCTACACTCATCTTCTGGGCATGATGTCTTTTTATAGCCCAACATTCTGTGCCATATAATAAAGCTGGCCTAATAGCAGTGGATAAACTTTCCCTTCAGCCATAACGATATGTTACGATCACATAAAACTCCTATTGCCCTCCTCCATTTCAACCAGCCGGCTTAGATCATATGGTTGACATCACTATCGATCTCTCCATCCTTTTAGATAATAGAACCTAAGTACTTAAAATGATTGTTCATCGGTATTTCTTGTCCATCTAGTCTCACAATATTATAATCTCAGATTCTCTGTTTACTGAATTTACACTCAATATACTCTGTTTTGACCCTACTTAATCTAAAACCTCGATATTTTAGAGTTTGCCTCCATAACTCTAATTTGGTATTTGCCCTAGCCTCGTCTTATCGTCTAGGACAATATTATCAGTAAATAGCATGCATCAGGGTATCTCATCCTGAATAGCTCTAGTAAGCTCATTTATCACTATGACAAATAGGAATGGACTCAATGCAGATCCTTGATGCAATCCAATTGTGATAGAAAAGTCACTTGTTATGCCTCCACAAGTTTTGACATTTGCCACTACTTCATCGTACATATTCTTGATTATGTCAATATATTTGGTGGGGACTCTCTTTTTCATCAATGTCCACCATAATACCTTTCTTGGCACCTTATCATAAGCTTTTTTTAAATCAATAAATATCATATGCAAATTTCTCTTCCTCTCTCGAAATCGCTCTATAAGTTGACGAAGCAAATGAATAGCCTCTGTCGTCGATCGCCCCGACATAAATTCAAACTGGTTCTCTGATATAGTAACATTCTGCCTTCACCTGTGTTCAATTACCCTTTCCCAAAGCTTCATAGTGTGACACATGAGTTTTATTTCACGATAGTTTGAACAACTCTGGATATCATCCTTATTCTTAGAGAGGTATTAAGCTATTCTTCCTCCACTCATTTGGCATCTTTTTAGTTAGCCAGATCTTGTTAAAAAGATCTGTCAGCCATCTCACGCTCACCTCTCCTAAGCATCTCCATACCTCAATAGGAATTCCATCCGGACCAACAGCTTTCCTTGACTTCATCCTCTTCAAGGCCTCTTTAACTTCAGATTCTCTAATTCTGCGTTTATAATTATAGTTCATATCCTAACACTGAATGGTAAGGTCATCCAAGTCTTGAGTAGAACTACTATTGAACAATTTGTCAAAATACTCTCTCCATCTTTCTTTGATTTCTTCATCTCGAATTAAAACCTTCTAATCCTCATCTTTGACACACCTCACATTACATAAGTCTTTAGTCTTTCTCTCCCTTATCCGAGCAATCTATATATGTCCTTTTCAACTTCTTTGGTGTCCAACTTCTCATACACTTCTTTGTACACTTTAGCTCTTGCATTCTGAACAGCTTTTTAAGCCTCCTTCTTGGCTAACTTATACCTCTCAAAACTCACTCCCTCACAATTTTTCTTCAAATCTCTATAAGAGTCTCGTTTTATCTTAATGGCAGCTTTTACCACTTCATTCCACCATGATGTATCCTTACATGGTGGAGCACCACCCCGTGACTCACATCTTTAGTTACTTTTTTAATGCAGCTAGCAATTTTGTTCCATGTTGTATTGGGATCATCTTGGGCTATCCAATCTACTTCATGTACTACTAGATCTATAAGAACTCCTTGGTTACCTTTTTTTAGTCACCACCATTTAATCTTAGGATCTAACTTACGTTTAATCTTTCTAAATCTCCTTCTAATCCGGACATCTAAAATTAAGAGTCTATGTTGGGTTACTACACTCTCACTCGGTACTACCTTACAATCCATACAACCTCTATCTACTTTTCTAGTTAAAAAGAAATCTATTTGGTTCGCACTTGATTCACTTCTAAAAGTGATCAAGTGAGAATCTCTCTTCCTAAATCAAGTATTCGCTAAGATCAAATCATATGACAAAGCAAAATGAATCGAGTTACCTGGTTCATTTCTTTTTCTAAAACCAAATCCTCCATGTACACTATCAAACCCATAACGACTAGTTCCTACATGCCCATTGAGCTCACCGCCTATGAAAAGCTTTTCTCTAATGGGTATGCCTTACACAATCTCATCTAAATCCTCTCAAAATTGACGCTTACTTGACTCATCAAGTCCTACTTGTGGTACATAGACACTAATAACATTAAAAATCTCCCTACTTAAAATAAGTTTAACTAGTAAAATCCTATCACCCTTTCTCCTAACCTCCACTACATCCTCAAGCAATTATTTATTTATGATCACACCTACCCCATTACGATTTCTATCTCTACCAGTATACCAAAGTTTATAACCCCAAGGCTCTATAATTCTAACTTGTCACCTACCCATTTAGTTTTCTGCACACACAAAATACTAACATTCCGTCTAACCATAACATCAACTAACTCTACTAATCTACCTGTAAGAGAACTTATGTTCCATGATGCTAACCTAATCCTATATTCATGAGCTAACTTTTTAACCCTCACTCGCTCATGAAAGTGTGGGAACCCATGCTCATTTGACACCACATCCGGGCTCCGATGTGGCGCGTTGTTTCTGGACGACGACCTAGCAACCCTTGCCCACTTTTCACTACACCCGGACTCCGATGTAGCGCGTCGCTCAGTAGGGAACACCCCAACGAAATTTAGTTATTGGTTTATGTTCATAGTATGTGACAATATTTTACGTTGGCTGTTACAGGCCTACCACAACCCTCCTTTATCTCGGCTTGGGACAGGATGTAACTTGTATTATATAGTTCTCTTAAATATCGATAAAGATCTAGTCCCTTAGACTTAATGGCGAATACCGTTGTAAATCTGATATGGTATCAGAATATTAGGTTTGAGAAATTTCTTCATTTGCTTCTACGATTCTATTTGCTAGTTGAATCTTTTTTACAGTCTTTGTTCTTAGTCTTTCAGTCCTTGTTAGTTTTGCTTCATTCTTTAACAATTTATGTTCAATAATTTCATCTCCTACTGTATTCAATATAGAATTTTGGATTCCATTAGTCTGAAAATTCTGTTAATTAGACGGTTGAATATATTTCATTCATAGATTAGAGATTGGTGTCTAATTTTTAGTAATTTTGGAAGCGATTTTATTTGAACACAATGGTGGAAGTAGATTTGGTGAATTCTACTCTTTGGAGTAGAAATCAACGTTTTAAGGCCCGATTTCAACACTTAGCATGAAATTTGTTTTGTTTAGTATTTTGGATTTTTTGAGATCTTTTATTTGGAGATTGGTTTGCATCTCTAGTTACACAACAGAAGAGAGTAGATCTGTTGGTGAATTCACTTGGAAGATTTAGTTTGATTATGAGTTTGACAAATTTTTGTTTGGACCACTCCAACTAGGTTCAATTTTGGTTTGGTTTCTCTCTTGGTTTGGTTCAGGTTTTGGTTTTTGTTTGGAAAATTTCTCGTTTAGTTTATTTTGAATTTCGAAAATTTGGTTTGTCTTCAGCAATTCGTCTTGGTTCATTTTGGTTTTCGTTAGTTTGACTTAGCTCTCGATTTTGCAACTTCTGCAGATGAGAAGAAGGTTTGTTTTGATTCTGTTTTGATTTTTCATTAACTCGTTTTCGCCAATTTGGCAACTCGTCTTAGGTAATTCGCATGAACCATTCAACGAGTTTGGCATCAACAATATGCACTTCCGCAGTTTCAGCACTTGCTTTTCAGTTTTTGTTGGCAAGCTCTTGATATTAGTACCATCTTGAGTTTGAGGGGGAATGTTAGATACGATAAAATTTTAGAAATAGTATTTGAAGTTCTAATAGTATTTGGATTTATAGTTAGAATATGATTTGATCCTGTATGGTCTATATAAGGAACATAGTCTCATAGATTCATGAAACTTGTATTATTTAGTTATCTTGAATATCTAAAAAGATGTAGTCTTTTAGATTCAATGGTGATTTATCTTTATAAATCTAACATGCCAAAATGTATGTTAGAGTATAAAATTAATTCCCTCAGCTTCAGTGTATCTTTGAATTTTTGGTGTAATAGTAGCGACTTCAAGATAATGTTAAAGCCCTAGGGTTCAAGAGCCTGGGGTTGAAAGCTCATGATTGATAAATTAAATTTATTTTTCCTTTCCAAGAGAGCTTCACTTACGGCTCGAAGGCCCACATGAACTAGAGGTTCTAAAATTGCTTGGTATACATTGTTGAGCTTAAGCTTTTGAGTAAAGTAGTTACCTGGCAAGGCTAACATTGATGCCCCTTCAATAGGAAGTTTCTCTTCCCCCGTTGTCAATGTTCCATTTGACCAATTAAGGTACGTCGGAAAAAGGCAATATTGTCATAAACTTGAGAGTACATGTGTAATCCCCTTCCCAGAAAACAGGAAGTACTTTTCCTTTTCACGTGTTTTCTTCTGAAATTTATTGATCACAGTTCCCTAATCTTTTCTTTTCAAACTTTCAGATCCGAAGGGACGCCAAGAGCCAGTACTAGAGGGAATCATGGCCCTAAATACATCTTAAAATTCTGTCATAAAAGAGATAGCATGAACATTAATCTTATTCTCTGACTATGCTTGGTAGAAGTTGAGAGTGCATTTGATTCCAACTTCATTAATTTCATTGATTTAGAATGTTATGGCTAAATATGTTCGCTGAAGAACGATTATTGTTTCTTCTGAATCATAGATCATTATATTTGTGATGTTGCAAGAGTCCATTATTGCTTGACCATGTTATACTGTCATCATTTAATCCATTAGTTATATAACTAATGTTATTAAGAGTTGAGCCATATTCAACTGCAGGCTGGTTAGTTGGTAATGCAGACACTACAAGCTTCAAATCGGTTACTGCGTTTTTCCCTGAAGATGCTTCTGATTCTAATGGTATTTTCTCTCAACACATTATACATATTGTTTCGTCGTCAATTGTCCTAATTGCTTAAGGGTTCTCTTCACAGTCAGCGTTGTGATAACTGGTGCCGGTCCTGACTTTACCAGTATGAAGTCTTTTGGTATTGTAGATGCATTTGCCGAAAATCTGGTAATAATTTATCCTGCCTCTTACTGTTCTCTAACTATCAAAAAAACCACCTTTTTATGCTTATTAAGCTCTTGATCTTTCCTGAATAGGTAAATAGCCTGGACAGAAGCTGGCAAAGACCCCCTGGGCTGGCAGCAAAACTCATTGATTGTAAATCTGCAAATGGTAAGAAATAGTTGTTTCTACGGCCGTATAGAACGAACGTGTTTACTGTTTACTGCCTAACTATCAACAGAAATCTATTTGGTTTTCTCATAGAACTTGAGGAGTTTCAGAATATTGTTTTCTCTCACTGTGCTTCAACTTGGCAGGGCTGTATTATGTTGAATATACAATGCAAAATCCTGGGGAGGAACGCAGGCATTTAATCTCAGCCATTGGGATGGCATCAAATGGCTGGTACAATAGGCTTTATACTGTCACAGGACAGGTTGGTGCATCACCCATCTCTGATGTTTTCTTGGTCTGTTATAAATTATTAGAAGTTTTGTACCCTGTTGATTATAAAGTCTATAGGTGCAGATATGAAATTCTTGACTATGAATTAATTTTTATGTCAGTTTATGGAGAATGAGTCAGATAAGTACCAGTCCGAGATAGAGAAGGTGAGCTGAGATCACAACTACTTGCCCTTCGTTATTATACCTAAAACAAACCGAGTCACCCAAAATTTGAACCCTGTTCATCTGCAGGCAGTCTCATCATTCAGATTGACATAGAACTTCGAATACATGGGCAAACTGAGGCAGAAGGTTCAAGGAGGCTTCTTCGACCTTTCGCTGTTCCTTTTGTTCGTTTGTTTGTTTGTTCTTTGTTGTTACACGAGTAACCCATTCACAGTTGCATACCATTGTTTTATTTTAGTCGTAATCCGCCATACTGGACCTGAAAGAGGAAGAATATGAAGGAGAAAATAAAAGAAATATTAGTATCTTCTTATGAACCAATGATATCTGTTGAGTTGTGCTGGAATCGGGTCAAGATTCATGCTCCCAGACCGAGAAGAAGAGCAACAGTGTAGTTAGCGTAAAAAATTACTGATGTTCAGTCCAAAAAATTTCTGGAAAGGAACATTAGATTCTTCCCACATAAAGTTTAATAATATGCTATGTTGTAGCCATTAAGAATGAAGACAACTGACTTGCATAATTGTAACTGTTCACCGAGTTGATATGTTGCAAAGTATTTTTCCATCAACCACACGGGAGAATCACAAGCATGAAGGCTATTTATTTTGTCCAACCACGAGCAACCAATGAGGAGAGCAATACCAAGTTTAATGTAACTCCCGGGTACGAAATTAACTGACCAGCCTGCAAGCATAACCAACACTGCTTTCCTCATACACGCAATGGGATATTATTATGCAATCAGAACAAGACTATAATAACAAACAAATTAAATACAACAGTTTGCATGACCGGATGCGATTTACAATGAACTATGCACTCTGAGAAATCAATGGATAAGAAAAAAGAAAGAAGGAAAGACAGAACATACAGTCATAACTTGAAAGGACGGCAATCATAGACTACATGAGAGCTAGCCCATCAGCTCGCGGCACAGGGTAATAGATCCTTGGTTCCACTGAATGCATTCGCCTTCGATTGATTATCATGTCACACTTTCAGACGGAAAATATAGAAGCTCGCTTGACAAGAAAGAAAGCTCATAAAGTTTCTAGAAGCCGGTATACTGTGATTTCTTGCTGCTTAAAATACCGCCTATCTTCCTCATCCACAAGAACAAGGTTCAAGTAATACTTCACACTGAATTTGTTGTTAATATTTCGATAAGTTGGAGTCAGTTCATATGGACTCAAAAATAATCTAATCGGTATTGATTCCCCTGCAAAGGAAACATTACAAATAATAATTAGTAACTATACTTTCGAAAGAAAAAACAACTAAGCACAAGTAACCCATGTGAATGCGCACAGGAAAAATGTTACAAAAAATGGCAAAAGATGCATTATCGACATTAGCAGGAAACAATTGGTAAGCTACACTAAAATAGCACAATCATGCAGATATGGTGCAATTCATATGAAAAGATTCAAAACAATTATTTCTGAAACTGCTTGAAATGTCTTGGCAAAAAAAAAAAAAAGAGTTCCGGAATCTTTCTTTTGCTTATTGATCCATCTAAAGTAAACTGCATTGAAATAACCAAGTACAGGAGAGAGCAGACATTTGATAAAAGATGCAAGGAATATCAAATCTCTTAATGAATAGGCGTCAGTATGATCAAATGCATATTTTGGAACTTCTAGATATCCATCCACTCAACAATTTTATTATTTTTTATGTTTCTTTTTCAACCCCTCACATTTCAAAGTTCAAACTTCCTTGATAGTCCTATTCAAGTCACTTGACCATAGAGTACGAAGACAGAAAGGAAAATAAACAATTCTCACCTCTTTGCAACATTCCATTTCAGAAAGTTCTATTCTCACATTGGGCTGTTAAATCCGTAATTCTGATATCATGAAAGTACCATCTATGAAGATCCCACATCAAAAGGGCTGTCAATCTTCGTGTAGGCTCCAAATGGATGTCTTCAGAGATGGAGCCACAAATTATTCTTAGATGGGGCGATTATAGAGGGCAAGCATAAAATTGAAAAGAAATGAAAGAATAAAAAATATACTACATAATAACAATGCTAGCCAGTGAACCAAAAATAATATAAAAATAGATAATAAATTTTAACAATTAATATATTATAAGAAAAATAACTTATTGAAGTGTCATTCATGAGGTTTCATATAGGGAATTCATACATCTTTCAGTGATTGTTCTCACCTGGGTTGGATTGGACAATTGGAGAAAACAAGAAATGGACCGAGGGAAATGATTAAAGAGTTTTGAAATGATTAATTACTTAAATATTTGAACAACTCATATCTTCTTGATAAGTAAAGGGACATTAAATTAAAGATTAATAGTGGTGGAGGTTTCCAATGATTTCCACATAGATGATGTGCAAATTTAGATTGGTCGGTCCCCCCCACTTGATCACCACTCACCAGTACACCCTACCGCAGCAAGATTCTTTGAAATTGGCTAATTAGTGTCTGGTTAATAGTAATAAATAAAGCAGGTTGAGAAATAAGTGGTTAATTAATAGGACCCACGGCTCCGTCCCTGGATGTCATCCACTGCAAACCTGTCCACTGCTCCGTCCCTGGATGTCATCCACTGCAAACCTGTCTACAAAATTGTGGTTTTAGACCTAAAGTTACCATCCTAGTCTGCAGTTTCAATAACAAACTATGTTTGGACTGGATATTCATAAATTTGTGGTTTTAGACAAACCAATGTTACAGTCCTGATCTGCAGTTTCAATAACAAACTATGTTTGGACAGGATGTTCATAAATTTAAGCATTCAGGCTAATCCATGCCATATAGTAGGAAAACTAAAGGCATTATTTAGTTGCTATCATATAAACCATGATTTCGGATAGAAATCAAATATTCCATCTTAAACCATAATTTTCTAAACTAAGGTCCATTTGGATACTTTCCAATCCTATCCTCAATCATGGATTAAACTCAGTTTATGACCCAGTCTGACCAGAGTATGTACTGAAGACACAATTTAGTCTTTATGGAATCACAATAAAATAGTTTGGCAGAAACAACAGATTGCAACCTTTTCACATCCAAAGGGACTAACTTAGATGAAATATAGTGTGGAAACTCCAATTTCCATCCTAAACTGTTATGATGACATCCAGATGACCATAACGAACAAACTAGGGGAAATGAGATATCAATGACCACAACAATCAATTTAAGTCAAAGAATATCAGTACAGCTCTGAAGTCTGGTTTTGCCCATTTTTTTATTTTTATTTTTTAATTTTTTTAATCAATGGTTGCATCCAAGTCACGGCAAGCTTTTCATACTTCATAGTCCTTGTTACAATGTACATCCAAACCCCGAACTTGAAGCCAATTATCATTCTTTGCACCCGGCCTGACCTGATTGCCCAAGAGAGTGCACGTTTAGTGGATCCAGACCAGAGCCATTCAGTTGGATGAGCAGAACCGATAATTCGACCTGACCTGACCTGACCTGGTTAGGTGTTAACTAACTCATTACTGATTTTGTAGGACTGTAACAATGGAGAGCTCTACATTTGTGAATATTATGAGCTCTTTCTACTATTATCACCACAATCACTGAATCCAATTATCCCAGGTAACACGAGATGACGGTATTGGGGAAGAATAGTTAATAGGGAGAAAACTGATCTTAACTTATCAACACAGTAACTACTAAAAGTTTGTCCTGTATTAATTAACATAAAAAATGATCTTAATATATTAATATATTGATTACCACTTTAAGATCTCATTCATCCAAATGACCCACAAAACTGCCTGGACCAACAAACACACTCTTGTTGCAAATTTATATTGCATGAAACTTAACAAAAGGAAAATAAAACACAAAAGTATTTTCTTGGGCACATGTTTCTACCATTTGTATTTGCTTTGGTACATGTTAAAACTCTTGACTTTTTTCAATTCAGTTTATCACCATGACCAAACACTGCACAAAGTTGTTAGACCACGCTATTATTGTGTTAGAAAGAAATTAATGTGAAATTGGGTAGAAGAATGGGATACCTCTGACAGGAGCACCATCCATCAACTCAAATTTCGCAAGAGTTTCAGTCTCAACATATGTATGAGGTCCCGATCCAGTGGATTCTCGACGCCTAATTTCAAGTTCCATATTTTTAATCTTAATTCTTACTAGTAGAAAATATATCTTGCCAATGATCACATCCTTTAGATGATACCTGAATGAGGTAAACTATAATTAGAAAAGGAATCAAATAACATGAACGTCACAAAATAGATCACGAGCAATCAATGCTGATAAGGAGAGTGTGTTAAACAGGACTTACTTGCTTCTGCTATATTCAAACTCAATGTGCAAGCAATCTTCGATTCCAACTTCCATCTGCGACAAATAAGTCATCCTAATCACGAAAAGATAGGCTTATGGAACTCAAATTTTGACTCTAGTTGCTAGTGCACGTGTCTAGTAGCTGATAGATCAGTAGCCCTGTAAATAGGCTTGATATTTCCAATGAAAGCTTCCTTCTAGTTGATCTTAGTGAGAATTACAAACAACAAACAACAACAACTAGACCATTTGTCCCAAGTATCTGGGGTAGGCTACATGAACCAAAGAGAATTACGCCGCATCGGGCACATGGATCAGCTTTCTCCACTCATTCCTATCGAGCAATATGCCTTCACTAATACCTTTAGCCTCTATATCTTGTCGTATTACCGCCATCCATGCTTTCTTCGCTCTCCCCTGCGCTCTTAGTGAGAATTACCAACAAAATTTAACTTTTCCAATGAAAGATGCTTTCTATTATTTATGTTTCTAGAAACAACAATTACCAGCCTATATATACTATATTGGAATAACACCTTGCTTGATATGAATGAGGAAGGGAAGCAGAGAGGAGACGGAAAATGGCAGAGAGGAGGGGCAGTGGGGATAAACAACAGAATTCAAAACGTTCCATGTCAACAAATTCAAGAAATGCAAAAGACAATATGTAGGAATAAATAACAGTATTCAACACATTCAACACATTTAAGAAATGGTCAAAAAACATTACATGATTTATCAAAGGAATATTAATCCTAACATGAGGTGTTATTAATCTTAACATGAGGGGATGAAAAGACATTTCCTATCAAGGTTAAAGCCCAAAACCCTAAAGTTCACTCACACAATTTTCATCAAAAATCATCTCACCTATGGTTGCCTCGTTAATTCAGTCACTTTGAAGTATTCCAACTTAAAAATGCACTTGCCACGCTACTTAATAACAAACTACATACGAATATAAAAATACAACCTTAAATGATTCAAAACATACTCAAACAATCTTAAATATTCGAATTTTGAATGGATCAAAACCTTACTTTCAATATCAATAATCATATGAGCCTGTAGCAATTGCTCAAGTTTTTAAAAATGTACAGTTAATGAGTTCCGAATATAGATCATATTACATAGAAATCCTTACAAAGAGATTAATATCTTGTATTTCCATCATAATACTTCACAGGCAGTGTCATCTAAATACTAAGACATTGATATTACATGTTAGATTAAGTATTTATAACATCATAAATAAAACAGAGTAAACCACAGCTTTTGATGTGATCCTTTAGCTTTTACTTTCCCTAGTAACATAACGATAAATAATAGTTAAGAATCTAGAAATCTAAAATAAGTACTAACCTTGATGCTGTTGTTAATTGTTGGTACTGGAGAATAGTTGCAGACCTGATGCATATACAATTTAAAAAAGGGAGAAAGTTACCGATAAATTACTAAATATGCTGATTACATGCTTCCTCAATGAATATAAACCATACAATATGGAAAATTAAAGAAACACTCCATACTGAGTGTGTATTCTATTTGTCCTGAGAAATTCTATTTGGATTCCTTGGTAAATGACAATTTAAGGAACCAACATCATTATTCTAGTACAGAGAATAGACATAAATCTAGCTTATACAGTGCTAGCACATGTTTCCATGACTCGAAAAACTACAAGGGAAACTGCTTTATCTTGCACATATGCAAGCATCAATCCAATCTTCTGTCTGTTAGTAAGCACAAGAAGACAAACACCAGGAAAATAAAAAGTCCAGGGGACTTCATGAAGAAGCTGTTTTAAACAGGATGACGTAATCACTTACATTGAAAACACCGTTATAAGTTCATACTAATTACATTGCATGAAACAAAATTTTAGATATTTCACTTACACAGAAGTCCCGGTACTCCACTATGTTGCTGACATAATTACGACTGACTGTTACTTTGAGAACATACCTGCAGAGCATGCAAAGATTATCCGGTTCCATGGTCAAGTCATGATATTACATACATTTCAAAACATGTACACCCAACTCTAGATATTATTAAGTAAAATCCAGCTACAAATTCTAAGTTTTGTCATTGCCAAAAGGTAAAATAATCTTCAAGAAATAGATCTGCAGGGGTAAGATCTTGTACCAGAAAATATCTACACTTTGACCTGAATAGTCAACTATCTTATGTAAACTAAAGAAAAGTAGTAAAATGCGCTAAATAAATAAATAAGTCCATAGGTACACATGCACGCACTGACACACAACCAAATATGCGCGGCGTGCACACACTTCAACAGAAGCAACCTGACTTTCCACACTGACTAGTACAGAGGAGGTGACAAATAAACCATGATCACAGATGGATTATGGCTTCTTATTTATATTACAAACAACATAACAGCTTTATCGTAAATTTTGTGGTCAACTGTGTGAATCCTTTTTGTCCATTCAGCTGTGTGAATCACTTGATAGCGACGTGAATTTAGAACCTCTCTTACTACCTCAACATGATCCATGTTCTAAATAGAACATCATTTGCAGTCTCTATAACTTCCCAGCCAGAATAATGAGAGCTATGTGGTTACCTAAGCAGAATTGGTGTGGTGAAGAAAGCATAACTTGGCTACTGTTGAACAGACATGGTTGGATTCCACAACATGAAAAAAAATTTGGCGACTGCGACAAATCAAAAAGCACATTATCCATTCATGTTCCACTTCCAATGATTTTAGCATGTTCTTAAACCTTAAAGTTTATTATTTCTTAGGTCATCCTATAATAGAAACTTATGAATTTCTTAGCATATGACAAAAAGCCTGGTAAGGCAGCAGACAGAAACAGAGACCATTTTGTATCTTTGATACCTAAGGAAGTGAGTCATCCGGTTTGGGTATTTTGACATATGAAGAAGATTTGCACAACCTATGTAAGAGAAGCATGGAGAAGATTGAATGACATCGAAAGACAAAATAATACTTCAAAATCTAATATAATGGCCTCAGAGATGCAAAAGAGGGTTGAGATTCTTGAGAATAATGAGATAAAGAGAAAATTTGAAGTACAAATAATTAACATGGTAATTATGTTTTTGTTTAATATAAAGAAAGTTGGGTGCATATTCCTATAGGGATATAAACTTGAATGCAAATTCGGAAAATAACTTGAGGGAATTTCCAGAAATGACAATGTAAATGAACAATAAATTTGGCATAGGCTTTACTTTCTAAGGAAACTAATCTTTGGGTGGTTGATGCCATGAGATGGACCAGGATAAAACCAACTCCTTACTAGAATTGCTTTCTTTATTCTGATGGAAGCATCAAAAAACATAAGAAATAGTTATGATCTCCACAGTCAAAAATTCTTGGTAGCAATATGCCCTATGATATGTAGGACACTTCTCCCACCCAAACTTTGGCGTGTCCGACACATGTAGACACGGCACGTGTGTCTTTTTGTGTCCAACATTTACAATTGTGTAAACCTTTATTTATCTCAAAAAATACACATAAGTTGAAGTTTATTATGGTTTTTGACAAAAGTTAACTATTCTGCACATCATTTTACGAAAATTAAGTTCATTCATATATTAGTATTAGCCTACTAGACATAGTTCTTATTTTAACATGCATATATATAGAAGAATTGGCATATTTAGCCATGTCCTCGTGTTTGGATTTTGAATAATTGTCCTGTCGGACACCCCATGTCGGAGTAAGACACTCGTGCCTGGGTCTTCAAATCATAATTTATGCCATGATACACTGTATTAAAATTTCTGTCACTATATCAAAACTCCGAGGTTAAGATGAGAGTTAAGGTATTTATATTTTTAGCATGTCTCTGCAGGTCGAGCGCCATTTTGCATAGGTCAAAAGCTGAGCTTTTCTAGGTAACGGTATTTTTTTTAAAATTCCGCTATTTGATGTGCACCAGGTGAGAATTGAACGTAAGTTGCTCTGATACCATATTAAAGTCTCTGCCACTATATCAAAACTTCGAAGTTGAGGGTTAATGTATTTATATTTTTAGCACACTGCATAATAGCAATGCCCATAACCATGGCGCGACAATAGTTAAACGTAATGGTTCAAGCGGAAGCAAAATTAAGGCTTGGGTCTATCAAGAATCATCCCTAACCCTACCCAAAATCTTAAAACCTCACCCTAGCACCATCCAATCTGATCTCTAGGGATCTAACCAACGTTAACCCAACATGTTTTTTGGTTCAGCCAAGCCCAGGTTGGGTTGGATCGAGATCAGTCAAGTTGGGTTAATCATGCTGAAATACCAATTTAGATTAAAACTTCAATTATGCATAATGTGTCGTTAGAGAAGAGGACAATAATGGCAACAACAGAGCATTTATAACAAACCTTTAGGGTTGGCTACATGAATCCTTTTTCTTCTTCAAGTTTCATTAAGAGGCAATTCCCTGTTAAACTTGAAAGTACACCTAGAGGGAGGGTGAATAAGTGTACAAGCTAATCTAGGGCAAATGATGCAAAATTTAAAACTAATTGCTAACACACTAAGTGTAACCAAGAGTGAGTCCGAATTTCCCGTGAAGGGCTCTAAAACTACTCCTCTAGATTCCTCTAAATTAAAAATTGAGGTGCTTTAAAAGCTCTCTTGGTTGAACACAAGTGTGGGCACACAAACTATATCAAGCATGTATATGATATGAGCAATTAATAACAAATGCAAGATATAAGAGAGAGAGAGAGTTAGAGAGAAAGATCCAAACGCAAACACCGGAATATGTTTCGAGGCTCGAGCCACTGCTCTACGTCCACACCTTCACACAGAAGGCTTTTCACTATATCCACTAAGGACCTTTCACAAAGGGACCTCCACTGAAGAATTTCAACTCAACACCGGGAACACAACTCCTCTCAAACACAAACCTCTACACAAGAGGTAAGCACTTAGCCAAGTACAAAGTAAAAAAGAAATAAAACTTAGTAAACCAATGATCACAAACACTCTTGGTGATCTCAAAAGACCACAAATAATTTCTCACAAAATAAGATCCTAAAAATAGATTTTGAATTGATAGCTCAAGTTTGAGAAATCAAAGTGTTTTGGAAAAGAAATCTCAAAGAAAAACACTTGGGAAAAACTCTAGATATATTGAAAAATAAAGAACAAAACAAATTTTCCAAAGACTTCTTTTTCTTTGATTTTTTCACCACTTTGAAAACAAATAAAGATTGAGAATTGAAACTCAAAAACTTGCTTTAAAACATTTTAGAAAATAGGCAAAAAGGCATTAGAAAACTGGTAGAAACTCTCTTGAAAAATCTTATAATCAAACCCCCCCCAAAAAACCCCTTTATATAGGGCCTAAGAGAAACTAGCCGTTTGGGTCAAAAACTGCCCAGAATGGGCTGTCGGTCGACCGGCCAACGGTCAAAAAATTGACCGTTTGAGCCTGTCGATCGACCATCCCCAAGGAGAATTGCCCCGTCAGTCGACTGGGCATACCCGAGAGTTGGGTAGTACCAATCGATCGACCGCTCGGTCGACCGAACACATAGACATGGCCTTGTCACGTATCCGTGCACGTCGGTCGACCGACCGGTCGACCGCCAGAAGGCCCAGAACTGATTTTTAGAGATTGAAAACT
The DNA here is from genome assembly GCA_038442645.1 of Agave tequilana. Lineage (NCBI taxonomy): Eukaryota > Viridiplantae > Streptophyta > Magnoliopsida > Asparagales > Asparagaceae > Agave > Agave tequilana. The sequence continues at coordinate 34,167 of JAVJIF010004104.1, forward strand.
TAGTCTTTTAAAATCCTAAAAATTCAAATAAAATACATAAAATTTCACAAAAATAAGTTCTTATAAATATTTGAAGTACAAATATGTGTGATAAAAAATCAACATATTACAAACTATTTAAACTATTTTTGAGGCATGAAAAAATTAGCTTTAAACAAAAACTATAGTTTCCAAAACTTAGAATTTTAAAATGAAAATTCGCCTTCTCCAAAACTTATATAAATACAAAAACAAGATATAGAAATACATTTTGAAGCATAGTGTGTATGGATAGAATCCAACACACATATAAAATATATATCTATATTTTTGACATAAAATCTCAAACTAAGTTTTGTTAAAAATAAAACTTAAAACACATGAGCTAGATAAATCAAAGTAAGTTTGTTTAAACACTATAAATCATCAATGTATATGGATGAAATCCAATATACATTATAAACCATGTAAACTACTTTTGATTTATCTATTCATGAAACCAGAAGGATATATACTTGAAAATTCAAAACGGTTAAACTGAAAACTAAAACTATTGAACTTGTGTGTGTACTTGAGCATATCAAAACTATCCTTACACAAGATCTAAAACAAAACTAAACAAATCTAAATACAAGTCTTCTCGTCGATCTTCATCTTCAAGACGACTCGATCCAAACTTAATCCATAGAGCTTGACTCCATCCGAGTACTAGATGCAATCTTGACGCGCGAGCTCTTAAATCAACACGTGTTAGCTCCAAAACTTTGACTTTGAATACTTTGTTGAAGCTAAACACCTACTAAGATCTTGAACAATATCTGAAACTTATTAAACACAAGATCATTGGTAACTTAACTTCATAAGTTAGCAGGGGCGGAATCAGAAAATTTTTTTGGGGTGGGCTGTAATTTTTTATAGCATATGCTTACGAATTATATGAATTTGCCAAAAGAATAAAACAATATTCTCCAATAAATCAGTAGCGGATCAGGAATAAATTTGTCAAAAGAAAATCAAAATAGAAGGAGGTTTAAGGTATGAATTTGCCAAAAGAATAAAACAATATTCTCCAATAAATCAGTGGCGGATTAGGGATAAATTTGTCAAAAAAAAATCAAAATAGAAGAAGGTTTAAGACAATATATAAAAAAGAATCAAAATAAAAAAAAATTCAAGACAATATACGAAAAAATGGGCGGGCTGTAGCCCGGCCCAGCCAACTAATGGCTCCGCCCTTGTAAGTTAGTCATCATCAAAACCAAGGTGAAGAGCCTTTGGGCTAACAAAACTAACAATTATCATATCCTTTTTATTGTCGCAAACCATATTTGGTCTGGTTCACCTTGCTTATTGCTCCACCAAATATGATCATACCACTCTTAACTGCAGGACACGCCGGTCTCTTTGGCACATGTCTGATTATCTTTTTGGTATCTATGTTGTTATAAAAGCACCAATTTTTTATCCCCTTTTACAATATTTCCCCACATCTATCTTAACACTCTTCTTTTAGATATAGACATTTTACGGACGCGTGTCTTACTTTCACACCATTCTCCTGCATAAAGCATAGCTAGGTGACTATAGCTGGTTGCGTAGTTGCCTTATAATATACCTTTAACTTCACTGTCTCCTACGATCTTAAGTTTCTCCAAAAGAAATTCTACACTCTGACCATCCTTTTTTGATTCTATAAACAACATCCTCATAATTCTGCTTCTTTTATAGCAATCTGACAGAGTTTAGTTCTGGCCAACAGCCAAGTATAACCCTCCTTCGTCCTGCCTTGAGACTGGCAGTGAATAAGATGTTAATCGCAGCAATGATGGAGCTGGGTTGGGGTTGATTTGGGTTCAGGGCTGAGTTCACAGTAAGCTCTAGTTTGGTAACGGTGAACCCTAACGCAAACTAACTCTGTATAATTCAGGTCAGGATCAAACCAAGACCAATCCAACTTTTTCTCCAACTAGATCAAGTTGGGCAAACTCAATTTGTATTAAGTTGTAGCCGCAAAACTGCAAACTGTCTGTTGCAGAACTTCAAGAAGAGACAGATAAATATCACACAACTTTCTGAGCCCTCACAAGGCACGTGGTTAAGGATTAAAATTTGGTGATGTATTTGACTAGTTCAAGCCAAAGCAAGTAATGAAGAGATGGAAGCTCATTGAGGTTACTATCAACAGCGTGCCCTGTTTTAAATATCGCCCGAGTCAGCCGAGATATCGTCCGATATCTCCTTTTTTGCCTGTTGCCGATACGATATGGGAAAATCGTTCGCCATATCGTTTGCAGCAAAAAATGGCCGATATTTGAAATATCGGCCGATAAATCGGCCGATATCGGCCGATATATCGCCCGATATGAAATAACTTATTTATTGCACGACTGCGTGCAAGTGTACATTATTTTTTACTGTCTTTGCAAGCATATTACATCATTTTATTAGGTAGATGATATCTATGACTCTAAACCAACTTTTAGTTATCAATATCTCATTATATAGTGTCTGATATGAACGTCCGATATGTGCGCGTATCCCCGATATCTCCCCCGATATCTGATATCCGATATGAAAAACCCCCATCCGATACGATCCCGATATCCGATATTTAGAACCTTGACAGCGTATAGGTGTTTCCTAGATAAACGAAGGAAGAGCACCATGTTTCATCGAACAAGAATGCAGACCATGGGCACCGGATAACTCTTTCTCATGGGTGTACTGATTTTTCCTAATAATTGTGCATATCAACCCTATTGCTATTACTTAAATTCTTTTTCTAATGAAAAGTTTTATTGGTAAACTAATTTCAAGAAATTCTAACCACTAAAACACACTTAACTCAAAATCAACAAAAACTACAAATGGATGTCACGTAAGTTTTGGTAGACTACTTGAGTGTATATCCCTACAGATATAAGATTATGGCTTACCTCAACCTTACGTTCACCCCATTGTATGATTCATATGGCATTTCAACAGTAGAGAATTCAAATGGATAGGTCTTCCTTTCATATATTTCACCAGGAACATCTAGCTCACGTACTGCATAGGAAAATAATACAGCTAAGTTGTTGTTCAAATGGGAAAAAAAAAAGATAACATAGAGATAATTTATGCATATCATAGCATAAGAGAAAGATCTCAAAAATCAAATTATCATCAAATAGAAAAAAGAGGAGAATCTCTCTGAAGATAATAACTGGCTCAAACTTAACAAGCAAGTGTGAATGTGATCTCTCTGATGATATAACTCTAAAATAAAAAAGGACTGCATTTACAATGTATCTTTCTCTTGATATACATCACATATGAAAACTAATGGTAGTCAAATGATAAAAACTCACCAAGAGAAGTGAAGTCATAAAAATTGCCTCTGTCAAAATACAGCTCTGCAAGACAAACTCACGATTAATTAGAACTTCATCTTAGCAAAGAAGAAAATGAAGAAGAACCAATTGTACATAAAAAGCAAGAGCTCTAAAAGGGAAGTATGGCCATATCCAATAGCCAAAGAAAAACTGAAAAATATTTGATCAGATCCTAGTTAAAAAAAATTATTATTGGTTACATAAATTGAAGCAAAAAAACGGTTTTGGATTGGATTGAAAAAACAGGTTTTTGATTTTGTTTTCCCCTTAGTTTTTATTTACAGCAACCATGGTGGCTATGGACAATGCTCAGGTCAAGACAGACCTCGAAAATTCTACAAGAACGTGCATTGGCCAAGCACGTACTCCCCTTGGAAAGCTATCAATGTTCTCACTATCCTCCTTAGGCCAAGGAAACATGAAGGTAAGCAAGATTAGTACTAATTTCTACATGGTTCCATTTGGACTTACCTTTGTCCCACCAGCACAAGCAAGCTTGACTGACAAACTTCAACTTTGAGAAAAATACTTTTAATATGAAGCGGGTGTGCAAAAGAAATACATGTTTGTCTTTGTTTAAAAAGCCATACTTGTTAAGGAAATGCTAAGCTGGTAGAATAAAAGGAAAATAATACAATACGAAAAAATATGCGCTCGGAGATTTGGAGATCTTCATAGCGTCAAAAAATATCAAATGGAACAAATTCACTGAACAAGAAATACCCGAAAAATAGAAAAGAAAAATAAAAGTATGAATAAAAAGGTTTGGGTTGACGGTAATAAAAGGGCCCTAGCACCTAAGAAAACCTCCATCTCAAATCATATAAACTTTGATAAGCATGATTACTGAGAAAAGCAGAAAAATATAAAGAAAACTTGAAGATTTTCTCAGCAATACAAATTTACATCCTCCACCAGCTTTTACATTATAAATAAAGCTTATTTTCTGTAATATTTGAAAACATTGATAACAAAAATGTTTTAATGTGCGAAAAAAAACTAAAACACTTGAAAATGTTATTGCTTTCTTGGATAGAATCAGTGATTATTAAGGCACTAACCTAATTTCTTCCTTTTGCAGTCAAACAATTAATATACCTATTCTACCAGATTACCTTCTATGCTTTGAACTTGAGCAACCATCCTAACCATTAGAATCTAAAAACAGTTAATAAATATATATTATTTGGAGTCTCAGAACTTTTGTCATGTAAAGAGCTCATAGAGACATCTAGCATGATTGATAGTTCCCACACCATGAACTAGAAGACCATTTCAGTAGCTATCAAGTCAAGTCCAGTTAAGAAACTTAAGACCAAGTTTTGAGGTTTTGCCGGTTTTGACTTGCTTTTAGTCGTTTTGTCTCGGTTTTGGTAAATAATCCGAAATTGATGTGAAGTTTCTATTTCGATAAGGCCACTTGGTATTGGTCAGTTTTGGTTAGCTTTGGACAGGTTTGATAAACTTCGGATGAAACATGTTGAAACTTAAAAAATTTCAAAGAGAGAGAGGGAAAATGTAATATTGTTAATAAATAATTTAATCTCCTTTTAACTTCCAGGGCCATCCAAATTTGATATATCTTAATTTGCCATAAATAGATCATAATTATATACTTTACTACTGATTATATACTTACCTTCACTTTAAATTGACAGATTATATATTAATATGGATTAATATTTAGGTTAGCTGATTGAGTATCAAAAATCCACTTTTCTTGATTTAACAGTCACTACTCAACCTTACATGTTCATGTTGTCTCATTTCCGCTGTATATATGCAAAGAATCAAAGATACTTACATATTTATACACACTCAAACAGAAAGCAAAACTTGAAATGAAACTTGTTGAGGCCTCCAAAACGAACGAAACCTTTAATAACTGAACGATCTGAAACTGACAGCAAGTTCTCGAACCTTACTACGAATACACACTTGTGAAACAGCTTAAGCAGCTAATAAACTCAATATACCATGAGATAGCAAGATTGCTGGAAAAAGTAGCATAAAGTAGGAAATAAAACCAACTAAAAAGGATTGTGTAGGCAAATATAATCAGATGAAAAGGAGCTTAATCTCTAATACAAGTTAACTAGCAGGATTGCCCGGTTTTAATGACAGAATCATTATATTCAGGTTTCCACATTTATGAAAACATATTAAGGTTTAGGCATACAAAGTTATATAACATTTTAAACCACCAGCGAATTTCAAATGCAAAGGCCGACAGTAAGCCATCTATATACACATGTACTAGAAAACAACAGAACATACAATTTTTTAGTAGAGATAATAATCAAATCTGCAAATCCAACACCACACACCTTGTAAATCTTTTGCATACAAACTAAATGTTGTACTCAAACACCTAAAAAGACCTCTTCAATTCCAACAATGCCAACACAGATACAAAAATCTCAGATCTCCCACCCAAAAGAAAGAAGAAGAACAAGAAGCTTTGACCATATTGACCATACCTATCTGACCAAGAAGCTCAATTTTAACACCTGTGTGTTCAACCTTTTTTCCATGGATAGGATCTATAGAGACCTGCATACCACAGAAGTCAGCAAACTTCTTTGTCTCAATTTTTCACAAAAGATGGCCTTGATGTTACATGAGCAAGATTAAAATGGTTGTCACCACTAACCAAAGTACATGATGGATGGGTCATGTAATGGATGATCAACATGTTACAATATGCACCAAACAGATAAAAATAATTATACACGATCGTTTACTTTGGAGACCACAGACTATGCATCAGTGAACTCTTTATTTTATTATTCTATTATCGTGATCACTCATTATCCAACCACCTGGGTCATGGTAAATAGTCCTTAAAACAAAATGTCTGCTGTATATGCTAAAAGAGTGTGAACAGTGTACATCATCCATTGGGATTGCCAACCATGTAATTTGGTAAACAGGAAAATTCTCAGTTATGATGAAAGGATAACAAAACCATTCTCATTAAAGAATTACAAACATTCTGTTCAAAATACATGCTTATTACCTCCCCCCAGCTATGATTTCTTGACTTTGAAAAAGAGGAACCATAGCAGTCTTTCCATTTTCCATTTTCATGGGAACCTGTAGAAACAAATTTAAGGAGAGTTAAGTATTTCTTCAGAAATAGTTATTTTCTATTTGCAGAGCTCCAATGCATCAAAACAATGTTAACATGAAGAATTAGCCCAAATTAGGTTAACTTAATTTGTAAGCTAAAGTTTGTCCATGTGACTGATCGTCATTATTTCTATTTAAGAGTAAGTCTCAACTTTAAACTCAGAAACAAATCAGTTCCTAATAGTATTTGAAGTCCTATTAGTATTTGGAGTCCTAAAGTCCTAGTAATATTATGAATTATAGTTTGAGTAAGATTTGATCTTGTATGGGCCTATATAAAGAGATAATTATTTATGACTACGTGACTATATTTTTAATTCTTCTCAATATCAATTAAGACGTAGACTTTTGTAATTTAACATGGTAAGAAACAAACAAACAAACAAACAAAACGGTATTCTTCATGTGAACATCTGTTACTGTTCATTATGAACAATGTTAGCCGTTCATGTTCATCCATAATTTTTTCTTTATTTTCTTTCTAATCTTTCTTTCTCGGTTTTTCAATCTGATTACAGCTCAGTTTTTAAATCTAATTGTGATTTTGTTTTCCAATTCTATTATATCTCTAATTTCCTAATCCTATTACAGCTTATTTTTTCTAATTTGATTGATTTTAAGCCTGATTCTCTAAACATGTATCCAAATTTTCTACTATCTATCTAGAAGATCACTGAACTTGTTTTGGGAATAATCGGTGTGTTGAAGTCTGATTTTGGTAATTTAAGAGTCAATTCTTATGTTTTTGAGTGTTTTACACGCATCAATAAGTTTCATTTGATTCTACTTGGATTTCACAGTTCTTCTACTGGACTTGAGGATATTTTAAAACCTCTTTTCCTACTAAGTTTGACGATATCCCAAAACCTCATCTTATACTGGGTTTCGGAACCTCTAAAATCTAAACCCTATCCAAGGAGATGATATTAGATTTCTCACACGTATTTGCATAATTTACTATTCGGTTTTCAGTTCGGCTAGATTCAGCTTGGTTTATTGCAACTTTGACATCAGCTTCAAGCTTTCGCAATTCAGTAGTTTGGCATCAGCATCAACATTTCAAATTTTAGTTTTAACATTTTAGTAGTGTCAATAATTGTTTTTTTAGTTTTTCATTAAACAAAATCTTGATGTCAAACCATCTTGAGTTTGAGAGGGATGTTCGAGTTCTAAATAGTATTTGGAATTTCAGAGTCCTAGTAATAGTATAAGTCATAGTTTGAGTAAGATTTGATCTTGTATGTGTCTATATAAAGAAAGAATTGTTCAAGACTATGTAATGTATTTTGTAATTCCTCTCAATATCAATAAAGATATAGTCCTTCGTACTTTAACACGATTTATAACCCCTATGGCCCCGACAATCAATGCTTCAGAGGTACATTGAAGTTGCTATGCAAATTATTTTCGCATTAATTATACATATTAGGTCATTGCAAATCATCCTGGTTACCAACTACTAGGATCAGTCTTTTCTGCACCCACGAGCAATTTTAAAGGAATAGATCGTTTATAGATTTATTAATTGAGTAAGAAAAGAACGGACAATTGCTCCAAGGAAATAATACAAGTAAATCAAACTTAACATCTTATCAGCTTGAAAGGAATCCCCATTCCAGTTCTTTTAATGTTGGCTTGCCTACAGGGTGTCATCTAGCTGTATTGATTAACCCTTGCTCAGCCTATATCAATAAAACCACTACAATTCATGCCTACCTCTATTGTGTCCTCGAAGGAAATTTTTCTAGGTTTAAGCTATGCCAACTATTTCAATCAGCTGACCCAAAATGTATTATATTGCCTCACACAGAGATTCAGGAGCAACTGTTAAATGTCAGCCATATCAAATAGAATTTTTAAGAAAAAAATTTGATGGAATAATAATAATTACTATAAAAAAAATTGTCTAGGCCTATAAATCAATTACTAGTTAATGGTCCAATGAAGCCAGAACCTTTGTGTTTGTTGTTATTTGCTACATATTGTCTATATACTTTGATATTCCGGCATAGTATTGTGACATTGGGTCAATCCATTGATGCCACAAAAGGGAAAATCAATATTGGAGTCTTGGGTTTAAATGGATTTAACCATTAAACCATCTTTATAGGACTAAATGTGCATCTAGTCATAATGCTTCTTTAACTCGAGAGTAGATTCAAGCCACTTAGTTCCAACAATCTCTACCTTGGCTTGAATTTGAATCCTACTTTGAATTGTATACAATACACTCTAAACTCTGTCATAAACTTAAAATTTGGGATCCAGTACGTCAATCCCATGCCTAAACCACCATCTCCAGTATCTTGTATTAAGTTGAGATTCTACATTGCAGTGTTCTAAATATCCCAATATATCTCCGATATAGCGCCGATATTGCATTTAAAGCACCTAGCAACAACGATTTGGCACATCCAAACCGATATAGCGTTTTCCACCCATAATCGCCGATAAATCGGCTTAGACCTGATATATCGGCCGCAATTTCAAACCCAATATTGCGTTTTATACTCAATTTCTAAGTTAGACATTTTGGATAATTCGAGCGATGTGGCATTTTTAAGATTCTCCACTTGGATGGTGACTATGAATTCATACGCTTAACGTAAGTAATCGAGGTAAGTATATTTAAAACATGTAAATACGATGATTTATGTAGCTTTATATGATTTATGCATATATTGCCTTATTGAGATGCAATTTAGAACAAGAAGATATATATATATTTACAGTCCGATTTTGATATCCAAATTTTGAAAATATCCCAGATATATTCTCATCTCCGATAAATTTTCATGGCCAATATAGCCGCTATGGCCACAATTTAGAACACTGGTACTGATGAGGACATGGCATCAACGCGCCCGAAAAGGAGATTCGATCACGTGTATCAGCGCAGGAGGCGTCGAACTGCTTCTATGTAGATTTAGCTAGAGTCTGTATTTTCAGTTGGAGTTTGTATTTTCTTTTAGTATTATTTATCTTGTTTATTTTCAGTGTTTTAGTACCTCATCAATTGTGTGGGAAAACTCCAGTTATTGTAAGCCTATTTAATTGGCTTTGATTGAAATAAATAGAGAATGCACTCTTGATTAATGAATTGGATTTTCTCTTTAAAAATTTAATTATGAAATAGGAGTGTGAAATCCATTTCAGATAGGATTTATGTGTGAAACCAAATCCTAGTTATCCATTACCCATAATCTTTTATCTCCAATTACAAATTCTCCACAATACCAACTTCTCATTCAATCACGATACCTGGTGGCCTAATTCCATCTGAAAACACAATTACAGTCACCCATACCAAATACCAGTTATTTTTGCAAATCCCAATCCCTATCCAACTACACAACAATTAACAAAGATCTTCCCTTCTCCAAGGTTGTGAATACAGGTGACTTCTTTCCCCTAAATACTGTGCCGCCCCAACCCCTTCTCTCTTTTTCTTTTCTGTCCTGCAAACAGTCCATAACAGAGACAAAAAAAAGGAAAACAGCAAGGAGCTCTGCCGCCCCAGCCCCTTCCTCTCCTGCGCAAGTGGGTCACCCCACTCCCAATTGCAAGGATTTAATTCCTTCCAAAGCCCAATCTTCCCCTCTGAAAATTCAGCAGCAAGGGAATTACCTCCCTCCCCTACCTTCATCATCCTGCAAGCGGCAAAAAAGAACATCAAGTCAAAAATCAAATCTGAAGGGAATACATCAACACGAAGACAGTAGTTCAATAGGGAAAAGTTTGTTCGCGAAGTTAACAACAACTACAACAACGGGAACCCGAGAATGTGACTTCTCGGTAGGTAACTATTATCTTCAGTATATCAGTTTACTGTTAGCTATATCGTTTATTTTATCTCTAGAATATTATCATAAATTTTCTGTTGTCCACATATAATGGTGAGCGTGTGTGATTCTGCATAACCCTGTATTTTATTATTCTAATATTGCACGTAGGATTTGTTTCTAATTAACTAAGTGTTGGCGTATAATTTATGACGATTGCAATGATCCACATTGTGAGTATTATAATTTTTGTCAAAACCCATCTTGCCATATAACTAGTTTTAAAATTATTCCTACCGAAAATCATAGTTTGTAGTGAAATTAGTAAGTTTAGTTTTGTCACTGAATTCTGTCATCACCAGCATCCTGTTTCACATCAGGTACCTTGCTTTAGTACATGAACATGATCCGAGTCTTCAACCCATGATCCTACTAGCTTTGGTTCCTCAACTCTTGATCAAATCACTACAGAATTACAGATAGAAATGCAGCAAATTGATTTCCAGTCAATTTCTCTCACACAAAATAGTAGCAATTTCAGTTTCAATTCCATCGCATTTATCGCAACTTTTAGCAGCACTGTCAGTTTCAATCAGTTTCCATTTCGAGTTTTATCCCCCACGATCACAGTTTAATTTTTCCTCAAATAGAAAAAATATTATTTTCTCTCAATTATCTTTTAACATTATGCATCCATAAATAAGGCCATGTTCATCTTAGGCTTGGATTCCAGCTTGTTATGATACTAAATGTGATGTTGTCGCTGATAGGCTTAGAACTCACGTGACACCGAAGGCGAAACTCCAATTGGAGTCTTGTGTCTAAACATATTTAACCACTTATTCATCTTATTTTTTTTCTATTCCAAGTATAAACCCATCCTTGCCTCTTGTCATATTGATTCCTTAACTGCTTGAATAGATTCAAGCCACTTAACCTCAACACATAGCTGAATCAGAATGGGAAATCATCTTGGTTCAACAGAAATCCATTCAACCAACTAAATCAATTCAAAGTTTTTTTCAAACCAATAAGCTGAAAGTATGTTTTGATAATCAACCAAGTCAGCTACAACTGGATTTAGATTAACTCAGTGAGACACTTGGAGACTAGCACCATAGACGAGTCTGTAGTACATTTTGACTAGATCCTATCTATCAGAAACTCTATGGTTATGATCTAGGCCAAAGTTTTCTAGAGGCTACAGCATCTTCAGTAGAATCTTCGAATTGCCATTATCAAAGGAAACAACTGTGCTGAATTGTCAGGAAAAAAGAAAAGCTCTAAAAAAGAAAACAGCATCTAGTACAAATATTTTTCTTTCCGGCAGATATTGCAATCCACAGAAATATGCAGCCAACATAAATATTAGCTATTAACCAGTTATTAATAAGTTTCACATAAACATTATATACTTAAATGTAACATGATTAAAAAGGAATAACAAAAAAAAATATAATATATTTACATCCTATGTATGTGTTACACCTGTTTCCGGGTTCTCCCATCAGAAAATGTGATTGCGATATTACATGGTGACTTGAATGCTCCAATAAGGTAATTCTGGTTTAGATAAGATGATTTTAGTACAAATGAAAAAAGAGTCTACTATAAGCTATACATGTTAAACAAAAGAAGAAACAACGATCCAGTACGATCTGCTGCGGAATTAGTACTAGTAATGTAAGTATGCAAGACCATCCAAATACACACAAGAAATTAGCACGACAGCTGCTAAATTATTCACACTAAAACAATAACACGACTACAGAAAACTAGAGCACATGAACCGGATTTGGATGATACAACCACCAAGACAATATTCTCGCATACAGAAGAATGAGCTACTAAGGAGTTTGATTATTTATCAAGAAAACAACAAGAATGGAAGACATCAATAATCAAACACAGAGATACAACAAGAAATAGACGCTTTTCACGTATATGCCACGAAGCGGACTAGTGAAAAAGAAACAAAGTACGTTGTCAGATTTACTGGGCAACACAATTAGCAACCCCTGTTTTAAATATCGGCCAAGTCAGTCGAGATATCGGCCGAGTCGGTCAAGTTATCGTCCGATATCTCCTTTTTTGCTTGCTGCCGATACGATATGAAGAAATAATTCGCCATATCGTTTGCAAAAAAAACGGCCGATATTTGAAATATCGGCCGATAAATCGCTCGATATATCAGCCGATAAATCACCTGAGATATCGCCTGATATGAAATAACTTATTTATTGCACGACTACGTGCAAATGTACATTATTTTTTACTGTCTTTGCATGCATACTACATCATTTTTATTAAGTAGATGATATCTATGACACTAAACCAACTTTTAGTTATCAGTATTTCATTATATATAGTGTCCGATATGAACGCTCGATATGCGCGCGTATCCCCGATATCTCCCTCGATATCCAATATCCGATATGAAAAAACCCCTATCCGATACGATCTCAATATCTGATATTTAGAACCTTGGTAGCAACAACTACCACCAATGACCACAAAGGCACAAGCCTAGATACAAAATCGCCAAAGGGGTAGGAGCACCTTATATGAGAGTGCCACGCGGAAATGGAAATAAGTATACAAAGATATGTGGAAATTTTATCCATGATGAGAATTATCTATAATTAAAAACTAATCCATGTGCTTGGCAACTATGACCACTTAGGCTGAGACTGCTCCCCACAACCACAAAGACTATCCTTGTAAGTCCTCTTGCCATTCCCTGCACGAACCGTAGCCCATCATAACATCCTAGTCTGCCCCTATTATCTTTCTCCTAGCCTAACAAAGACCCTTATAATGCTTTATACTTGTAGGGAATATATATAGAAAAGCTCTATCCTAACTTGCCAAGTATGGCCACATATAGCTAAGGTTCTTCCTTTAGTTACCAAAATTATCTACATGCGAGTCTTGCCACAGATTATGTGTCCCCAGCGCAGCAACACTCTTCCCAAATCCAACAAGTAAAATTGTCCACATAAGTTAAGAGTGATATAATGATTCTCAGGCTAAAATCATGACCTAATTGATAGATCATATTAAGGTGAAGAGGAATATGTATTGAGAGTCTAAGCCACACCCCTAAAGAAATTTAAGTAAGAGCTCAAAGAGGATTAAAAAGTCACATATTATTGATAAATATGTCTTCAATGAATTACAAATTTATAATAATTAGCTGAAAAATCTATGTGATATTGGATGCATACTAGGAATAGTATTGATATTTTGGTTTAAGTACAAGCAATCACATCGCGTCAAAGAGCTAGAAAAGGAATTAGTAGGCGTGCAAAGCCAACTTTATTTAAGGATTTTTTTTCTTTTGTGGTTAATGAGGCAAATGACAGTTGCACTCCCCATGCTTCTTTTACCTTTCTCTCTTTCTTCTTTTTTTCTCAAGTTGGTGTGGGATGTTTTTTTTTTTTTATCAACACCGAGCGAAGCGAGGTTTTCTCCCGTGACTCCTTCACAAAAAAATGTTCGTTTGTCCGTCTTCATGAGAGAGAGAGAGAGAGAGAGAGAGAGAGAGCAACACCAACTCATCGCCATCCCTTTGCCGCCGCCGCCGCCCGTATCTCTCGCCTCACCCCTCCTCCCCCTCCCCCTCCCCCTCCCCCTCCCCCTCCTTCGGTCAGTTTCCACCGCCACCGGTATACTAATTTTATTTATGTTATTTTATTTTTGGGTGGTGGGGGTGTTATACAAATGCTTTGACCAACTATTTCCCGATGACCAAGAACAATATAAGTAGTCATATTTGTGATTCCTGGTACAGAACTCAGTAAGTGATGGGACTGAAGACAAAAATAAAAATAACCTGAAGCAATATTCAGGTTAACAGAACATATGGAAAAAGAAAATAGTGAAATCAATTATGCAACCAGAAAAGTAGACACATTAAATGAATAAATGTCCATCAAAATTATATTCCTTGAATAGATCCATTTTCCTGGAGATTTGAGAGAAAATAAAACCTTACCATGATTTTGAGATCAAATATTAATCTTAGTTCTTGTGTATTACACCTGCACAGAGAAATACAAACAAGTGGTTACCCAGTAACAATACTAACATAAATGTTACACATGCACACTGATAAAATGCACATAACACATGCATATATGCTAAACTCTGATATCTGATTGATAAAATCATAAGCTGTCAGCCCTAATGCTCTCATTGTGCCATAATCACTAAAAGCAGTAGCTACTTTCTTCGAGACTGAAATCAAGAAGTGCCTACTGAGCTCAAATTTCATCTAATCGCAGACTTGAAAGACAATTAACAAGAGTAATTTCATCATGCAATCAGATCAATTCCAATATATCAAGAACGGGGCAGCAGTAATAGCACGAGTCATGAGCTAGAACAAACACACAGAGGCCAATAGATTAAAACCCTAGAGCTGGTGAGAGAGAGAGAGAGAGAGACGAACCTGGGGATCAAACACCGTTGGAGTTCGAGAAACCCTGAAGAAAAAATCGGCAGAAAGAGACTGGATCTGATCAAGGGAAACGAGAACTTTGCCTTAACTTGGATTTTGGAGAAATTTTGCGACGATGACTTGTAAGTTGAAATAGGGAACGGCTGACAGAACTCAGAAAGGCAACTGCTTCAAATTGGGTCGAATTTCGACCCGATCCGCCCCGACCCAATTAGGGCCTGATTGTGGGATAAAATAAAACTGGGAAAGCTGCGGTGGGGCCCACCAGCTCAGCTTTCGCAAGGAAAGTTGCAGGGTACAGTGACTAGTATCGGGGTTTCCAACCGTTTTCTAAGCCTTATGACTGGAAAGGAGAGAAATGGTCGTGTTTCGATGGGGCTCACGACATTTTTATGGCCTTTGAAAAAGTGTCAAACAAATAGATTTGTAAAAAATAGTAGTGGCTTGGTTCATCAGTAACATCTGTTTTTCTATTAAAAAAAAAAAAATCTCAAATTCAATCTTCACTGTTATCGAATGAGAGATTTAAATTGAATAATTAGTATTAGGTGTGTACGCAAAAGTGACCTCCAGTTTCTTTTTTTAAAAAAAAAACTGTAAAAGTGGGGAGAAATCGTACAGATGATCCCACCATTCTCCTACTTTCCAGCTCAAAATATGAGAAACAAACAAGCACTTAGAACATTTGAATATATTGATGACCTGGCATCTCAGTTTATTGATTTTTTTAATTATTATTAATTAAGTATTACTTTAAAATATTAATAAATAATAATATTAATAAATAATTATTATTAATAATTAGTTATAAAATAATCATTATTTTACTAATTTTAAGGGTACTCTATTTAAGCAAGTAATGTTATTAATAAACAATTATTGGTAGTACCAATCTTAAAATAATTAATATTAGTAGTAATTAATAATTAAAATTTTACAAATAAGGCCTCTAATGAAAAGGTAGATTTCTTGATTGGTGGGTGTCTCACTGTCATTGTTCCATTTGTCATGTTTTTATGGGCCTTCCAAACTCTTAAAGCGGCCCATTGTGCCGTTTGAAGTCATTAAATAAAAACTAATACTATAAATAAAATAATTATAATTTATTAACTAAAATAACTATTATTTTATTAGTATTTGTTTCTTTGATCTTGTTTTATAATATAAAAACTTTCTAATTCATCAAAAGTTAATTGATTATTCCTTAATTAGTTTGAACAAATAGATCAATGCTATTAAACAAAATTAATATATGTTAGTTAGTTAGTAAGATTTAAATATTAGTTATTAATATTTACTTATTAATAACAAATAATCATTAAACAACGAAATAAAATAATAATACATTTGGAAGATAACTATTAATTTTAGTCCACTAATTAGTTACTAATAATTTTAATAATTATTAAATGATAGCTAAAAAATAATAATACATTTGGAAGATAACTATAAATTTTAGTCCACTAATTAGTTACTAATAATTTTAATAATTATTAAATGATAGCTATTTTCATGTTCCAATTGATACTTACAGAAAAAGTTAGAATAATTTTAGAGAATGGAACATTCTATTTTCTATAAGAGATTTCCCCCTGGAGCTTGAGCGTCTTGCTGAGGCAGATGCGATGGGCATCTGCTATGAGAGGTGATATGTAGGCCTGAGGGGCCTCCTGACTCGCCCCCTTGTAATAGATATAAAATCCCACTGTGGACTCAGGCCCAACCCAGTCGCCGACTTGAAGCCCAAGAAGGGTAAACCGACTTCACAAGTCTCCCAATACGACTAGCATACAGGCGAAAAGCCTAGAATATAGGTAAAATACCTAATAAATCCTCCAATATACGCCTATAAATGCTCCCTTTGACTCGTGGTGAAAGGTGCGTTCGGTAAAATCCTAGACTTCATCTACAAAATTACTGTTGTCCACTGCGAGTCTGACTTAAGCATCAACCGCTTTTCCACTGAGCCCAAGCCCTGGTCTCCCGGACGTTATATGTTCTGCTTGCAAGTCTTACCTCAAGGTCGGTGTCAACCCGTTTACCCGATACACAAACGACCTCATACCTTTTTGTAGAAACATTGGTGTTGTCTGTGGGAATGACATGAATACCATTATCCCACTACAATCCAAGAAAAGGAAGCACTGCTTTCGACCCTGTCCTCCAGCCTGCCAATGAAACCATAGAGGCCAATGCTCGAGTGGTCCCGAGGAGCAGCACGGGAGGTCCCGCACCTACCAATCCTCCTTTCCGGATGCCACAAGATCCGCCCCACGGGACGTCTGAGAGTCACCCGTTTGAGGTGCCTCAGGGCCCCCGAAAGGGATAATTCGTCACTCAGGAACAACTCCTCGCAAGCCAGCAGAAAATCCTTACCCAAATAATGGCTCAATACGAAGCCCTCAACACGTTGGTGGGAAATTAGCGACGGGGATAAACCCCCTCCGGCATAAAAAATCTGGGGAAAACCCTTCAAGGTGAGGAGATAGGACTCAGGATGATCAAAGGAACTTCCATATTCCCTCTCCCTGATCCAAAGACAAGAATGATAAGGTCGAAAGTACGGGGTCCACCCCTTGAGGACAACCTTAGGGACCCTGATTTGATGACCGTTGAAGTCAAAGAAGAAACCCAACCTTAAGAATCACGATTAATATGAGAGATATAAGAGAAAGAGGTCAGAGGAGACTGCCTTTGACACCCTTGAAGAGGACGACAACTCGCTGATGCTTCACGTACAGAAAGCACCCTGACCTAAAGGCTTACAGTTCTCGAAGCTTAAGAAGTACGACGGGTTTAGGGATCCGAAGGAACATGTCCAAACTACCGAGCTATCATGGAGATATCAGGAGCTAATGACCCGGTCTTGTGCTGCGGTTTCAATACCACTCTCACCAAGTCGGTTAAAGAATTGTATAATCGGCTCCCGAGCAGGTTGATGGAGAAAATATCGATGTTCTAAATTATCGCAAGCGCACAGTCGTTCAATCATAACACTTGAGGGTCGATCCTCATGGACATGTGGTTCTTTTAGTTTAAAACACTATTTAGGCAAATCGATTAAAAAGATGGAAGTTGGATTTTTATTTCTAAAGATTATCGCTCTAAAAGAATCAAATACGTAGGAACGAACCTCCTAAACTAAATATCATGCAATCAATCTCGATCTCTCTCTTTTACTAATCTCTTGAAATTCCTAATCAGGTCTAAAAAGAATAAGATAACTAAACTAATGAATTAACCTATCAATTTAAATCCTAATCAATTGCTTCAAATTTATAAGATCTATTGCCTAGATTTCTCGATCTTGAAGATAAACAATCTAAACATATTTCCCAAGCATAAGTTATTATTAATTAATAGATAACCTATCAAGTTTGTAGATTTCATATTAATTTCTTTAGATCTAAATTACTAGAATTAATCTATTTAAATTATTAATCAAAATACCATCTTTGAAATTTCTATAATTATTCACACTCAATGTTCGTAAATCCTGGCTTGTATGCGCTAATTGAAATATGTTTAATTCTGATTTATGGTAATTGATAATTGACAATTATATTTTCTACATCCCAAAATTGACAATTTCTCCCTTTTGCTGCATGACTAGTTGAGGCATTGCCTTGATTTAGTGACTTCTTAGAGTAATCCAAAATAGTCAAGTAATGAAAATTTTATAGTGAAAAAAAAAAAATCAAAAAGTATTATCCACAGGCCAAGGCTCTGGCAAAATCAATCAGCTGTTGAGCTCTCTCAGTTTGAACTTTTTCCCTTTTTTTTGTTTTTTGAGTAAAACTCAAATGAAACAACAATAAACATCACAATATCACCATCGACAAACTACTGTAAACATCATTAATGAGGAGATAATGAAACTATAATAAACATTACAGTATCACTATCAACAATGCAAAGTAGATCCCAAACCGTATATTTCAAAAGGGAGCTAAAGATAGGTCCACATAGGTCAAAGATGACAAGACCACTCAAAATACGGGATGAGAAACTCCCCCGCTGGGAAAACAACTAAAAATAAATCCACAAAACACAAAATACGCACGTAGCAGCAAAACATCCAGGAGATAGCCAAAAGTTCTCCCACTACGCGTCGCCGGTCGTCCATTTCAAGGGTATTCCGTGCCTGATCACTCTGGAATAGCGGACCCAGCCGAATCTTTTTCTTGACTCTCAGCGTACCTATCCAAGAGGAAACGAGAGTGAGAATCTGATAGATAATATGATGATAGTCATTGCCTCTAGCACGAAAATAACGATTGTTCCTATCAAGTTGATGAAGATTGTAATCTCCCAGTTCTAAATATTCCACAAGCGTACGGTAGTCAGCCGTAGTACTTTGAGGGTCGAATCCTCGATTGATTTTGAAATTAAAAACACTATTCTAGGCGGATTGATAAGAAAGAGATGAAAATGTAGGATTTTCACTTTTATATCAAATAAGAAGTATCATGCATCCAGGATGGAATTCCCTAAACTAAATAATATGCAGAAGATATCAGTCTCTCTTTCATGATCTACTTGAAATTCCCAATTAAGTTTTAGAGAGTATAAGTTATACAAATTCATGTCATATCTTATAAAGTCTTGACCTAACAAGTTATTGCAAGTTTTAGTTTCAAATCCTTATTTCTAACGGACAACTAATCCTCCAATCAACAATCAAAGCATAAGCTGTAATTGTTTATTAGACTATCAATCCTGAAACTAAATCTAGTCTAACAACGCAATTAAATCTGACCACAAAGTACGTGAAATTAAAGCATGTAAATCTAATCTACAAAACATGACCTTAGATTGATTTACTAATTATAAGTGTTTATCAATTTTATGAATTATTTTTTACATTATTTTTAAGTGATTTGATCTACAAATAATAGAGAAGCATAGATCAACAATAACTGAAAGCATCTTCACCAAGACAACTCAAGTCTCCAAAGCAACACCCCTTAAAACTGTAAAAAGACAGCCACAGGCGAAACACATCACAAGACAACTTCTCAAACTACAGGAAAGTAGCAGAAACACAACACGCAGGGAGTGGAAACCCATGAAAAACAACCAGAACTCGATCTACCAGCCCCCGATACTACTATGGCTTCTCTTCTCATTTATCTTAGCTTCAGGGAGGCCAATAGTTTCACGCAGCGAGACATTTTTCAGGTCAGGCAGCTGAGGTTCATCGATGAAGCGTGTCGCAGGGCAGCGAACGTACACCCCAATGGCGTGAAGGTAACCATGATCGTCATTACTGCTGCATCCGTGGAATCCACTGATCCCAGCGCCTGGTGCTTTGAAGGAGAAAGGCTCGCCGTGCTCCTTACCAAATGGACCGTATGCTGTTTTATCAGTACCAAATGTGAGCGACATGATGACATCCTCATAGTCGGTGTCTGGATCAACATACCCATTCCATTGATCATCATACTCAACAACACAGATTCTGTTATAGTACCCACTGACCCAGGTAGGAGGCTCAACGAGATTTATCTACATAACATGCAAATATTATTAGAAAGTCATAAATATATATATTTGCTTCTGTCTAATACCCAGAAATTTAGTTAACAATTGATGCTGCAGTTTCAAATACTATGGGCATAGGCATCCAGTGAGAGAGAGAGAGAGAGAGAGAGAGAGAGAGAGAGAGAGAGAGAGATTACATATTCATTACAAGTTCAACAAGTAAACTCAAGCCACTGTATACAGGCTGAGTTTAACTCAAGATTTTGTAAAGAACTGAAATATTTATTTAATAATTCAGAATACTGATGTAATACCTTGTTGAATTTATACTACACTTACCAGCTCAAAGTTGCCCTGTTTTCCACCATGCCTGCGTGACATAACTGCAGCCCCTCCCCGGATGTATGTGGTCTGAATGGAGCGTATGGCATCTGATCCATAGCATATGGCAATGTGCTTCACTTGGCCTCCACCGTGATCGTCCCAACTCTCACCCTTTAAATACCCAGCATGAGCAGACTTGTAGTGCAGAAACCCATCTTCACCTAAGATCTATATACACAATTCATTAATAATCATGTCAGCTCTCTCTCTCTCTCTCTCTCTCTCTCTCTCTCAACACCCCACCCCAGAGGCGCCCCCCCTCTATCGGCAGATAAATCTGCACTTAGGGGAACATGTAAACGCCCCTAGACTAATCCCCATATATGCTTGAGGAGGACTCGAATCGGCGCCCATTGAGGAGCAAACTCAACGGCTTACCGCTCAGACCCACACACACACATAACGTCTTACGGTGAAGGGATTAACTAATGCGTAGCGAGGAAGAAGGTAAAAGAGAGAAGATTCAAAGAATTAAACCTCTGTGGCCATTACGCAGAGTAAATGAGCACTGCCAGAGAGACTGAAGACAACCTGCATTAAATAGAATTAATCAGGCATGATATTATATCAGTTGTTGGCACAAAATTGTCAAGACATATATCAATTAGTCAAAATAAAGGATCAAATCTAATTCAAAAATCAAAGAGAATAAGTTAGAACCCAGTATGCGTGGGGGAGAGTGAGAACACTCTTCACTAAACAGCTAATTGTCGCATTGTGCAACGAAATTTTGACTCATTTTTTAGGGTGTACTTTGGCCTGAGGAGCAAGAGTGTTCATGGTTTTGAAGCAGATTCTACAAAGTCAAAGTTAAATTTCTCAGCGTCAAGATCCATATTGAAACCAGAAGTCTGAAGGTTCAAAGACAAATACTACAAGAATTCCTGGATTTGTGAGAGAAACAGAGAAATTCGTAAAAGAATTGAACAAGATAGGTCCATTAGTCAAACTGATTTCAACAAGGCCTATTTCAACAAGGCTCTATCACAGATCTCTACAAAAATTTCTCCTCAAAATTCGCCTGCACCTCATAGGTCGAGCTAGGTCACAAATCGGATTCGGATCATGAATTCAAGACAAACATACCATTAACCTCTCTAATCTTTTCTAACCTTCACCCTAGCCTACCCTTAACCCTAATCCTAACAGTAACTGCTCTGTCACTATAGCCTCAAAATCTTATAGGTTCACTCATAGTTTGTGTGTGTGTCTCACACACATGAACCGAACTGATCCCCACATGCCACTTCAAAACTCCTCTACCCTTCTCGCAACACCACCACCACCTCTGATATCCCAAAGGGGGCGATTTCCTCGGGTTTCCATGGCCTAGCAACTAGCTCCTCCACCCTGCTCCGACCCTCCAGGGTCCGACCACGCCGATATCCAGATTCTCCTCCGCCAAGGACCACCACCACCTCTACGCCGTCACTCTTTCCTTCTATGTTCATTTGTGTGTATGTACGTTGGAAGAAGATGAAGAAGGTTATGTAGATGAGCATCAACTGTACTACTCTCTATTCCGCCCAAACCCTAACTCATGCTGCAGCTAAAATGCCAGACATGAACTCTAAAGAACCCAAAAGCACAATAGCATTAAACACAAAACTGACAAGAAAATATAGGTTAGATGTAAACTCTAATAATCCGAAGCATATTCTTAACTTCTTATTGACCTGAAACCCTAACCAAAAATATGTAAGGGATAATATTATGTGCGAATCGAATAACTAACAAAATTAAATGGCAAAACAATAAGCAGCCTGCAGGCAACTCAAAATAAAAAAAGAAGAAGAAAAAGAATCAAGATCCGCACCTCTTTCACCAATCTTTGCAGGATGTGATGAATTTCTTCAGAGGTTATGAGACCGAAAAACAAAGAGGTGGGAGCGAGAGTCAATAATTTAAGGAGACACATGCTCCTGTGATTGGTCCATTTGTACGTAAAAGAAACGTTGGTGTCTTTTCAAAAGTAATGAGATTCCATCTTATCCTGTCCTTGAAATTAATATGTGCTTAATAAAGTTTTGCTTTATCAAAGATATATGCTTGCTTTCCCATCTTTCACTGTAGTATATAGCACATACGAAGCAAGGTGATATTAGAGTCTAAGACTCTCACATTCTCAGTACGTCCAGATGGTAAATTAATGATAAAGAAATTTACAGCTAGAATGCATGAATTCTGGTTATATAATTCAACTATAAGTACATAGTTATCTATTCTTTCTTAATCATCCTTCATTTGATTCCTAATCACTTCTATCTTTCCATTGTTTTAATTTTTCATAACCTTTATACCAACTTAAGATATGAATAGATTGGAGGTGTAGCGGCAGAGTACTGGAATATGCTATCTTTTCGACCAACTCTATGAAGTTCGGGTATTCTCAGAATTGATTTACAATCGAGTTATCTTTCAGAAGTCAGTAGTCAGGATTCTCTACGGGTATTCTGTATTCTTGGCTATATCTTTCAGAGTGATCGACGCCCGATATTCAAAATTCTTAATTATCGGTCTTCTTTATTATGCTCAGTATTATCGGGGTTTTCTTTATCTTCGGTATTTTGGTCTATTTTCAGAGTAATATTAAGCATACATCACATCAGAAATTCTATTATAGACTCTTCATTAAGTACAATTGCATGACTCTCAGATAAAGAAGTGATATCGGGATAGTGTTATATGGCATCATTCGAAGATTTATACGGCAGGAAGTGCAGAAGATGTCTATGCCCGAAGTTATAAATCAGTCGCCTATGAACATTGCACTTAGTTATTCATATCTTAATTGGAATAATTCCCGTCCCTGTCCTTTTTGTATTCATTTTACCCCTTATCGAAATTGCAAGGACGCAATTTTTATAAGGTGGATGGAATGTAACACCTCGTTCTCAGAATACGTACTTAGATACGTATTCAGGTTTTTCGATCATATTTTTCGCTTTACTTCTCATATTTGTTTTGTTTTATGATTAATTATGTGATTATCTTGTATTGGATCCGGATTCGTGAACTCGGAGTTAGCTCTAATCTGAACCAGAGATCCGATCCTAGTGTATTACTCAATTTAACCTTTCTGGTAGTCAGATTTGTACGATTTCAATTTCAAACTCCATTTTCTAATATTTTAGAATTTTCATGATTTTCAGATTTTTTCTGAATTATTTTTATAAAAACCCTAAAATCGAGATTAATCGGTACCGCTGGTTTAATCCCGGATTTTTAATTTACAAATGGAGTCAAATTTTGAGAAACTGCTTTCACATATTTTCTTAAAATAATATTTACTATCTTAATATATTTTCGGAGATTTTCAGAATTTAACAGATTTCAACCAGATTTGGTGTCGACCGGTATCGATGATAGATTCCAAATTTTATTTTGAAAACTGTAAAGAATTTCTTGAAATAGATTTCACCATGATTCTTAGAATAATATTTTTGACTTTTGATAATTTTTGCGGGTCGTTCCGAGATACTTGATTTCGGATGATTCCAGTATTTTTCCGAAAGTTTTCCGCATCCGCAACGAATCCAGGGAATCCGCCACTCTAATTATTTTCACTTTTTCTTCTAATCATTTTTTTCCTTTTTTCCTTTCCTTTTCTTTTTCCTTTTTCTTTTTTCCTTTTCCTTCCACCATATTCTAAAACTTTCCCCATTCTTCCATTACATTCTACAACCCTTCATCAAAATATCTCCCCCAAAATATCTCAAACCACTCAACCCCCTCTCCCATCACTATGGCCGGGCAAAGACACCTCACCCCTCTCCATTTCACAAAAAAAAATTCTAACCCTAATCTTTTTTTCTTCTCCTTTAACTCCAATTCCAAATATAATCCATTTTCTTCTTCTTTCCTTTTCATTTCTCCATCAAAACCCTAATCACCATCCATTCCTCCTTCATCTCCACTACTACAACAATAATACCTACAATACTCCATCATCTTCTTCTTCCTCCTCCATCTCCATTTAATCCACCACAAACTTCAAAACTCCACCAAAATTTTCACCATCTCCTTTATCTTCTCCAAAATACCACCACTAATAAATCCTTCCACAAAATCACCACCCCACCCTTTCCTCCTAGGCTGGCCACCATGCTTGGCTAGGGGCTGAGCCCTTCTTCTCCAGCAACATCTCCGGTGACTATTCCGACGACATCTCCACCATCTTCAACAACGTCACCACCACCATCTTTTCTACACACTTTTCATCATCATTTCTTCTACTCTTCTCCACCACCACCACTATCACTATCACCACCATAACACCACTGATTGGTAGTGAAAAGTGCATTTTTATCATTATATTTACCATCACATATTCATATTTATTCCTATAATTCTGCACATTTACTAATATTTTATGATTTATTGTGTGCAGGCCTCGAAATATTAAAATAAAGAAATAAAGCCTTAAAAGAAGCCCAAAAGCCCATATTCAAGCCCAATGTAAAAGTTGCAAATATCAATTGCCAAAATTGCAAATACTAAGGGCAAAAGTTGCAAATACAAAGAAGAGGGAAGGATAGACTTCTATTCAACCCTAAACACTTGCAGGATGAGGATAAAAGCCAAAGAAGGAGAATTTAAGATCACAAATTCGTGGATAAAAGATTTGGGATCTAGGTAACTTGCTTCCCAAGTTATATCCAAATTCAAAGATTAAGAGCCAGGATGCAGCTTCCAGAAGACTACGCTCAGATGGACGGACCAGGAGAAGCCACGCACCAAAGCGCGTGGCCATCTGCCACTACCAGGCCGCGAAAACGCGGCCCAAGCCGCGTTTCCGCGGCATTCATGTCGAGTCTGGCGATAAGTTTTTTTGGTAGAGTCGTCCCGGGACTCTACCTCCTTCTGCACCTATAAATACCCCTGCAGTGCAACCGAGAAGGGCGTACAGAAACTACAGAGCAAATTCTAGGGTTTCTTAGGCTAACTTGTAGTTTAGGTTAGATTTTATTTTTGTTTTTCTTTTTGTAATTTTTGTAACTGAGAGTGGAGGAAGCTTTCATGGAGGAAGGAGTCCATGCTTGTACTGAGGTGACAGCGGTGTAAGCCTACTTTTCTTCCATTGTTAATGAAATCCACTCAAAGGTTTGTCTTTGTTATGTCTATTCTTTGTATTCGTATTTTATTCTTGTTTTATTTTTCTATACTTGTGTTATTTTCTCTGATGTCTTACAAACCGTGAGAACTGGTCGCTTCGAGACTGCTTCGCCGAAGAAGAGCCATTGATGGCCTATGGAGATGAACAAGCCTTCTTTTTAGATTGTCTTTTCTTTTCGTAGTGTAGATAGCGAAGGTGGACGATCCTATATGCCATACTTGTACGCTTTTGAAGACAAAGTAAGTTGTAGCAAAAGGTTCAAAGGTAAGTAAGACTGAAGAGGTAGGTATGTATTTTTCTAGTTTATAATCTTCTTCCTTTCTTTTATTTCTTTAGATTAGATGACAAACTCCACTTCTTTCCAATTTATTTCTCCAACTTCATTGTAAATACCATTGTAAATAATAAAAATAAATAAAAAAGAGATAACTTGCTTAAACGCTTCCATCGCAGTTCCCTCCCAGAGGATCACGACCCGCATAGCCATTGCTACCGCGGATTATAATTGAGCACCTTGCACAACCTTTTCTTAAATCTAATATTCATTATTTTGTGTGCAGGTGAAACTCAGTCAACAAATTGGCGCCGTTGTCGGGGAGGGACGGTAAGCTATTCTCTAATAATAAAAAAATTAACTAATTCTTTTATTCTTTCTGTTTGCAGGTTTGGAGAACAGGAAAAATAACAGCAGAAGTGGACATATAGCAACTTTGTGCCTCTGCCCTCAAAGGCAGAGCATCAGAGCCTACTATAGTGCCGCGGATCCGCGGCAATAGCCGCGGAAACGCGGCCTTAGTAGTGAACTACTAACTGTAATTTCTGCAGGTTGCTAAAAATTGCAAGATTTGTTTTCTGCTCTGTTCCAATTTGTTCTGTGATAAATCTGTACACTGCTAATTAATTCAACAGTAAAATATTTGTTGTAAAAGATAAAAAATTGATTAGACGTTTGCATATTAGGCACGTGTCTTTTCAATTCCTTTATTTTACTGTTGAAGAGTGCTGGAGCAAGGTACGTTCGCATTGCATGTAGAATAGGACTCATCTCTTGGTTGATTTTCATGCTTTAAGTGAATCTTATTTACATATTTTGTACACTTGCACAAATTTATTCTAAGGGCATAACCCATTAACAAGATAAGGTGGGGATTTCATCACCCTTCCTTGGCCCAAAATCATATTCCAAGTACTCACCAACACTAACCCTAATTAAAAATTGACTAGACATTGGCCCTAGGGACTTCTCGGACTCAATTAGGAGATTATCCTAAGGGGGAACAGTGTTGAAAATTGACTCCTGCCAAATTAGTGTCTAGGAAGGGGATTGAGGGCCGAAAGCCCGAAGATTGGTGGTTATTTAATTAAGGAACGTCTTTGACGGAAAACCTCCCACTAATCTTGCCCTGACCTGGCTGATTAACTTGTGGTCAAAGTCTACACCCTACCTCCCGTGGACAGTCTAACCAGTTAGGAGTCATCTAGGTCATAAGTCTACCCTAACGTAGGATAGAATTTTTTTTCTTTTTGTTTGTTTATTTATTTGTTTTCTTTTTCTTTGTTGTGTTGGTGTGATATGGCATATAATAATAATTTTTCCAATTTTAATCCATATTACACACCTAACTATTTTTCGGATATTACCAACCCAGCATATCACAACTTTGATCAACCTAGTGTGCCGGAATGGTCTTATCCGAATGAATATAACCCATACCCCCCATCTTATGACCATAATTTTCATACTTTCAACTCTTCACAGAGTTCATGGGGTTTCGATTCCCCCGAGTCTAATTTTCAACTGACTTGTCCTCCGTCTCCACCTTGTCCACAATATTCCCAAGATTCATACTCAGATCCACCCAGTCAGAATAGACTACCATCTATCCAGGAAATGATGAGTATGCATGAGTCCAAGCAACAATTACCATCAATCGCAGACACGATTATGCGTGAGTCCACCGACTCACAACTTCATCACGATTACACTTCATCCTTTCAAGTCCAATCACAACATGATGCACCTATCAACTATGAAAGGATGCTTGCAGCCATGACTCAGGCTAGATTAGCCCGTGATCATGATATAGATATGATGGTTCAATCTTTACGTTCTCACCGTTCGGCCATTTCTGATATCGCTGACCACTCTCTTAGAGCCGACGAACCAAGTTGCTTTGGACAACAAGATTCTAATTCAGTGCCATCATGTGAACTTGCCGAAACTTTAAATTTTGATAACTTGGCAAGTTTTTCCTTTCCTGAAATAGAACTTGAGCATGAATATGATCATGATCTTCCACCCGGTGATTCAATTTTATTTACTGACTCAATAATGACTCCGGTGTCTCCACCTGATTTTACTTTTCCCGAGTCAACATTAGATCCTGTGCCATTCATCATGAATTTGAATCACCCATTTTTGATGATCATATTGAACTTGACCAATTGTGCAATTTTGAAAGTCCCATGGATAAATTGGCAAGTTCTCATTTTTATGATATTGAGCTGAATGAGATATGTGACCTAGATTCTCAAATCTGTGATCAAGTTCAAATTCCCGAATCATTGTTGACTCCTGTTTTGTTACCCGATTTAGGTAATATTTTAGAGTCAGTTTTGGTTCCCACACCTATCATTCCTGAACTTGAATCACCAATATTGAGTCACATTCCATTATGGGAAGAATATTGTGGACTTGAGCTTCAACTTATTGATTTGGACCCACTTCCTGAACCTAACCCGACTCCTGAACCATTACATGATTTAAGTTTCTTTCCTGAGTCGGTATTCGTTCCCGTACTTCCCACGTCCAAGTCAATAATTCCATCTTTTCATACTCCATTTTGGGACAAGGAGGTTGACACAATTGACTCTGAAATTTATTATGAAATTTGAAAATTTGATGGGGTGAAAATTTTAAAAATAATTATACATACATTTTAGTGGGTTATGTAAGGAAAATTTCTGGTGGGTTCCACCAAATATTATATTATCTTGATTGGGTAGCAACGCTTGGCCCAATTAGACCACCACCGGAACCACCACCTTAAGGTAACTTCTACCTTCCCTTGTTCTTTTTCATGCATATATGCATTCATTCATACATTGAGGACAATGCATGAGATAAGTGTGGGGGTGGGCTTTACAAACATACTAACATAGGTAGAAACTAACAAAAATTCGCTAATAAAAAAATGTTATAAAAAGGACAATATTTTGACTTATCTTTTGAAAGAAATCTAAGTTAGTCTTAAGAATTAGGAAAATCATGATTAGGATTTCTAAAACTTGGTCAAAATAAATAAATTGTTGAATTTTTAGGTAAGGAGGAGAAATTGAATAAGTAGTTAGTCTTAATTGTTACCTTAATGAAATGTGCATACCCAATGCATATCTAGGATTCTAAGACAAAGACCTTTGTGCCTCATAAAAAATAACATAAAAAAAAAATCACCAATTAAGCTGGATACATGTGCTTCAAGAAGCATAAGTATTCACGCCTAAAGGTGAGTTAATAAATAAAATCCTTAGTTTTGTGGCCTAGTTCACTCGAATTTGAGTCCGCGGGGTGTTTTCTCACCCGGTGCCCTAAAGCCGACCGGTTTGGGAGTCATCGACTTTAAGTTCGTTACATGGGTGGAATAGAAAGCCTAAGGAAACTAAGAAAAATTACTTATATATGTATTAACACATCTAACAGTCAATTGTTAGGTATGAGGGCCTCAAGAAGCCTTGATACTTACACGAAAGAAAATTAGATGAGTTATACATATATATATATATATATAATATATATTCATAATAAAAATAAAGAGGCATGAGAGTCCAAGTTAAGAAATTCCTAGTAAAAATTCATAAGGATGCATATGTTTTCCATTGATTTGCAAACGGGAAAAACTTACAAATAAAAGTTTGAGGAGCTAAATTACAAGTATTCTCAAAAGATTACAAGTAGATCCCCTCAGAGATTCTGGGAAAATGTGCCGATAGGAGTCTGGTCAGCGCGCGACCACTTTGTCCCTTTGACGATGCGAGCGATGAGATTCCCTTCTCGCCTGGTTTCGGGAATCAGAGAATAGAGGATTGGTAGAACCCTCTTGCTGCTTCTCAAAATCGCCTTCGATAAGGAATTCCTTCTCGCCTGGTTCCGGAGATTCCTTGAGAAGAAGGACGATGTTAGGGTATCAACACCCTGGATAGAGAAAGCAATTCTCTAAAAGGTCTCTGAATTCGAGAACGCACGGTGCGTTATGAAGAAGCCTCAGTCGAAGAAGCTAATTGATCGATTCTTGCGATCAGAAGGCAATTGATGGCTCCTTCCTCTGCAATCCGATCTCTCTTGATTGGTCCTCTCTCTCTCTGTACCCCTGGCGGGTTATTTATAGGGAGAGCAAGGGTATAATCGTCCCCTTGAAGATATGGAAACAGGTTGAACCGAATCTGTTTGAATCTAGAAAGTAGCCTTGCTGCGAGGCTAGAATAGCTTCCGCGGAGCTAGAAAATGGCAAGTCGGTTGATCTTTCCGATTTGTTATGATCCTTTCCATATCGTTGAAGGATTTTCCCTGATCCTCTTACTCGTTTCAAGAGAGTCAAGAGATTGTGGCAATCACCTGCCATATTTGAATCCTGATTGGATTTGATTTGTTTTGAATCCGATCCTATCAGGAGATTTGATTGGTCAAAGGTTGACCATAGCAGGCTGATGGCGGAGCTGCCCGCTTTGAAGCTCATAGCGGAGCTAGAGGCAATTCCTTGCGAAGTCCGAAAAGAGGGTCTTCGGCGAAGCTGTCAGTTAGCTTCCTGGCGATGCTCTGGATGATGTAAGCCTCTCAAGCGAGGCTATCTCCTTGGGCTAATGTAATGCTAAATGCTAGCATTTTAGACCTGCTGAGGTCTGTTTAGAAACAATCCGGGTTCACTGTTCTGCTTGCTGGATCAGTGGAGTCCAAACCGCTTCCTTGTCCCTTAGAGGTGGGTGAAAACTGGTCTTCAGCTTGTCTGTCCCTTGTCTTTTGTAAATGTCAACAAGTTTAGACATCGTTCGGACCAATGAGAATCTTGTCTTTTTTAAGTGTCAACAAGACCCCCTTCAAAGTTTTCGAAAGTCTGCAATAGCCCAGATTTCGAAATACTTTGAACTGCTGTGATGGTGGTGTGGAGTATGAACGTCGCCATGATGGTTGAGTTCAGCTTCGCTTTCAATCCTGCTTTGGGATGTAGATTCGCCGAGGAATCATGTAGACTCGCGTCTGGGTAGCTTCGCGGCTAGGTAAGTTCGCTCTGGAACATCTGTCGCTTTCCCGAGGCCAACTGCCGTGGGCCAGCTACGAGGAAGATTACTCCTTTCTTCATGCTGATCGAGGGAGATATTCTCCGACTTGCACGTTTCCAAGGGAGGATATTCCCTTTCTTCAAGGCGCCATAAATGCCTTTTATGAGGGAGACGTTCTCTTCCCTTGTACGGTTCCAATGGAAACCGTCCCTGTTATCAAGGCGCAGTAAATGCCTTGAATGCGC
Source organism: Agave tequilana (assembly GCA_038442645.1). NCBI lineage: Eukaryota > Viridiplantae > Streptophyta > Magnoliopsida > Asparagales > Asparagaceae > Agave > Agave tequilana. The sequence goes on from JAVJIF010004104.1 coordinate 65,399, forward strand.
TGGTGCTCCCACGCTTGAGGTGATCGCACTCAGGCCATGGGGCCTATAAATAGGACACTTGAGGTCCTCTGAAGAGAAATGCCTTGCCTTTCTTCTCTTCTCTTGGTTGTGAGAGATACTCAGATCTCTGAATTAGTGGGAAAGCCCACTCTGGTTGTCTAACCGCCAAGGACCAGTAAGTCTTGATCATTCAAAGACTTCACTGCTTTTAGGGAATTCATCTCCCTTGATTTAGCTTTGGCAGCTCGCTTCAAGGATTAGCTTCCCTTTTTCATCATCTTGCAATTGGCTGCTGCAGAGAAGGATCTCATCATAGCTTTCTGTGAAGCTATCATCTTGATTTGATCAGAGAAAGATCACTGTATGTTAAGTCCGCTGCGCAGGCAGGACTTGGGACTTGGCTTCTTCAATAGTTGAGCCAGTCTTGCCATATTGGTGAGGTTGAGACTGTTCTTCACAAGATCAGTCTGACTTTGCCGTATAGGCGAGGCTAGGACTTGGCGTTTGCTGAACCATCCCATGGTTGCTGTGTAGGTGGAGCTTATCCTCTGCTTAAGTTGGATTGCTTTGCCGCTGAAGAATCTGACTTAATGTTTTTTGCAGCTCTTTCTGTGCTTAACTGCTAACTTGCTTCAATTTGCCTTGCAGCGAGCTATGCTTGTCAGTCTAGTGACTTGATGGAAGAAGCCATAAAATTGCCTTATGCTTCCCCGGTTGAAGCTTTACTTTTAAGCAGGAGGAACAATTCGGGGCAGCGGGTGCGCGTCCCAGAGGCTGTTGGCAGCCTCTTATCCGAGATGATTCGATCTGAGGTGAGGCTGGTTGCCGACTTTCAACCTTGGTGGCCTTCGTCGGGGACGATCCATTTCAGGGGAGTGGGCCTCACGCACGCGTCAGATCCGCGTCATCAAAACTAGTTCCCATTATATGGGATCTGACGTGTTGGCGGCGATAAGTTTTATTGCCAGGCTTCAACAAAAATGGCCTGGTAAGATCCGCCATTTTGTGGAGAAAAATGACCGTGTCCCGGTGGCAGAACTGGTTAAGCCTTGTGCAGGAGGAAGGCCTTTCGTGTCCAGTTGATCTGGTCTGGAAGCAGATAAAACCGCTTGTATGCCTTTTATGCAAATGGCCTTGCTAGGCAACTATGTGTGTTGTATGAAACACAACTTTGATGTAATATCAATGTACCCTTGCTTTTAAATCAATGAAAATTCTTTGTCTGATCATTTGATTTTTTGCTTGCTTTTGAGAGTTTGGCCATTGCTGGGCTGAACTATATGCAGAATTAAGGACATTGTCCTTCCTTCGAATGATCTTCGTGAGACTGGCATGTCCCGCAAATAGCAGCCTCTTTGGCGGGCTAGGGTAGACTTCCTGGCGAAGTCTTTGAAGGTTTGTGCGAAGCCCGCACTTTGCTCCTGCGCGGAGTTAACCCTTTAGTGGGGTTGAACCATCGCACTTTGGGAAAAGCGCCTCAGGCGCTTCGGGCACTGTTTCGAATTAATTCGAAACGGCGGCATGTGCCCTTTTTTGAGGCCTTGATTTAGGCGCTGACTGGCCTATAAAAGCCTGATCGGGCTGATCATGGGAGAGATCTCCTTTTTTCAGAGAAATTTCTGTCTTTTCCTCTCCTTCTTCCTCCTTTGCTTCAGAGTACTTCGAGAACTCTTGCAGTTCTTCAATGGCGCCCAAGAGACGAGCGGGTAAGGAAGTAGCGACTTCTGCAGTGGAGGGCCCTGAGGTTGAAGAGGCGGCAGTCCCGGGTACCCCCACTTCCAGTCATATCAGCGAGTGGGGTACAGACTGTCTTGCCGAATACGGCATTGAGGGTGATTGTGAGCCCTACCTCCCCGACGCTGGTAGTTGAGCCTGCTGCTCAGGAGGCGGTGGCCAGTCCTACCTCCGCGGTGGCTGGCGTGCTGGTTCCGCCGAGGTCACCTTTGGCTTGCCCTGCTGCTGTCGATGTTCCCGCTTCTTCTTCCGCGGTGGTGTCGACTAGGTTGGTAGATTGCTCCGAGGTTGTCTCAAGGATTGATGAAGCTGAGAATGACTTCATCGGTAATCTGGTCGACAGCTTCTATAACAGTTTGGAGCAGACTATCGGTCTAGTCTTGAAGGGCTCGCCTGTGCCATTTTCGAAGCTGAAAATGGTTCTCTCCCGTGGCATTGAGTGTATCCGGGACTTTGAGGGGTACCATCAAGCTACTGCTCTGGAGCTCCTGGTAAATGACCTTGAGAAGGACGTGGAGGAATGGCGCTGCCTCTATAGTTCAGACGCAGCGTCTTTGGCTGATGAACGGCTCTCACATCTTGTCGCGCAAAGGCACGAGGCTCAGCTCGCCGCTCAAGAGGCTGCTGAGGCTATCTCCTCTGACTTGAGGTCCTTGGAGGCAGAGGAAGCAGAAGTTGGGAGTGCAATTGATGCTTCCAACAGTGCTCTTCTTGACGCTGAAGATAAGATCAAGAGGGCTGAAGAGATGATCCGAAAGGCAAATCTCCTCTTGTCCAAAGCTACGCAGATGCGTCATGAAGAGTCTGCGCGGCTTAAGCAGCTCAAGGCTCGAAGTGAGGAGCTGGCGGAGCAGAAGTCATCACAGATGGCGACTTTGGCGGAGACCGAGGCTCGTCTGGCTCAGGCAGTGGACTTTGATGAGGCGGAGCTAAGATCACAGGCGCTGGCCCAGGCTGAAGATGACAGGAGGACGCGGCTAGCTTCGCTCGGAGATCGGATCCGATCTTATCATGTACGCCTATAGGCTCCTCCATGTATCCCATTCTTCTGGATTAATAAAAAAAAAATCTTTTGTCGTCTGTTGTTTGTTTGGATAATGAGGCATGGCTGTCTGTTGGTTCAGAGGTCGCAATGACATAACCAATTGAGATGTTGTCAGTCTCGAAGTCAGCCCTTTGCGGGGCTAAAAAGGGAGATACTTGCCTTTTGTAAATGTCAGCAAGCATCGAGATTGAGACTTAGCTGTCAGCTGGTTCAGAGGTCGCAATGACATAACCAATTGGGACGCCGCTAAGCTCAATGGTAGATGAGGCTTGGCTATCTGCCAGTTCAGAGGTCGCAATGACGTAACTGGTTGAGAAGCCACCAAGCTCAATCAATAGGTGATACTCGTCTTTTGTAAATGTCAACGAGTATCGAGACCTGTCTTTTGTAAATGTCAACAGGACTCGGGATTGAGACTTAGCTGTCTGCTGGTTCAGAGGTCGCAATGACATAACCAATTGAGACAGCACTAAGTTCAATAGCAATGGAGTTTGGGAATAGTCTCGTTTTTTCACGGGGAGAAACGAGGGAATCGCTGTCATAGGTTTAGTGTTAACGTAACAGCGGAATATATGTGGTCCTACCATTCTATGGATGAGAATTGGTAAGTGATTTTGGAGGTCTCATTTTCTCGGAGAGAAACGAGGGGATTGCTGCCATAGGTTTAATGTTAACGTAACAGCGGAATATATGTGGTCCTACCATTCTATGGATGAGAATTGGTAGGTGATTTTGGAGAGGGAATCAAGTGGGAACAGGTCCCTTGGGATTTGAGCAAACCCCCAGCTATCAATAGGTTTGATATGTTTGGAGAAAGAGAAAGGCTCTCTTTGTGCGCATTCCGGACGCGCGGATCTCGATCAGAGGTGTAATGTTATCCTGATCGAGAGCAAGATCCTTGATTAAGGATAATACTTTTTTAAGAATTTGCCATTGATCGGCATCATGAGGAGGTCGCCATCTGCAGTTGTAAGGCGGTATGCTCCGTTTGAATAGACTGTCTCTATCACAAACGGTCCTTCCCATTTAGGCTGAAATTTGCCTTTGGTCTTGTGCGTCATAATCATCGGTCGTCTGACGGCTAAGACTAAGTCTCCTTTCTGGAAGACTCTCTGTTTGACCTTCTTATTGAAGGCTTTTGACATCCGAGCTTGATATAGCTCGATGTGTTGTTGAGCTTGCAGCCGCTTCTCGTCCAGGGCTTCGAGCTCTTGAAGACGCAGGCGATCATTGTCTTCTGATGTCATCTTAGTAGTCGAGGCTACCCGTAATGATGGCACCTGGATTTCCAATGGGATGACCGCTTCGCACCCATATACCAGGGAGAAAGGCGTATTGCCTGTCGGTGTCCGAACCGTAGTCCGGTAGGCCCAAAGGCATTCACCGAGCTTTTCGTCCCAATCTCGCTTGTTCGAGGAGACAAACTTCTTGAGCAGCTTGATGATTGTCTTGTTAAATGCTTCTGCTAAACCGTTGGCAGCAGGATTGTAAGCTGTTGAAGCCATATTCTGAATTCGGTATTTATCGCAGAACCGATAGAATCCTTGGCTTATGAATTGGGGACCATTGTCATGGATGATCCGCCTGGGGACACCAAATCGATGGATGACATGGTGTTTGATGAAGCTAACCAGATTGGAGGTTTTAACTTCGGCCAACGGTGTGGCCTCTGCCCATTTTGAGAAGTAATCGGTTATTGCCAGGATAAACCGGTGACCTCTTGCCGAAGAGGGGCTAATTGGCCCTACGACATCGATTCCCCATGCTTCAAATGGCCATGAAGCAACAGTAGGGTGGAGCAACTCCGAAGGTTGGTGTATGAAGTCTGCATGGACCTGGCACGCCTCACACCTTCGTGCATATTGGGTGGCATCGGCCATCATGGTCGGCCAGTAGTACCCAAGTCTGTGCAGCCTGTCTTTAAGCTTTGGACCTGGCTGGTGAGCTCCGCAAATGCCATCATGTGCTTCTTTAAGCACTTCCTGTGCCTCTGAATGAGAGAGACAACGGAGGAGAACACCGTCATATGAACGACGGTAGAGTGTCTTCAAAGTGGGATCATAGTAGAAACGGAGCGACCTTCGTCTGATGGACGCTGCTTCTTTGGGATCGTCTGGAAGCAGACCGTGTAGAGCATAGTCAATGAGAGGGAAGCGCCAATCCCTCGGCTCAAGATCCATGGAGACATTACAGACTTCTTGGATCCTTAGTATGTGCTTGGAGCATACAAGATGTCGGGTTGCGACTGTGAGGTGATACTCGGTGTCGGCCGGTAAGGCTAGCGTTGTCGCTAATGCAGCGAGAGCATCCGCCTTGGTATTTTGAGATCGGGACACATGCCCAATGTAGAAGCCTTCAAATAAGCTAGCCAATTCGATGGCTGTATGATAATAAGGCACCAAGTCTTCATGACGGACCTCGTATTCGCCTTTAACCTGATTTATGATCAGCTTTGAATCGCCATAAGCTTCAAGGTAGCGTACCCCCATTCCATGGGCGAGCTGGAGGCCAATGAGCAGAGCATTGTATTCCGCTACATTATTAGAGCATGATTCTGTCAAGGAGAATGCCCTGGGAAGGATATGATCCTGTGGGGAGATAAACACAACCCCCACTCCGGCAATAATCTTTCCTTTGGGGCCCATCCGCGATGCTCCATCAAAGAACATCTGCCACACTTCCTCTACTGAGGTTGCATTAGACTCGAAGACTTCATCAGGGATGTCTTCGTGAAGCTTTGAATGTTCCGGGACTGGATGCGCAGCCAAGAACTCTGCAAGGGCTTGACCTTTAACTGCCTTCTGAGGAGTAAAGGTCATGTCGTATTGAGACAACAGAAGTGCCCATTTAGCCAATCTTGAATTCAGCGACCCTGGCTTCGTCATGAGAAGTCGTAAAGGGTTCACTCTGGAGATGACATGTATGGTTTGGCCAACCAAATAATGTCGTGTCTTCTGGACAGCGAAGACGAGAGCTAAACACTCTTTCTCAATAGGATTGTAGCGAGATTCCGCTCCTATGAGAGTCCTGCTCAGATAATAAATGGCCTGCTCATGGCCATTGTCATCCTTCTGAGCGAGGAGGGCGCCGAGGGAATAATCCAGGGCTTTTACATAAAGCAGGAATGGTTTCCCTGATGTAGGGGCCACTAAGACCGGAGGTTTGGTGAGATACCTCTTAATATCTTCATAAGCTTCTTGACAAGCTCGATCCCATATGAAGGCAGTACCCTTCTTCATGAGACGGGTGAACGGTTGGCAGCGGCCCGAAAGATTTGCTATGAATCTTCTGATGTAGGCTAATCTGCCTTGCAAGCCTCGGAGCTCTTTGAGGTTCCTTGGTGGATGCATGTCCTGGATGGCTTTGACTTTGTCTGGGTCCAGATGGATCCCTTTTGATGTGACAATGAACCCAAGGAATTTGCCACTAGACACTCCCAAGAAGGATTTGTCGGGTTCATTTTCAGCTGATGAGCCCGCATTATGTCGAACATCGTTCTCAGATCGCGAAGATGTTCATTTTTTGCTGCGGCTTTTGACGGCGATGTCGTCAACATAGCACTCCACCGTCTTTCGGAGATGGTCGCGGAAGATCATGCTCATTGCCCGCTGGTAGGTTGCTCCGGCGTTCTTCAGTCCGAAGGGCATTACAGTGTAGCAATATACCCCCAGTGGCGTTCGGAAAGAAGTATGCTTCTCGTCATCGGGATACATCTTGATCTGGTTGTACCCTGAGAAGCCGTCCATGAAAGACATCCTCTCGAACCCGCATGTGTTGTCGATCATGACATCGGTGATCGGCAGTGGGAATTCATCTTTTGGACAGGCCGTATTGAGATCACGGTAGTCGATGCAGATTCGTATTTTCCCATTTTTCTTGAGGACGGGGACTATGTTAGCCACCCAATCTGGATGTTGTTCCTCCCGGATGAAGCCACAAACAATGAGCTTATGAACTTCGGCTTCAATAGCCTCCATGATGTTTGGGCGGAACCGACGTTGTTGCTGCTTGACTGGCTTAATGTCGGGCTTGATGTTTAGACGGTGCATAGCGACCTGTGGATCAAGTCCAGGCATGTCTTCATAGCTCCAGGCGAAGACATCTATATACTCTTTTACGAGCATTATCAATTCTTCCTTTTCGATAAGTGATAAGCTTTCACTTATGAAAATAGGCTTAGGGTGATCTTGACTGCCTAAGTTGACTTGGATCACCTTGTCTTCGGTAGGTGGCTCGCGTAGCTCAAACCGCTTTCCCATTGAAAGCTCAATTGCTGGGCCCATGATTCCTCATTGGCAACCTCTGCGGGTTCCAACTGACTGCTTGAAGTCATGAGGCTTTCGAATATTCCCCCTATGCTGACATCAGAGTCCCATTCGGAGGATGAGGTCGACTGTGATGGGATCGATCCGTCGCCTTTGACCTGAACTGTTGTTGATGACGTGGGTGTAACATACCCTAACCCCCTGCGTGTACTATCATAGTAATTTGCAGGTTTTCCTCTTGGGACGGAGTTACGCATCAAGCCGCGTCTTCCTTTTCCGAAGTTTAGGCCCGCTCCCTGCTTCAGGTTGTAGCCCATCTTTTTCATAATATGGCGCGCTGATGGCGCGTAATGGAAGAACTGTGGAACTTCTGAGTCCGAGCTTGAGTCTGTAGTTGAGAATCCCCCTGGCCGGGCTCTGCCGAAGATTATTGGCGACTGACCTTGCTTGGACGGAGGGACTACCAGCGTGGCCCCTTCTACAACCTCCACAGATGTAGTGGCCGAACTTGGCTCATGTACGGGCATGCGAAGAGGGTCATCCATAATGGATTTAATCGACTCGATGCTCGCAGGATAATCAAAAGAAATATTATTATTAATTATCCATTCGCCTTCCTCATCAGAAGTGATCTCACATCGGGGATCATTAAAGCATGCTACAATTGGCTCGCCAATCAGAATGGCCGGCGTGCCTGTTTCAGATTCCGAATCTGCCTCATTGCCACTTTCATCATCGTCTGGCAATGGTTCTCCCGGCGTTCCACTAGCCTCTTGATATAGGAGGGCATCAGTGAAGTAGTTTTCCACCCCTTAAAGGGTTGCTTTTCAGCGAAGACAGTTCGTACTGTCGCATCATCCTCAACATACTTGAAGCACTGATGGAGAGTGGACGGAACGATCCAGTTGGCATGGATCCAAGGTCGTCCTAGTAGCAGGTTGTATGATGTGTCAGCATCAATGACATAGCACGTCACTTCTGACTTCAGGCTTCCGATTCTGCAACAGAGCCGAATCTTCCCAAGTGGATGGCTGCTCCCGGCGTTGAAACCATATATTGTAGTGGTGGTTGCAGACAACCTGTACAGCGGTATGCCGAGGAAGTAGAGGAGCCTTTTGGGGATGATGCTGAGAGCAGACCCCGGATCGACTTGTACTCTTTCAATGCAGGTTGAACCGATATATCCGGTATAGTACAGGGGTCGATCATGCTTGTTGTCTTTGAGAAGCATATCTTCCGCCGTGAAGGTAATGGCAGGTACCTTTGACTGTGCGTGATGGCACTCTGAGCAGGAAGGCTGCATCTCATCACCAGGGATCTCAGGCATGCATGTCAGAAAGGACTCTGAGTTGGCTAGCGCATCTCTGAGCGCCTCTCTCGTCTCTTTAGAGAGACGAAGAAGCTCGTGTATTGTGATACGGGCCGGGATATTGGCTAAGTGGGCCAATATATCAAAGCGAAAGGGCGTGGCTAACCCTTGGCCTGGCGGTTTCTTCAACACATGGTCGAATCGCACCTCCTTAGGCTTCTCCTTCCCTTTGGCTGGAATTGGAGTGGATGCCGGCATTGGTACTGACGTCGTTTGCCGTTGTATCTCGTCAGTAGATTTGTCATATTGCCTTTGATATGACTTTCCAGACCGGGTGCCCGTCTGTTGAGGCGCATCTGCCTGCGCCGCACAGGCATGCTTTTCTTCTTCAGAATCGCTGAGGGAAGCCGAAGTAAGATTACCATCGTCTGGTAGGACAGAGATGACATTGCAGGATTTGCCCTTTCTGCTGGAGTCCTTCGACGTCTGCTGTACGTCTTGGATGAGGTCGGGGTGTATCCACATAACTTCCCCTGTCTCCAATGTCAAAGGGACGAGACCCTTATTGTATTGAGTCATGGCTGGAGGATGCTTGACTTCTAGCCGTGGCGCCGGGGCTGAGTAGGTCTCGCCAGGAACCATGACCTTCTGGGCAGTGCCGAACTCAAGAGTCACCATATTGGCAGTGACTTTCTTCTGTTCCGTCTTCAGTGTGAGGACTCCGGCGTCGACCAAGGCTTGAATTCTATCCTTAAGAACATAGCACTTGTCGGTAGGATGGTGGATCATCCTGTGGTAGAGGCAGTATTTAGGGTCATTTGTGCGCCCTACCTCATTAGGACGCCGAGCATCTGGCAGCTTCATCTTATTCCCTTTATAGAGCAGATGGAATATTGTGACCACCTGGTCATCTCTGAAGGAGTACTGCTTCGGAGGAAACTTGGGCTCTTGGCTGTTGACGCCGCTCTTCTTGGCCTTTGGCTGTGTGTCCCCGGTCAGCTCGACGGACATAATTTCCTTCCCTTTAGCTTGGGAAGACTGCGGGAGATCGCTACGCCCTTTGTTGTTCGTGCCCCATTTGCTCCTAGGGGCGGATGGCTCGAACTTCTTAGCCGATTTCTCGGCTATCTCGGCTTGTTCGACCAATTCCTTCCAAGTATGGGCCTTGACAGCCCCCATGCGAACTTCTACTTGATCCAAGAAGTTGTGTCTGCATGTTTGTAAAAGCATGGGTAAAGGCATCCCTGCTGGGCACATCAGAGATAGATTTCTGAACCGCTCAATGTATTCACGGACAGATTCGCCTTTCCTCTGCACAGTGGAAAGGAGCTTATCCATGGTCACTTCGGTATCGTCCTCATAGAAGCGAGAGAGGAACCGGGTTTCCAGGTCGATCCAGGAATTGATAGAGCCCGGGGGAAGACTGCGAAACCAGTCAAACGCCACCCCTTTCAAGGTGCCGATGAACAACCTAGCCATGATGGCGTCGTTGTTTAGAACATTACCGGTCTGAGACCGGAAATAGTAGATGTGCTGATTGGGCGAGCTCTTACCATCATACGTGTGCAACGTTGGTGGTTTGAACTTTGGCGGATATGGCACTGAATCCCATTCCAGTGGGTAGGGACGGACTACCCCCACTTTCTTCAATTCATCCTTTTGCGCCAGGGATGAAATTTGAGCTTGAAGGCCTTTAAGGACTTCGGCATCCAGGGAAGAGCCTCCCTTGGATCTCTCCGTCTTGGGCGGATCATTGCTGAGATCCCCCTCCTCGTCATGATTACTTCCGGTATCATCATTCCGGTTGCTGAGGAGTTGAGCTAGCATCTGCTGGATATTGTCCAGGGCCTCTTGCTGAGTTCTAGAGGTTTGCTCCTGAGCCTCCAAACGCCGACGAAGGTCGTCATTGGCGTTATCGGCCATATTAACCGATGCTTTGTCGGTTTGCACAGAACTGACTGTTGCTGAAGAGGCATACCCGCTGTCTTCATCTTCTCCGTCAGACGATTGGGGTGATCGTCCGGACTGTGGCGGGATCAGGACCTTTGAGGAAGAAGGCTGTTCATAATTATAGGGTATCGCTACCCTGGATCTGGTGTTTCGGAAAATACCTTCTTCGCGCACCAAGACATCACCTAAGCCTGGGCAATAATCTGGATCTGGGGAGCCGAAAGGGGTATCTTCGGATGTATGACCTCCTCTGCGCGGCTCTCGCCCCCTTCCGGTCATGTTGACGGATGCAGAGGCTGGATCTGGCGAGCCACTCCTTCTGAGATGCTTCATTGGGATGCGCGCAGACAGTCGATCAAAGACTGATCGCCGATATGGAGAGGTGGCAAGGGTTGGTCGTAACCGACACTGCATAGAATGGACCATCACCAACTGGCATCCACTTCGTCGATAACAGGAGGAAGTAGTCTGGAAATGCTTCAATCTCCGCTTGTCCGCCAAGAATTCTCGCAGGTCGGCCCCGTAGGGGTCTGAACAATCTGGTATATGGGACAACGCATCGTTCCCCTTATTCCTGCGGAAAGGATTAGCACCGTATAGTGCTCTGGTTTTAGCCTCGCGGCTGTAAACCCGATGAGTATGCCGAGGTACAATAGCCTTGCTTGCGAGGACAAGGCTAGCAGTAGGCGTCGCTGCACTAGGAGACGGTATGATTGCCGTCTTGACTTTATGGTTGGCAGCATTGTTGGCACAGGCGGGCATCTTGCCTTTTTCTTCATAAGAGGGGCGCGGCTTTGGCGAGGCTACGCCTGAAGCTTCAGCAGAGGACTTCTGTTTAGGCTTCCATACCCGCTTTGACAGAGGATGCGTAGGTTCGCAAGGAACCTGAATAGCCACAAGCGGGGCTGTGGGGTGCTGGCAGGGTTCTGCCTCTGGTTTCTGATTTGAAACCTTGGCCATAAAGACCTTCTTGTGCTTCCGCGCTCGAAGCATCAAGCCACCCCCAGAGAGGACTTCTTCAAATCTTCTTTGACCGATCTGGATAACCAGGTTCTCAAAAGTGCAGGATCTGGGCTGCGGGCATGTTTCCTTGTTGCGCCAGAGAACTGCGGCAGGTTTGCAGAGAACTTTTTCCGTCTCCGCAGAGACTTTGCTTGAAGATTTAGCCAGAGAAGATCTGGCTGCACCGGCTTTTCTGAATTCAGAGATAGACCCGAAGGTCTGTCCGTCGCATTGCGACACTTGATTCTCAGCAGAGGAGAATACATTCCCCAGCGGAGTCGCCATCTTGTTTTCCATTGATTTGCAAACGGGAAAAACTTACAAATAAAAGTTTGAGGAGCTAAATTACAAGTATTCTCAAAAGATTACAAGTAGATCCCCTCAGAGATTCTGGGAAAATGTGCCGATAGGAGTCTGGTCAGCGCGCGACCACTTTGTCCCTTTGACGATGCGAGCGATGAGATTCCCTTCTCGCCTGGTTTCGGGAATCAGAGAATAGAGGATTGGTAGAACCCTCTTGCTGCTTCTCAAAATCGCCTTCGATAAGGAATTCCTTCTCGCCTGGTTCCGGAGATTCCTTGAGAAGAAGGACGATGTTAGGGTATCAACACCCTGGATAGAGAAAGCAATTCTCTAAAAGGTCTCTGAATTCGAGAACGCACGGTGCGTTATGAAGAAGCCTCAGTCGAAGAAGCTAATTGATCGATTCTTGCGATCAGAAGGCAATTGATGGCTCCTTCCTCTGCAATCCGATCTCTCTTGATTGGTCCTCTCTCTCTCTGTACCCCTGGCGGGTTATTTATAGGGAGAGCAAGGGTATAATCGTCCCCTTGAAGATATGGAAACAGGTTGAACCGAATCTGTTTGAATCTAGAAAGTAGCCTTGCTGCGAGGCTAGAATAGCTTCCGCGGAGCTAGAAAATGGCAAGTCGGTTGATCTTTCCGATTTGTTATGATCCTTTCCATATCGTTGAAGGATTTTCCCTGATCCTCTTACTCGTTTCAAGAGAGTCAAGAGATTGTGGCAATCACCTGCCATATTTGAATCCTGATTGGATTTGATTTGTTTTGAATCCGATCCTATCAGGAGATTTGATTGGTCAAAGGTTGACCATAGCAGGCTGATGGCGGAGCTGCCCGCTTTGAAGCTCATAGCGGAGCTAGAGGCAATTCCTTGCGAAGTCCGAAAAGAGGGTCTTCGGCGAAGCTGTCAGTTAGCTTCCTGGCGATGCTCTGGATGATGTAAGCCTCTCAAGCGAGGCTATCTCCTTGGGCTAATGTAATGCTAAATGCTAGCATTTTAGACCTGCTGAGGTCTGTTTAGAAACAATCCGGGTTCACTGTTCTGCTTGCTGGATCAGTGGAGTCCAAACCGCTTCCTTGTCCCTTAGAGGTGGGTGAAAACTGGTCTTCAGCTTGTCTGTCCCTTGTCTTTTGTAAATGTCAACAAGTTTAGACATCGTTCGGACCAATGAGAATCTTGTCTTTTTTAAGTGTCAACAGCATATAATTTTGGTAACGAAAAAGACTATACAAAAAAATCAGTTTTGATTCTTACTTAAAATGAAAACAATTTACTTTATAAAGACTAAGTCTAAGAATGAATAAAAATGATAATCCTAAAACTTATATACTACTTAGTCTTTGCAAAAGTATTTCAAATATTTTCTTTTTATGGATTTTGTGGGTGCAATCCGCTGAAAACCCTCACGAGACAACACACTCGTCCTCTAGGGTAACCTAGGGGTTTACGGCTTGTTGTACATGCTAAGTGCAACCGTGATTCCTACGAAAGTGAGTTAGCTAGTTTAGTTTTTCTTTTTCTTTTTGATTTTTACTCGAGGACGAGCAAAAAGATAAGTGTGGGGGTGTGATTGGTAGTGAAAAGTGCATTTTTATCATTATATTTACCATCACATTTTCATATTTATTCCTATAATTCTACACATTTACTAATATTTTATGATTTATTGTGTGCAGGCCTCGAAATATTAAAATAAAGAAATAAAGCCTTAAAAGAAGCCCAAAAGCCCATATTCAAGCCCAATGTAAAAGTTGCAAATATCAATTGCCAAAATTGCAAATACTAAGGGCAAAAGTTGCAAATACAAAGAAGAGGGAAGGATAGACTTCTATTCAACCCTAAACACTTGCAGGATGAGGATAAAAGCCAAAGAAGGAGAATTTAAGATCACAAATTCGTGGATAAAAGATTTGGGATTTAGGTAACTTGCTTCCCAAGTTATATCCAATCCAAAGATTAAGAGCCAGGATGCAGCTTCCAGAAGATTACGCTCAGATGGACGGACCAGGAGAAGCCACGCACCAAAGCGCGTGGCCATCTGCCACTACCAGGCCGCGAAAACGCGGCCCAAGCCGCGTTTCCGCGGCATTCATGTCGAGTCTGGTGATAAGTTTTTTTTGGTAGAGTCGTCCCGGACTCTACCTCCTTCTGCACCTATAAATACCCCTGCAGTGCAGCCGAGAAGGGCGTACAGAAACTACAGAGCAAATTCTAGGGTTTCTTAGGATAACTTATAGTTTAGGTTAGATTTTATTTTCGTTTTTCTTTTTTGTAATTTTTGTAACTGAGAGTGGAGGAAGCTTTCATGGAGGAAGGAGTCCATGCTTGTACTGAGGTGACAGCGGTGTAAGCCTACTTTTCTTCCATTGTTAATGAAATCCACTCAAAGTTTGTCTTTGTTATGTCTATTCTTTGTATTCGTATTTTATTCTTGTTTTATTTTTCTATACTTGTGTTATTTTCTCTGATGTCTTGCAAACCGTGAGAACTGGTCGCTTCGAGACTGCTTCGCCGAAGAAGAGCCCTTGATGGCCTATGGAGATGAACAAGCCTTCTTTTTAGATTGTCTTTTCTTTTCGTAGTGTAGATAGCGAAGGTGGACGATCCTATACACCATACTTGTACGCCTTCGAAGACAAAGTAAGTTGTAGCAAAAGGTTCAAAGGTAAGTAAGACTGAAGAGGTAGGTATGTATTTTTCTAGTTTATAATCTTCTTCCTTTCTTCTATTTCTTTAGATTAGATGACAAACTCCACTTCTTTCCAATTTATTTCTCCAACTTCATTGTAAATACCATTGTAAATAATAAAAATAAATAAAAAAGAGATAACTTGCTTAAACGCTTCCATTGCAGTTCCCTCCCAGAGGATCACGACCCGCATAGCCATTGCTACCGCGGATTAGAATTGAGCACCATCCATTCCTCCTTCATCTCCACTACTACAACAATAATACCTACAATACTCCATCATCTTCTTCTTCCTCCTCCATCTCCATTTAATCCACCACAAACTTCAAAACTCTACCAAAATTTTCACCATCTCCTTTATCTTCTCCAAAATTACCACCACCACTAAATCCTCCCACAAAATCACCACCCCACCCTTTCCTCCTAGGCTGGCCACCATGCTTGGCTAGGGGCTGAGCCCTTCTTCTCTAGCAACATCTCCGGTGACTATTCCGGCGACATCTCTACCATCTTCAACAACGTCACCACCACCATCTTTCTACACAGTTTTCATCATCATTTCTTCTACTCTTCTCCACCACCACCACTATCACTATCACCACCATCACACCACCTTCATCACTACCATTTCAAGCTCCTACGTCACCCTCCCCATTTCTTCATCTCCTTCTTTTTCATTCTCCTCCAAAAAATCACCACCACCATTATAAATCCTCCATCTTCATCATCACCTCTTCTATTTCCTTTCCTATCACCACCATCTTCACTTCCACCACCACAACGCTACCTCCATCACCACTACTTCAACCTCTAACATCACCCATCATCACCTCCTTCACTTTTCTTTTCCTTCTCCATCAAAATTCAACTCCATCACCTTCACCAACACCACCACCAACACCATCACCACCACCAACACCATCACCATCCCTTCTCCTCTCCCTCCTCCTCCTTGGGGCCGGCTACCTCCTCGGCCACCCTAGGAGGCCGGCGCACCCCTTCTAGGGCTTGCCACCCCTTGGGGCCATGCCCCCATCCACTTATCGCTTTGGTGTTTCCCCGCTACGGAGTTCGCGCGCGTAGCTTTCCGGAGTTCCCGCAGTTTTCATCGTGTTTGTATTTAGGCGAGTGTTTTTCCTTACATCGTCGAGTTTGTACTGTATTTGAGTTTGTGATGTATTTGTGTATGTGGTCCTATGTATTTGTACCGGCTTGTATGCGTGTACTAGTATCATATACTGTATCATGTGTCGAATGTTTGTAATAGTGTAAATGATATGATATTTGTGCACGTATTGGTACTAACTATGCAGGTACCCATGTATAGCCTTCGAGACTTCTGCTCACTCCCGAGACGGCTACCTAATTGGTCTAGGCTTTGCACCCTTATGGGTTTCGTGGTAGCTACCGAGGGTGCACTTAGACCCCGGGCTTACTTCAGCCCTTATGGGCTTATACACAGCCTTCAGGCTTCATGAACTATAGACTAGTTACTGCATGTCTTTATGCATGATTGTGTGGTACTAACATCTCATGCAGGTACTCCTGTACCGACTCTGAGTTTCTACCCACTCTCAGGCTAGCTACCGAATTGGTTTTAGGTTTGCACCCTTATGGGTTTCGTGGTAGTTGTCGAGAGTGCGCCTAAACCCCGCGCGTACTTTAGCCTCCGGGCTCTCGCCCACTTCCTCGAAAGAGGAGTGCACTTAGACCATCAGGTCTCTCATGCTCCGCCTGGTAGGCATGCTTAGCGCTCAGCGCTTTATTCACTAGATTCGCCTAGGCGAGATGATGCCAGATTTTCTACTCGCATTTTAAGCCGAGTCGTTCCGGTAACCTCGCCAAGTGCTTTAATGACTAAACACTGTTCGCTGTTCGTGCCTCCAATTTGCTCAGCTCTGCTTGATTGTGCTCAGCTATTATTTCATTACTTGCCATGTACATGCTTGATATGTTAACGCTTGACATACTATTACTTGATATCTGTCATCTACATACTATTACCTGACACTTGTCTGTATCACTTGACAACGATGTGCTATCACCTGATACCTGATATGACACTACTTGACATATGCCCCATGTTATGATATCACTTATCACTTGCCCCCTGTTATGACATGACTTATCACCTGCCTCCTGTTATGGTTATCACATACCTCCTGTCATATTAATACTTGACCTGTGATTATCATATTTACGGGAATTTTGTACCTGTTATCTGTATTATATACAGTGAGCTGAATCTATAGTACTTATGTACTTCTGAACTCCTGAATTCCTGATTATGTCTTGCACCTGCTATTCTCGTAAATTGATAATTACATAATAAACTATAAAAAGGTACAACTTGCATCGGGTCGGGAGAAACTTGCGGATATCAAAACATGTTCGTGTTTACAGTGGTATTAGGTATGTTGTGCAACTAAAATTTCTGATTCAACCTAAGGGCCTCTAGGTGTTCTGAGGGGAGCGTCGGCTCCCTACTTCATGTTACATTCCTGAAAGGGCAAATAATAAGACCATCATCTAAGCCTTGCGGCCGGTTCCGAACACCAGCAATGGAACGTCATGGACCGTGGTCATAGACATGTACGACACCCATTGTAAACATTATTCGTTGATACCTCCGTTGGTTTTCAATAACAAGCTTGCCTTGCTCAGATGTGGATATATGTGTGTTGGGACGCTAGTCCACATATTTAGACATCTGGATAGGACGAGTAATAATAATAAAAGATGCCAACTAATAATTCGCTGTATGTCTTGCCTTATTTGCTTCTATCTGATTTTACTTCGGATTTCTGATTTTATGATTGTTATATTATAGCTGCTTATATTATACCTTACCACTTGTGTTCTATTCCAACACTCTCCTACTCTTATATTATTATACCATGTGTAATCCCTGTTATGATATCACTTGCTATTTCTCTACTTGCTCATCTATGCCTGTGCTCACGACACGGTTTTCAATGCATGCTTATGATTCGGATTTATCGATACACGTGTGGTTATCTTTGCACGCCACTTGGCATTCACAACACTACTCGTTAGGGAGTTCTGACTCCTCTGGACCCTCATGTCCAGATCTCGGAGCTTGGAGCTTGTGGATTCTCTCCGGTTGTTGATCAGAGTGACGCAGCGGAAACGTGGATCATCAATAGACCGTCCGAGGCCCTATCCTTTCACACTCCCTTCATCGGCTCTAGAGTTTTCCTGTCATGACTATGAGCCTCTTTTGGTACAGTTCATGATTGTATACCACTTTATATTCTCACATTTGCGCTTATCGGTGATATAATATTCTTTTAATATTGTGTCACATCCTGTGATAACTTTGTAATTGTACTCATATGTTGGAATGTATAATACACCACGTGCTTGCGTACTCTGATTCTTGCATGTACTGATACTAAGCGTATATATGTGAGGGTATTTTCGACCTACGTATAAACATCGCAGTAACGTCTCCGTACCTGCGGGACATCAATGTCATAGGAGAAATCGAATTAAGTTTGTATTTTCTTTTTGAATCTAATTTATTTTTTCTTTTATTTTATTTAGTCTTTTCATATTTAGTCTCACATCGCTTATGTGATAAAAAGTCAAGACTTATAAGTTTATTTATAAAAATATACCAGAATTTTGAAAAAATTATTTGGAATTTTTTTCCTTGAGGGGGTGTGCCTCCCATGGAGTTATATGGAGCCATAACTGTGAAGATAAGATCGAGCGTGCGGCGTAAAGCGGCGCAAGGTCAAGATCGAGGAGCGTGCGGTGTGAAGTGGCGTGAGATCCGAAAAGGTGAAAGACCTTTTCATTTATCCTTTAGGTAATCTTGAGTTATTTTCCGTTCATCTCTTCATCTTTTTTCAAAATTCTTAGACTCTCTCTTTTGTTTCACATCACAGTTTTAATAAGGGTAGGTAAATCATTTAATATTCGAGTTTCCGAGCTCGAAAGCTCGCAGAGGTGGGGCTGATCCGAGCTCCAGATCAAAAGCGGCCTTGACTCAACCCGAAGAATCTCAGAGAAAGGTCGAGCCTTTGAGCTCATAATCTTACCAAAGAGGAGAAGAAGGAACGTGTCCTACATACGTAAATCCGAAGCTGGGACTTGGGACAAAAATCCTGAGAAAATGAAGCAGAAAGGCCTCAACAGCCTGAATATGATCCTCTATAAAAACCAGAATACTCAACGATTTACCTACCATCGTTAAAGCTGTCATTTGGTTCTCACTCTGAGAACTCCTTTCTATCAAATTTAAAATTATGATGTCAATACTGATCAGTTTCAGTCTACTTTACAATTTCTCAGCAAACTTGAGACAGCCATGGAAGACTATCAGTACTATATTAGTATGACAGAGGTTTGGATGCCAATGAAACTGCGCATTTGGTGTATAATCTTCTTCTCAATCGACAGATAAAATCGCCTACATGATCAGAAAACATATAAATAAATCTCGGTTCAAATAACGGTGGACAAATATTTGTAACAATTATCATTAAAAATGATATAATATTATTATGGCAACTGCCATTTTTATATTCTGAGTAATTATTCTTGTGCAATGGCAAACAATAATGGCAGGAAAATATTGTCCAGTTCTTAAGTAATTACTGTTCTGATCAAAAGAAATTATTACTCACCTCTTGGATTCTACTTTAAAAGAAAATTCCTCAAGCAGACAAACAGGAATACAAGATAACAACCTCAAGAGAATCTTTTTCTCTACAAAACTATTTTTTTCCTTGGTGCAAAGTTATTATTCTAGGGGACACAACCTCAAACCCCATCACTTTGTTCCATGTGGCACTTAGTTCCACACACCTTGTGCTGGACATCAGCATGATCGTGCATATAACAGATATACAAGATAACAAGAATACTGAACTTGATCAATAATAATATATATAACAAGAACACCAGAGACATCCTCGTCACCTAATAATAGGCAGAGTGAGGATTCTAGAGGTCGTCTCCACGGATTCAAGAGGTGACCCCCACCACGTATAGACGTGATGTGGCACTTTGCTCCTTGTAGCACTTAGTTCTGCAAATGTTTCGCCGGACGCTGACGTGACTGTGCTAATAACAGGTATACCAGAATACAAGTATAATAGATTTTAATAATATCTATAACATATAACCAGTTAACAGAATTTTTATTAGTAATATGATAACATAAACAAGTATACAATATAACATGAGTACAAGTATATTCAAATAACAGTAATCTAGGTGACATGAATAATGATCCATGCAACAAGAACACAGGAACAGTGAGCCATGCAACATGGATACAGGAATATTAAGGCATGAATATAGGTGAATCTATGTAACAGTGATAATAGTATCTGATATAACAAGTATCTACTGTAACAAATATCTATATGATATAACAGTATTCAGTATAATAGGGTATCTGTGTAATGATGATACAAGTACATGAATAACAATGTCCGGTGTACTAATATATCCGTATAGCAGTGATACGTGTGCATGAAAGGTGGGTGTTCATAAACATAACACATACACGAACATGCATGATCAATGTCCAGTGTATTGGAGTGTTCAGTGTAATAGAATATCTGTGTAGCGGTGCCAGTACCAAGGTGACATGGACATGTGTTAACTTATTATTATTTTGTTATAACAATTTCAATATGATTAACATGATCGATATCATATAGTAATTAAACACAATTATCTAGACTATCATATTTAAATTATCAATTTATTTATAAATTTAGATTTTCTTTATCAACATCTTTTATTACTCAATATATACAGATAATCCACCTATATTTTATATTAAATCAAGAAACTAGATAAATTACTATCTTATTAAACATGTTTAAAGCTCTATCACGCATATTCTAGTTTTAGTGATTTACTATTAATAACAATTTATTAAATAATATTTACAGTGATTTACTGATAATCATGTTTTAAATACAACAATCAATTCCATTCAACATGAAATAATATAATTTGTAAAAGAAAAACACTCATATAGCTATTACAGGGAGGTAGTTCATCTTCCTACGCTCGCAAGGGCTCAAGAATCGTCCAGATTGGACACTGGATGCTCAAGATATCGCCTGAATACTAAAACGCATAAAAATGGGTTAAATATATAATAATAATATCTAAATTATAAATATTTCAATTTACTAGGGCGTTTTATGTAAAATTACCTTTCACTGGTTTTGAAATGGGTTTGGGTTTCTAACGGGTTTGGTTCAGATCCACAACCCAGACCCAATTACTTCAATGGATTTGGGTTTATAAGGTTTTGGGTTGGATCCAATTAGAGAGAGAATGAGATAGATAGAAATTGAGAGAGAGACATGACACAAGCGACAGCTGGCCTAGCCGGCAGACCAAGTGGGAGACACGGCGCCGCCGCCACTGGACCAGGTGAAGGAGTGAGGTGAGAGAGGGATTGGGTAAAAGAGATGGTGGAGGTAGTGGTGTTGATTGGTGTGAGTGAGGTCATGGTAGTGGTGGATTTGGCCGGAGGAGGAGGATGTAGTGAAGATGAAGGAGGTGGTGAGACGGTGATGTTGGTGGTGATGAATTGAGTGATAAGGTGTGGCTGCGGTAGTTAAAAATGGAGGAGATGGTGGTGGAAAAATGGTGAAGAAATTGAAGGGGAAGGAGATGGTGCAGAATTGGGAGGAGGAAAGTGGAAGGAAGAAGGGAAGAGGAGGAGACATCTGGGTTATGGTCGCCGGAGGGTTCGTGACCGGCTGCCTATTGCGGCGGCGAGCAGGGTGAGAGGAAAAGAGTGAGAGTGATAGAGGTTTAGAGAGAGTGAGAGAGAGAGAGAGAGAAATAGAGTAGGGGAGAGTGAGAATTAGAGAGAGTGAGAAAGAGAGGATGAGAGAGAGAGAAGTAGAGAAATAGAAAGTGCGGTGGAAAGGTCGGTGGGTAAGTCAGTGGGGTAAAAGAAAAAGAAAAGTGTAGAAGGAAGGAGAAAGAAAAACAAAAGAATTATTATTTAATAGGGTTGAATTTTGATCATTTCAGAACGGTTCTCAAAAATTCTGTAAAATGTCAAATATTACCTAGAGAACCAAGGTGAAATCAGGTTCAAGAAATACAGTCTGATTTGCAAATTAAAAATTCTGCAACCAGTTAGTGATACCGGTCGATACCGGTTTGACCCGATTTTTGATAAATTTGAAAAAAATTTCAAAAATACGCTAAAGTAGAGAATGTGATTTTGAAGAACAATATAAAAAGCAGATTTTAGAAACTCAACTCCATTTATAAATTAAAAATCATAGAGCCAATTATCGGTATTGATCTACACCGTATTCGGAGGTTTTCCAAAATAATCCAGAAAAATTTCCGAAAGATGCTTAAAAATCTAAAATATTGAAAAATGATATCTGAAGCTGAAACCAATTCAATCTGACTACCAGTAAGGTCAAATCAAATTTGTACGCCGTATAGCGTACTGTTACTATGACACGTACATCTAGGGTTTGAAAAAAATCTTGGCTTCTCAATGACGTCGAGAGTGTCATTGAAACAATTGGATTGTCCCATTGGCTTCGAGGGATATAGCTGAAAGATGGTGTTCTAAAATTCACAGGTTGATACGTTGTTTGAGGAATTGGTCTAGACGAAAATTTGGTCATTTCAAGGAAGTTAAGCACGCCCTTATGGCTAAGGCTGACGAATTGGAATTAAAACATTAGCAAGAGGAGCTTAACCGAGATGAATTAACAAACTCAAAGATCTGAAGGAGGAATTGGATAGAATATCTTTTCAACAAGAATGTCACTGGAGACAAAGATCTCGGATTCAATGGCTCAAAGAAAGAGACTCCAACACGGCCTTCTTTCACAGAATGGCTAGTGATATTACGGGGCTCCAAGATGGAGACTGGTGGATCCGGGAGGGCCGAGAGTTATCGAAAGTGGTGGACACTTTCTTCGTTTCCTTGTTTGGGGCCACTGACGTACTCTCCACAGTTTCTGTAGAAACTAGTCTGAAAGAGCAGGCGTGACATGTCGATACCCTAAAAGACTGAGATCCGTCCTATCGCTTGGGCGTTAGATTGGCCGTTGTTAACTAGTGGTAAAAGCTCCCGGATACATCAGTACTTAGGTTCAAGCGTGAGTACAAGGCCTCTGCTCAGAATCGGAGTGATCGTCCAAAAGATATGAAAAAAGTAGAAGAAAATATTTAATTTAAACTGAAGCCATTCTCAGAAAAAGTAGGCCTCAGAATTTTTTGTAGAGGAAGAATGAAGAATTATAGACTTACGTTGTTGAATGAAGAGAAAATAACTCTATTTATAGGCCTAAAGGAGTGAGTTGGTTAGACACTTATTAGGCTAGTGGTTAATTGTGAGACTAGATCTAGTTAGTTAAAGGAATAAATCTAAGTTGAAAAAGTCAAGTTTTTTATTGAGGAAAATCCAACAAATGCCTATGTTGTGGATCATTCGAACAATATGGCAATATCGAAGACATTCAATGTGGGCAAATCTCTATGACTATTACCCATACGAGCAGCTGTATCTAAATGATAACTTGAGGGCAAGTTCTTTTGGAGGAAGGGACCGATGTAGGAGATCAAGGAGCAAGGCAAGGCAACCAGCAGGCTGAATTAACTTAACCTGTCGACAGCACCTTCATCAGGCATGTCGACAGGCATTTTTCGGAGGTTTGGATTTGTCAGTTTTGATCTTGTCTATCGACAGCACCCTTCAGTTACGGGCCTAGCATATATCAACATTTCTGAATCTGTTTAGTATTTGGTGTAGTTTTATTTTTGTTTCTGTATTTTCAAAACTTCCTTTCTTTATTCTGAGTCTAATTCCATAGATAGAATAATTCTTATTCTGAGCCTATAAAAAGCTTTTGAATCTCTTGTATTTGTATCCAACTTTTATATAAACTTTCGAGTTTTTCCTCATGTTTGCTCGTGAATTCGAATTGCTTATTTTGGCTCGTGGATTCGGATTGTTCTTACTCGTGAATTCGAGTGGTTACTCCTAATATCTCTTCAGAGTTCGTCAGCGTTAGAATGAGATCTAGTCTGCGCGATAGTCTTCTTTACTTCCCCGTTCGCATCAATACTACAGTGAAAGATGGAAAAGCAAGAATAAATCTTTATTAAAGCAAAACTTTATTAAGCACTTGTTAATTTCAAGGACAGGATGAGATCGAATCTCATTACTTTTGAAAGGCACCAACGTTTCTTTTACATACAAATGGACCGATTAGGAGCATGGATCTCCTTAAATTAGTGACTCACTCTCTCTCCACCTCTTTGTAACCCCTGAAGAAATTCACCACATCCTGCAAAAATTGATGTAAGCGGTGCAAATCTTGATTCTTTTTTCTTCTTTTTTTTTTTTTTTTTTTTTAATTTTGAGTTGCTTGCAGGCTGCTTATTATTTTTCCATTTAATTATTTTGTTAGTTATTCAATTTGCACATAATATTATCCCTTACATATATTTTTCGTTAGGATCTTAAGTTGAAAGAATGAGAGGATCTTTACGCTTCTGTTGAGGATTCTTCTCAAGGGTTTTCAGGTCAATAAGGAGTTAAGAATACGCCTAGGATAATTAGAGT
Organism: Agave tequilana; assembly: GCA_038442645.1. Lineage (NCBI taxonomy): Eukaryota > Viridiplantae > Streptophyta > Magnoliopsida > Asparagales > Asparagaceae > Agave > Agave tequilana. The sequence goes on from JAVJIF010004104.1 coordinate 89,304, forward strand.
TTATGTCTACCTAACCTATATTTCTCGTCAGTTTTAATTAAAATGTTATAGTGCTATTGGCTTCTTGAGAGTTCATGTCTAGCATTTTAGCTACAACATGCGTTAGGGTTTGGGCGGAATAGAGAGTAGTACAGTTGATGCTCATCTACAAAACCTCCTTCATCTTCTTCCAACGTACAGACACACATGAACATAAAAGAAAGAAAGATGGGGTAGAGGCGGTGGCGGAGAATCTGGATATCGGCATGGTCGGACCCTGAAGGACATGGCACGTTCGGAGTAGGGTGGAGGAGCTAGTTAGCAGGCCATGGAAACCCGAAGAAATCGCCCCCTTCAGGATATCAGAGGTGGTAGTGTTGCGAGTAGGGTAGAGGAGTTTTGAGGTGGTATGTGGTGATAGGTTCGGTTCATGTGTGTGAGACCACACACACATACTATAAGTGGGCCTATAAGATTTTGAGGCTATAGTGCGTGGTTGGAGGCAAGAGAGACTGCAGAGGAGTTACTTTTAGGATTAGGGTTAAGGGTAGGGTTTGGGCTAGGGTGAGGGTTAGAAAAGATTAGAGAGGGTAATGTTATGTTTGTCTTGAATTCATGATCCGAATCCGATTTGCCCGCTTAGCTAAGAAAGGTTTCATGGCCTATTTGTTGTGTCTAAGTTGGTAGGCTTGACATTACTATTTATTTAAAGATCAGAGATGACAAAGTATTTTCTGACTCTTAATTGGCCTTGTTCTATTCTTTTACGAATTTCTCTATTTCTCTCACAAATCCAGTAATTCTTAAAGTATTGTCTTTGAACCTTCAAACTTCTGGTTTCAATATGAATCTTGACTCTCAGAAATTTAACTCTTGACTTATAGAATCTGCTACAAAGCCATGAACACTCTTTCTCCCCAAGCCAAAAGTACACCCTGAAAAAGGAGTCAAAACTTCGTAGCACAATTTTCTCACCCTCCCACGCATACTGGGTTCTAACTTCTTTCTCTTCGATTTTTGAATCAGATTTGATCCTTATTTCGACTAATTGATATATGTCTTGACAGGACGGTTTAAAATTAGCAAGTCGCTGCCTGACAGATTAGAATTTTTTTCTTCTCAAAAAAATTTTTTTTTTTTTTTTTTTTTTTTTTTTTTTTGTGCTAACAACTAAAATAATGTCATGCCTAATTGATTCTATCTAATGCAGGCTTGTTTTGGGTCTCTCTGGTAGTGCTCATTTACTCTGAGTAATGGACGGAGAGGTTTACTTCTTTGAATCTTTTCTCATTTACCTTCTTCCTCACTACACATTAGTTAAGCCCTTCACTGTAAGGCGACATGTTTGCTCTTCATATATATGCTTTAACTTGAACGGAGTGGATCTTGTATTTGAATGTCGTGAGATTGCGTTTTAGTGGGAAGGATTCGGGCTCGAATTCTTCCACATGTATCCAAGTCTATCCCAATACGAGCTGACATGATTATTAATGAATTGTGTATATAGATCTTGGGTGAAGATGGGTTTCTGCACTACGAGTCTGCTCACGCTGGGTGTTTAGAGGGTGAGAGTTGGGACGATCGCGGTGGAGGCCAAGTGAAGCAGATTGCCGTATGCTATGGATCAGATGCCATCCGCTCCATTCAGACCACATATGACCGGGGAGGGACTGCAGTTATGTCACGCAGGCATGGTGGAAAACATGGGGACTTTGAGCTGGTAAGTGTAGTATAAATTCACTTTTCATTTTTTCGGGAAAAAAAAATAATAATAACTACCAACTCCTTTTGTTGCCACAAAAAATAAAATTAAAAAAAAAAAATCCTTAATTAACAAAATTATATTATACAAAGTATTCTGAATTAAGGATTATGTTTTTTTAAATTAATATTTCAATTCATTACAAAATCTTGAGTTAACTCAGCCTGTATACAGTGGTTTGAGTTTACTTGTTGAACTTATAATGAATATGTAATCCATTTGTACAAGGTTTGCCTGACAACTTACGACCTCATTGTTCAAAGATTTCTCTCTCTTGTTTTTTTTTTTTTTTTTTTTTTTTTTTTTTTTGTTTTCTCATCCCATTTGTAATCTTCCACTGGATGCCTATGCCCATAGTATTTGAAACTGCAGCATCAATTGTTAACTAAATTTCTGGGTATTATACAGAAGCAAATATATATTGAGTAATTCTTTCTTTCTAATAATATTTGCATGTTATGTAGATAAATCTCGTTGAGCCACTGACCTGGGTCAGTGGGTACTATGGCAAACTCCGTGTTGGTGTGCATGATAATTTATGGGATGGGTATGTTGCTCGAGACGATGACTTTGACAATGTCATCATGTCGCTTACCTTCGGCACTGATAAAACAACATACGGTCCATTTGGTAAGGAGTGGGGCGAGCCTTTTTCCTTCAAAGCACCCGGCACTGGGATCAGTGGATTCTACGGACGCAGCACGAATGGCGACAGTGGTTACATTCACGCCATTGGGGTGTACGTTCGCAGCCTTGCGACACGCTTCATTGACGAACCTCAGGTGCCTGAGCCGAAAAATGTCTCCTGCAAGTAATGAGAAGAGAAGCCAGAGATGGTTGATAGAGTTCATGTTGTTTTTCATGGGTTTCGGCTCCCAGTGTCTTGTGTTTCTGCTACTTTCCTATAGTTTGTGAAGTTGTCATGTGATGTGTTTGGCCTGTGGCTGTCTTTTTACAGTTTTAAGGGATCTTGCTTTGGGGACTTGTACGCTTTTATTGTTTACTGGGTTCGCAAATGCAGTGGATATTGCTAAGGTTTTATGAGTAATGTTTAGACCTTTTAAGTTGAGAAACAACGAGTTGAAACATGAAGTTAAAGAAGAGAAATTGCAGTGTTATCTGAAGAACTTGGTTTATTACTAGATCACGTTATAATCAAACTCAAATTGAAGAAGCATTGAATCCTTGGAAGAAGATTGAGATTGCTCGCATCTTTTCTTCTTCTTCTTCCTCCTCCTCTTCCTCCAATGTTGTCGGCAGGCATCATCGCCGTTACTCTTCTCTCGTCTGTCGTAATCCCTCTCCTCCTCCACTTCTCCATTAATTAGTTCTCCATTCCATTTGCTTTTATTTATTTTTAAAATGTCTATCTCTATTTTATTTTGGTTTTTTTAAGATATAAGTTACTAACAAATTTCTTATTTAGATATTAGTCCCCAACAATAACAATTAGCATCAATTATCAAGAAAAAAGAAAAGAAAAAAAGAAAAGAAAAACAGTTAGCAGAATATAACTCATAATTCATTCTTTCTTATTTTTAGTTGAGCATGAATCATACATGTCAATATACCAATAAGAGGTTAAAAAGAAAAAAGGTCAAGACCTACACCTAGAAATGAAAGGAAAGGAAGTGCCAAAAAAAAAACATATATTATGTAATACTTTTATTGATTTTCAAGATAAATTGAACAATTGAAGGAGAGTAGGATCTATACATGCCGTTGCTTCAATAAAGATACGCGTATATCTTCATAAATGAAGAACATTAGTTACATCAAAAAGGCTGAAAACTCAAAATGATTTCTTTGCCAGTTACAGTCCCATAAACATAAACATGCAAGATGCTGTATCTAAATATAGGCGTGTGTTTGCTTTGAAATATAATTAATTTTAACTTTAGTTTTTTATCTACTATTTCTTGTGACTGATTCCTATGTCTCACTGTTTCAGATAGAAATACTAGATACTATCAGTACGATACGTGCAATTTTAAATATACATATTAAAAATTTATTAAATTATTATAATAATGAAAACTTATTAAATTTATATTAAATATTACTAATCTATGAATAAAATAAGAACAAAAATTAAGTGGAATACATTATATTAATCTAGTAATAAAAAAAGATTCTAATACTAAAAATTATTAAATTATCTAATAATTATATTTAATCTAATACTTGAAAGAGAATTTTTCCTAATTTAAATAATTAAACTAATCATTAAAATATTAATTAATTACTATTAACTGTCAGTAATATAAATTTGCATGACCATAAAATTAACTGTTTTTCTACAAGAGGGCTATAAGTGAGATTTGCATGACCACAAAATTAACCATTTGTGTTGCAAGTGGATCATAAGTATGATGCAAGTGCACTTTACGACTTCGGCCCAAACAAACACCGTAAATCGCAAGTCACAATTGTCACTTTTGACTTACAGACTTTTTACGGTGAAACAAACACACCCTAAAGCAAAACTTTATTAAGCATTTATTAATTGGGGCATTTTCCTACACCTCCTATGTCAAACATAATTAGAAAAAAAAGTCAGCTTCATAATTTTATTCGCTTCAGCCACCTCTTTTTTTAAAGTAAAGATGTGCTCCCATGTGTCAAGCGTCGAAGTGCTCATCAGCGACGAAGAATGAAAATGCCCCTATGTAATCGCTTCAAAAAAAACCGGACGGTTTTGAAAATGCCATATGTTGGACTTGGGACACCATTCCAAAAGACTAGCCTTCTAGGTAGAGTTGCCCAAATCCTTATATAGCCAAGACCATCCCCACGTCTAGCCGATGTGGGACTATTTGTTTGACTCAGATCCCAAATAGTCCCACATCGGCTAGACGTGGGGATGGTCTTGGCTATATAAGGATTTGGGTAACTCTACCTAGAAGGCTAGTCTTCTGGGATGGTGTCTCAAGTCCTTCAATTGGTATTAGAGCCACGCCCCAAACTTAAACTTAGTCGTGTGTGTGGGTGACGTTCGACGATGTAGATCCCCAATGGCGCAAAGGCGCAATGGGACTGCTCACCCCAATGGCGCAAAAAAACACAATAGGCCCCTGTGAAGCTAATGTTGGGCTCTCGAGAAATTTGGCAGTGGTGCTCCTTTGCAAGGGGCGCCGCCTGTTACCCGTTCTGTCACGCGGTGCAGAGGAGTGACCGACTGCAGTTGGTACTTCACATAAGGCGTGCCGTAACCCACGCAGTGAAGAAATTTGTATCTCGATAGAGCATTTGGTCTTCCAGTGTGAAGATAGTTGAGCTTGCAGGGAGACTCGTTGTTCGAGGGGGGATTGTTGGGATTTGGGTCGAACAAATAGTCCCACATCGGCTAGACGTGGGGATGGTCTTGGGTATATAAGGATTTGGGCAACTCCACCTAGAAAGCTAGTCTTTTGGGATGGTGTCCCAAGTCCTTCACCATATTTATGAGGACTGCGACTATGATTGCAGTGCTCACAAAATGATCGTGATATAGAGGACTGCGACTAGATCGTAATCCTAACAAAAATGCCTTATTTATGAGAACTGCGACTATGATTACATCTTTATTTCGATCATGATCGCAGTCCTCACAAAATGCACTATTTATGAGGGGTCGTTATAGGATTGCGACTATGATCGCAATCTTTTTTATTAGGTCGCAGTCCTCACAAAATGCGGAAAGAATAAAAGAGGAAATAAAAATATATAAATAAGTTGTGCTTGAGATAAATCAGTTTATGCTGTCTTAAATGAAGTTGTAACTAATAAAATTATAAAATTGAATTTTTTTCTTACTTATGAAACGAAATTGATAGTTATAACAAAATATTCCTTATTAATTTCAAGGACTGGATAAGATCGAATCTCCTTGCTTTTGAAAAGACACCAACGTTGACCTACTAGGGGAATGGATCTCCGTAAATTGAGTCTCTCTCCACCTCTTTGTTTCTTTGTCTCATAACCTCAGAAGAAATTCGTCACATCCGGCAAAAATTGGTGAAAGAGGTGCAGATCTTGATTCTTTTTCTTTTTCTTCTTCTTTTTCTTTTGAGTTGCCTGCAGGCTTATTATTATTTTTCCATTTAATTATTTTGTTAGTTATTCAGTTTGCACATATGCTTAGGATTATTAGATCCTATATTTTCTTGTCAATTTTAGTTATTGTCTTTAATGTTACAGTGCTTTTGGCTTCTTGAGAGTTCATGTCTAGCATTTTAGCAAAGAGGGGTCCGAATGTTGTTCGCGCCCCTTCACCACTAGCTATTTAGTTCCAAGGGCAGAGACAATTGAATTAGAACACAGATGCAGAGACAATTGAACTAGAACACAACAACGGATACTGCGAATTTCATCATTGATTTTGCGACACTAGCGTGAAAAACAAATTTTCAATACCCAAAAGCCAGGGATCGGAGCTCAGAGCGGCGGTTGCCGGTGGCGATTTGGGCGGTGGGGGAGAGCTCGGAGGCGGAGAGGTCGAGGAGATCGAGGCACAGGCGGAGGTTGCCGCCGAAGATGCCGGAGAAGGTGGAGATGATGGAGGCGATTTTCTGGATCTGAGAGAGAGATATTTTTTCTTTCTTAAAAAAGAAACAAAAGTTGGTCCTTCCTGTTAGGCCCCGGCAAGAGTTTCAAATGTCAAATTTCTATAGGCAAACTTATAGTGTTGTGTGTGTGGAGTTTCCATTTCTGGTGAAAGTGTTTGGTCCGATGAAAGTGAAAAAGTATATTATATTTTTCGGTGCTTGGTTAGTGATGGGAAAGTGAAAGTGAAAATGTTCACCACAAAGTTGATTATAAAAAAATATTAAATTAAATGTTAATTTTAAATAATGTTTTGGATTATAATTGGACTACAAGTGAGATTTACATGACATTAAAAGTAACTGTTTTGAATTACAAATTATAACAAGTGAGATTTACATGACCACAATAGCACTCTGGAAGTGAGAAAATAATAGTGTAAAAAGGAGGTGTAAAAAGAAAAAAGACAAAGGAAAAAGCGTTTTCTCATTTCTCATTTTCAGTTCAAAACAAACAAAGGAAGGGAGAAATGAGTTTTTTCACTTCCCATTTTCCTTCCCCTTCCATGAATCCAAACACGCCCGCACATGAACCGAACCTTGTGGGGATGGGGTGGAGGCATATTACCACATGTAGGGATGGAGTTGAGGCGGTGGCGTCATGCGGTGATAGGCAGCATCTGGTGGGAATGCATGCAATGGCTATAGTGCGTGGTTGGAGGCAAAAGAGATTACAAAGCAGTTACTGTTAGGATTAGGGTTAAGAGTCGGGTTTGGGCTACGGTGAAGGTTAGAAAAGATTAGAGAGGGTAATGTTATGTTTGTCTTGAATTCATGATCCGAATCCGATTTGTGACCTAACTCGACCTATGACGCGCAGGCAAATTTTGAGGACAATTTTTTTGTAGAGGTATGTGATGGAGCCCGAGCCCGACACTTGTCTCATCCCTCAAAATAGCAGTAGTAATAGTAGTAAGTTTTGTAAGAAAATCTCTTCCTTTGTGAGTTCTCTCATGTAAATAGTAGGGTGTGCGTACTTGTTCAGAGGCTTTTACTGGAATTTTTGTAAGTCAATTCACCCTTTTTTATTTCAATAATCTATTGTATGCTTTAAGATAGCATGCTATTACTATTAATCGTAAAGTTAATTTACTCTCTTTATTTCAACATTTGTTTTATTCATTAGATAACATCATCTTTTGCCGAATATCTAAAGAATCTCACCTTTCTCTTTTTAACTTAGTGAAGTCGCAACTTTGTGATCTATGTTCGTTCGTTGTTGTTGAGTGGTGGGATGATCAAAGAGGAGCAAAATAGATATTCATGTTAAAGCTATTTGCCGTAGCGCAAGCGATTTGCCCGTTTAGCTGAGAAAGGTTTCATGGCCTATTTGTGGCTTTTAAGTTGTTAGGCTTGATGACAAAGTTATAAGGGAAAGCACTTCCTTCGTCAGATGTGTCCGGAACTCTAGCTCTCAAACTAAACGGGCAAAGCGTGTTGGAACTTGAATTAAACAATAAAGGGATTCAATTTACGATAATTATCTTAGAATAAATAAGATCAAAAATCATAACTTTATCATCGATCAAACCCTAAAATATAAATCTAGTCTCCATAAAGATTCAAAGATATGAGAAAATATTGAAATAATAAAGGCGGAAGCGTACCTTGATCCATGATTGAATTTATTGAATTGTTGGGATGGAGAAGACCTTCTAAAAAACATGTATTCTTCTAGGGTTTCTCTCTGCTTGAAGGGATCTCAAATAGAAGAAGATGATACGTTCTTTAGGGACCATGATCCCTTAAAAAATAACAAGAGTTATTCTCTTTTCTAATTTGACCCTTCATCAAATTAGAAATTACATAATTATCTCTACACATTAAATTCATGACAATTTAATACTCATTAGTCCAATTATTGACTTTATTAGATCATAATTAATTTGGATTATACTTTAAGATAGCCATACACATTAAATTCACATATGTGAGCCCACTCATGTTGAATTATTTCCAACAATCCTCCACTTGGGTCACATATGTTACCTTGTAAATATGAACACCTTATGAGCTTAAAATATTGCTATCATGTAATCAAGTATTCTTAACAATCTCGTCCATTGACTATACTGATATATGATTAAAGGAATTTTCGTTACATTTAGCGTAACTAAACCATCAATAATCACATATACCAATACAATCAAACGACATAGATCAATCATGAATGTGTAGCATGAAAATTACATGTAATGTGATCTGAACATGTCTTTCCAACTGGTCCTTAAATTCTATTGAGATCAAACTTTAACATAATAAAACAAAGTGTATAACTGAATACTTTATTTCTACAGAAAATATCCAAATACACAAAATGTGTCAAAATATAAAATAGAGCAATGAAACATATATACAAACTCCCATTAAACCATGATATTCTTAAGTGATATAACACTCTTAGAAGCAGTGTGCTCATGAAAGACCTTCGGTGTTAATTCTTTAGTAAACGGATCCGCAATTATGGAGTTTGCCCCAATGTGCTTTATTAAAATCTGTCCACTCTGTACCTTTTTCTTCATAACCAGGAACTTTATATCAATGTATCTTGATCTGGATGAGCTCCTGTTGTTGTTGAATATAAAACTGTTGATTTATTATCACAGTATAACTTTAGTGGTTTTTCAATACCACTTAAAATGCGCAGCCCATTAACAAAATTTCACAGCCATAATTCATGGTTGGATGCCTCATAACATGCTACAAATTCTGCTGCCATGGTGGAGGAGGCTATGAGTGTTTTCTTAGCACTCTTCCAGGAGATAACTCCTCCAGCCAACAGATAAATGTAGCCGATGTGGATCTCCTACTGTCTTAGTATCCAGCAAAGTTAGAATCTGAATACCCAGTGATCTCAATTTGATCTGACCTCTTGTATGTGAGCATGTAATTCTTAGTTCTCTGTAAATATCTGAAGATCCTTTTGGCTGCTCTCCAGTGATCCATCTCAGGGTTACTTAATATCTACCTAGCATTCCAACGATGAATGCTATGTCTGAACGTGTGCAAACCTGAGCATACAATAGACTCCCTACTGCTGAAGCATAGGGAAGCTTCTGCATTTCTATAACTTCAAGGTCATCCTTAGGGCATTGACTTAGACTGAATTTATCACCTTTTGCGACTGGGGTGTCTTCTGATTTACAATCTTGCATACCATATCTTTCAAGCACTTTTTTCTATAGGCCTTTTGTGACAATCCAAGAATACCCCTAGAGCGATCTTAGTATATCTGGATTCCTAAGATAAAAGACGCCTCACCAAGATTTTTCATCTCAAATTTTTTGATAGAGATCTCTTGGTTTCGTGCAAAATTTTCTTATCATTGGTAGCAAGGAGTATGTCATCAACATATAAAATCAGGAATATATACTTACTCCCACTAAACTTGTGGTATACACAATCTTCAACAGCATTTGTCTCGAAACCAAATGAGATAACTATTTGATGAAACTTGTAGTACCATGGACGAGAAGCTTGCTTGAGTCCATAGATGGATCTCTTTAGTTTGCAAACCATATTTTTTGGGCTCGAGACACAGTTTTCTGGTTGCACCATATATATAGTTTCATTAATGTCACCATTAAGAAAAGTTGTTTTAACATCCATCTGATGTAACTCAAGGTCAAAATGTGCAACAAGAGCCATAATTGTCCTAAAGAGTCTTTCAATGAAACCGGAGAGAAAGTCTGTAAAATCAATGTCTTCCCTTTGAGTAAAGTCTTTAGCTACAAGACGAGCCTTATATCTCTTCACATTACCTTCTAAATCCCAACTTGATTGTCTTGCATAGACTTATACTCTTCATTCATGGTATCTATCCATTTTTGAGAGTTAGAATCATGCATGACTTAATGAAAGTTGATTGGATCGCCTTCCACCAATCCATCAGTGTCCTCATGTTTTTGGAGGAATAATATGTAGTCATCTAGAATAACATTTCTCCTTTCTTTGTCAATCTCCTTAATGACATCTGTTCTTGAGGTTGTTGGGTTTGTTCTTTAGGAACAATTACCTCAGCTTGAGTGGGAGTTGTTCAACATTGTCTTGTTGAGATTTCATATATGCTTCTCGAACAATGACAGGTATAGAAGCTTGTACACTGTCAAAAACAGTAGTAGGGATCGAAATCGATTCCTCCTCAAAAATAATGTCTCTAACCTTATTTCTCCCCCCAAACTCAATATCCTCAAAAATGTTGCATTTCCCGTTTCAAAAATTGACTTAATAGTGGGATCATAAAAATTGTAGTCCCTAGATCGCTCAGAGTAACCAATGAAGTAGCTGCTCACTGTTTTGTAGTCCAATTTCTTTTCATTTGTCCTATAAGGCCTGGCTTCAGATGGACATCCCCAAATGTGAAGGTGCTTTAGACTAGGCTTTCGACCTGTCCAAAGCTCATAAGGTGTTTTGGCAGCTGCTTTAGTTGATACTCTGTTTAGGATATAAGCTGCTGTCTTTATTGCTTCTCCCCAGAGTGATTTTGGTAAGGTAGAATGACTAATCATACTCCTCATCATATCTTTAAGAGTCGTGTTTCGTCTTTCAGCCACACCGTTCATGCTAGGTGAGCCTGGCATGGTGTACTGTGGGACGATTCCACATTTCTCTAGGAAGTTAGCAAATGACCCTGGAGGATATTCTCCTGAACCGTCATATCTGTTGTAGTACTTACCACCAATGTCAGATCTGACACACTTAATTTTCTTACTGAGTTGAGTTTCAACTTCAGCCCTGAATATTTTAAACATGTCGAGAGACTCTGATTTCTCATGAATGAGATATAGGTACCCATAACGTGAGTAATCGTCTATGAATGATATAAAGTATCATTGACCATTTCAAGAAGCCGTAGGGAATGATCCACAGATATCCGTATGTAACAATTTTAAGACGCCTGAAGATCTGTTAGCATCTAATCTCTTATGTTTGGTCTGTTTTTCCTTGATACACTCAATACAGACATTTAAGTCTGAAAATTTAAGGGAATCCAAAACACCTTCTGTCACAAGTCGTTCTTATCTAGATTTGGATATATGACCCAAACGCTTGTGTCATAAACTTACTGAATTTTCTTTATTTAGCTTACGTTTTGTATCACGTGAATCCACATGCAAGGTTTCATTATATGATGCAATCGTGTCAAGCAAATAAATGTTGTCATAAATACTTAATGAACCAGTGCCAAAAATATTTGAATTTAATGAAAGACTAAATTGATTGTTTCCAAAAGAACAATGATAACCAAATTTGTTCAATATAGAAACAGAAACCAATTTCGTCTAAATGACGGTACAATAAAAGTGTCTTTCAAGTCCAAATAAAGACAAGTTCCTAATAACAATCTAAGATGCCCTATTACCTCAAATTTTTCGGACTTTTCATCGCGCACAAAGATGTATCTTTCACCAATCACTTGGCCTTCAGTAGCTCAGGCAACCCTGCATAGAAACACTTATGTGAGTAGTAGCACTAGAGTCTAACCACCCAGTGTTTCTAGGTACAGAAGCTAAATTAACCTCAGAACAGACCAAAGTAAAGAACATACCTTTCTTGGCACGCCAAGCATGATATTTTGTAATTCTTTCTTTATGTGTCCAGGTTTCGTACAAAAGAAACAATCTTCACTTTTCTTAGGTTTCTTTTGATTTGGACCCTTAGCAGCTTCATCCTTCTTTCTTTCTTTCCCTTATCCTTTGAGGTACTGACAAGATAAGTACTTTCAGATTTTCATGCTTAAGTCTTTCCTCTTCTTGCACACAATATGAAATGAGCTCATTCAGAGTCCATTTCTCCTTCTGACAGTTATAACTGACTTAAATTGATTGAATGTGTGCAGGAAGCGAGATCAATACCAAATACACGAGCAAGTCGTCAGACAACTCGAGCTTTAGTGCCTTAAGCTTGGAAGCAATATAAGACATCTGCATGCTGTACTCCCTTATGTTTTCCTTGCCCTTGTACTTCATAAAAATCAAGCTAGCTAAAAGCGTGCTTGTTTCTGTCTCATCGTTCTTGGCAAAACGTTTCTCAATTTTGGCAAGGATATCTTTAGCCAAAGTTATCGCATCAAATACTGCACCTCGAAAGACTTTCAGAATGCCGCGTTTTATGATCATTAGATTCATGCGATTAGAGCGTTCCCACTTCTCAAAGTTCTTCCTATCATTAGAAGAATTTTCGGCTGTAAGAAAAGCAGATTGCTTTATCCTTAGTGAAAGATCTAGATCCATGCAGCCAAAAACGATTAGAATATTCTCTTTCCATTCTTTGAAGTTTGTCCCAGTGAGTATAGGAATACTGTTTGTGTTTGCAGATATAGTAGCAGCAGATACAATAACTGTACAGAGAATAATCAAATCAAATAAGCATGCATGTTCACATCATAATCAAATAAATGACTTTAAATTTAAATAATTATGGAATACATCTCAAGATACCTAGCATAACATTAATATCAAGTTTTTGGACAGTAATATTAACTTGTAAGTGATATTCTCGGTATAGCAATCAAATGTTGACAATAAATCTTGTCAAATAATAAATTTATCTTTGGATCAACTTATTATTCACGTGGAAACCTTATAATTGTCACACATTTATCACCACAAATGTGTATGCAATTCGGCCAAATATTATCCTTCCTTTGGGCCGGTTAATACTCGCATAAATTCACACACAAACATCTCAACATTCTCAAGAAGCCAATCTACACAAGAGAGGTCACTTTGGCGACATCTTATTTCAATTAGTTTTATTAATCTCAATAATTTATGGATGTACTCAAAATTTGTTTAATTTTTTTGAAAAGTCCCAAAATTGCCCAAAAAAGGGCCCAAAAAATGCGTGACGCCTGGGCGTCGCCCGAAGATGGGGCGCCGCTCCTGGCGCTGGGCGCGGCAGCCTGGGCGCGGTCGCGCCTGGTCCAAATAATTTTTTTTTTATAAAACTGAATTCAGATCTAAGATTTTAGATCCATAATCTGAGGAAAAGAAATTTTTTTTACCAAAGCCAAAGCAATCATGCAATATGATTCATAAGATCTAAATTGTATTTCATGAAAGTATCAATAAAAAATCTCAAATTTTGAACTTTAATTCCCAAATCTAGAAATCATCAATGGAGTGGCTCTGATATCAATTATTGGAACGTGAATTAAACAATACAAGGATTCGATCTACAATAATTATAGAATAAACAAGATCAAAGTTCATAATTTTATCATAAATCAAACTCTAAAATATAAATCTAGTCTCCATTAAGATTCAAAGATATGAGAAAATATTGAAATAATAAAGGTGGAAGCGCACTTTGATCTATGACTGAATTTCTTGAATTGATGGGAAGGAGAAGGTGTAACCCCCTGATCCTTGATGTACGTATCGCGGTATTAGTGCTCGATACGGCGTACAAAGTTGATTTGACCTTCCTAGTGGCCAGATTGAGCCAATTTCAGTTTCAGATATTATTTTCTAGTATTTTAGATTTTTGAGAATTTTCTAAATTTTTTTTGGATTTTTTTGGAAAAACTTCGATTTCGGTGTTGACCGATAACGGCAATCAACTCTAGGATTTTTCATTTACCATCAGAGTTGAATTTTAAGAACCTGCTTCTAAATTATTCTTTAAAATTATATTTTCTCCTTTCAGACATTTTTGGAGATTTTTCTGAATTTATGAAAAATCCGGCCAAACCGGTGTCGCCCAGTACGGTGATACATTTCATGATTTTTAATTTGCAAACCAGATAAGATTTCTAGAATCTGATTTCATAGTCCCTCTCCATATAATATTCTATTTTTATATAGATTTTTGGGAACCGTTTGGGATTAATCAAATTTTGGACCCAATTAAATAATAGTAATTTAATCATTATAAACATATTAAACTCTCTCCTTTCTTCAATTCTCTTGGCTTTTCCCTCACCTTATTTCGACCGCCTCCCTTCTCTAATTAAACCCCCTCAAATTCTCTCTCTGTGTCTCTTTCTCCTTTAATTCTCACCTCTCCTCTACCCTCTCTCTCAACTCACTCATCCCTAGTTGTGAGAGCCGCAAGCCAGGCCGAAGCCGCCGGCAGCCCTGGCCCAGGTCGCCGGCAGCCCTCCCCTATCCTTCCTCTCTTCTCTTTTTTTCCTTTCACCATGTTTCTCTCTCTTTTCTTTCTTTCTCTATTTAGTCTCCTCCTTTCTTCCCTCCTTTTCTCCTTCCCTACCCGCTGCGCCGCCGCCGGCCATGACCGCCGCCACCAAGCCCCTCTCGCCGCCGGCCAGCGCTTGCCGCGCGCGGCAGCAGCAGCTGCTGCAGTTATGGGTTCAAAACCCATAACGGGTGTGAACCCAATTCTTGGCCCACTAACCATTAACCCATAAACCCCTAAACCCAATCACTTAAGTTTTGGGTCATGTTATTGGATCTGGATCCGACCCACTAGCTACCCAAACCCACATCCAAAAGTAATGAAGTAATTTCACTAAAACCCCCTGTTAATTAATAGTTATTGCATTTTAATCCTTAATACTTACATAGTTAACCCATTTTTAATGATTTTAGTATTCGGACGATATCTGGAGTAACCGGACTCCGAATTAGACGATTATGGAACCGTTGCTATCATGGGAGGGAGCTACCTTCCTTGGCTATTTTGTGAGTATTTTTCTTTTATATTGTATTTAGTCATGTTTAATTACATGAATTATTTGTAAATCGTGATTATCAGTAAAAGTGGAATTTATAAGTTATGTAAATAGTAAATAACGATAATTATAATATTTGTGATTACTTAACATATTCGATATGATAATATTCAATTGTGATTATTGAATTAATATAAAACACATATGCCTTGGTTAGATATGATAATAAGTGACTATTGGATTATTGATAAAGCTATTAGTATAATGATTATTGGGTTATTAATAAATTAATAGTTATTAACAAGTTGTGAAGAGTTGAAAAGATAGACTTGTAGATAATTTCTTTATGGATAAGGTTAATATTAATGAACAACTATCGATACCTAAATATTTGGACACCTGTTCATGTTACAAAAACGTCTTGACATTGTCACCGTGACCGAACCACCGATACACCGGACATAATCATTTCATGTACATCTTTCACAATTCACATATATTTCATGTGCAATTCATAATATACATTGTGCTCGTATCATGAATATGTTTCACTATTACATAGATATTGATACACACGACACTATTATTGCATGTTCATGAACCACTGATACATAGATTCGCTCTTACACTGGATTCCATTACATGGATACTCTGTGCACAGTTACTTCATGTTCTTATACGACTGTTACATAGAATCACCGGTATGCATGCATTGATTGTCTCTGTATTCCTATTGTATGAATCATTGCTTATATTACATGAATTATTGCTACATGGATATTCCTGTATTCCCGTTACATGATTGTCTTTCATTACTGATATTGATATTCCTGTTACTGGATACGTGAGATGTTGATTGCGATGTGTGGAACTAAGTGCCACGTGGATCCAAGCCACGGGGCTACCTCTAAAATCTCATATCTATTGTTTCTGGTTATCTTGTTTTATGCTATCAACAGAGCTCAGGTCATGTTATCATGTTACATGTATCATGCACTGTACTTGTTCTTACTACGCTGTGTACTTTAAATATAATAAAGATAACCTGGGGATGGGGGAGACTTGACGGTTGATTAGATCTTATCGGGTGTATGTACTGGATCCATATTTATCCCACTACAGGGGATGGTAGTGCTACCTACCGATTGTATATAGCTCCATGAGCTCCTGTTTCCCGTTTCCTGCTCCCCTCTTAGCGGAGGGCCCTGGCCTAAGCATCTATGAGTCCGTTTAAGCCGTGATCTCGGTATGCACGGGATACACATACCCGATAAGAACTCCTTGACCATTAGGTTTTCAATTAACATAATAAAATGGTATAAACAATAGTGACGTCGGGAACGCATGTTATTTGGTCACTCTCTCGTTCGGATCATGGTACCCGTATGTCATGTTTGGATGGGCTCGTCCGGAGTGCCGGCTCCGGTATGAACTGTCGGTGGTATGGGACACTGGAGGAGATTGATTAAAATACCAGGCGGTACTGATTGTTATTATTGTATAAATCACATGACATGCTCGACACATGTATATTATTTGTCCTTTCTATTTGTTATTATTCCTGATATTTTATCCACTATCATGTCACCTGTATACCTTGTTCCACTTTCTTATACTTGTTACACTCCATGTGGTAATACACTATTCATGGACATATATACTCCGCATTGCATATATTCTGCTTTATGGTATTGATGGTATTACAATATGACATTGTTGATTATTCATATTACTATTATAAGGTACCCACATGTGTTATATATTATTATCGTGCTTGTATTACTATAGTACATATTACTGTTTCCTTCATTTTTTCACTCACTCGGTCGCTTTCTGATGATCCTGAGTTTGCGTGCCCAGATTGGAGATCCGAGATATCGTTGTACCAGATATTTTTCAAGATTCTTTTGAGACCGTCACCCTTTCCAATTCATAGGTATCTTTGTGATTTATTTCTGTTATCTTATTTCTCCCTATTTCATGTCTGTTATGATCATTAACCTCTTTTGCAGGTATTCTTTTACTTATTTATGCTGGACATATTGTGTATCTTATATATCTTTCCTGTACTGAGGCTTAGCGATATACGTGAGAGTATTTTCGCTCTGCGTATATACGTCGTCGTAGCGTCTCCGTATCCGTAGGATCGGGGCGTTACATAGTGGTATTAGAGCCTAGGTTCATACCTGATGTGGGTAGCCACCTAGGTCAATGCTCAGGCTCTTACTAACAGTACAATCAGGTTCAGATTAGAACTCATCTGTATCTGAACTTGGAAATTCCAGTTATGAGTACAAGAATATCTCCGTCCGTTGATAATCCCTTCCTCGTCTCCTAATATTCCTTACTTTCATAATCAGTCTGAATATTTTGATTTCTAATCACTTTTCCTTCATAATCTTGATTCTTTCCCTATGAATTTGAGATCGATACTAGTCACCTCGTCTCGAGTTCGCTATAGATATCAGAGTGCGTAGCGGAAGCATCGTAGGCCCGTAACATTTAGGCTTCAAGATTGTAAATATTGTTCTCCCACCTGAACCGAAATTTCGAGAACGAAATTTTTTGTAAGGTGGGAAGAAATGTAACCCCCTGATCCTTGATATATGTATCGCGGTATCAGTGCTCGATACGGCGTACAAAGTTGATTTGACCTTCCTGGTAGTCAAATTGAGCCAATTTCAATTTCAGATATTATTTTCTAATATTTTAGATTTTTGAGAATTTTCTGAAATTTTTTTTGGATATTTTGAAAAAACTTCGATTTCGGTGTCGACTGATACCGGTAGTCAACTCTAGGATTTTTCATTTACAATCGGAGTTGAATTTTAAGAATTTGCTTCTAAATTATTCTTTAAAATTATATTTTTCTCTTTTCAGACATTTTTGGAGATTTTTCTGAATTTATGAAAAATCCGCCAAACCGGTGTCGCCCAGTCTGGTGATACATTTCAGGATTTTTAATTTGCAAATCAGATAAGATTTCTAGAATCTGATTTCATAGTCCCTCTCCGTATAATATTCTTTATTTTATAGAATTTTTGGGACCGTTTGGGATCAATCAAATTTTGGACCCAATTAAATAATAGTAATTTAATCATATTAAACTCCCTCCTTTCTTCAATTTTCTGGACTTTTCCCCCACCGCCTTATTTCCACCGCCTCTCTCTCTCTTCTTTAATAAACCCCTCAAATTCTCTCTCCGTGTCTCTTTCTCCTTTAATTCTCACCTCTTTCTCTCTCTCTCTCTACCCTCTCTCTCAACTCACTCATCCCTAGCCGTGAGAGCCGCAGGCCAGGTCGAAGCTGCCGACAGCCCTGGCCCAGGTTGCTGGCAGCCCTCCCCTATCCTTCCTCTGTTCGCTTATTCCTTGCTCCATGTTTCTATCTCTTTCTTTCTTTCTCTATTTAGTCTCATCCTTTCCCTCCTTTTCTCCTCCCCCCGCCGCGCCGGCGGCGGCCATGACCGCCGCGCCGGGCCCGTTCGCCGCCGGCCAGCATGGGTTCACAACCCATAACGGGTGTGAACCCAATTTTTGGCCCACTAACCATTAACCCATAAACCCCGTAAACCCAATCACTTACGTTTTGGGTCGGGTTATTGGATCTAGATCCGACCCACTAGCTACCCAAACCCGCATCCAAATTAATAGAGGTAATTTCACTAAAACCCCCTGTTAATTAATAGTTATTGCATTTTAATCCTAATACTTGCATAGTTAACCCATTTTTAATGATTTTAGTATTCAGGCGATATCTGAAGCAACCGGACTCCGAATCGGACGATTCTGGAACCGTTGCGATCATGGGAGAGAGAGCTACCTTCCCCTAGCTATTTTGTGAGTGTTTTTCTTTTATAAATTGTATTTAGTCATGTTTAATTACATGAATTATTTGTAAATCGTGATTATCGGTAAAAGTGGAATTTATATTATGTAAATAGTAAATAATGATAATTATAATATTTGTGATTACTTAACATATTCGATATGATAATATTCAATTGTGATTATTGAATTAATATAAAACACAGATGCCTTGGTTATATACTGATAATAAGTGACTATTAAATTATTGATAAAGCTATTAGTATAATGTTATTGGTTATTAATAAATTAATAGTTATTAACAAGGTTGTGAAGAGTTGAAAAGATAGACTTGTAGATAATTTCTTTATGGATAAGGTTAATATTAATGAACAACTAACGATACCTAAATATTTGGACACCTGTTCATGTTACATAAAACATCCTCACATTGTCACCGTCACCGACCACTGATACACCGGATACAATCATTTCATGTACATCTTTCACAATTCACATATATTTCATGTGCAATTCATAATATACATTGTGCTCGTATCATGGATATGTCTCACTATTACATAGATATTGATACACACGACACTATTATTGCATGTTCATGAACCACTAATACATAGATTCGCTATTACACTAGATACCGTTACATGGATACTCTGTGCATAGTACTTCATGTTCTTATACGACTGTTACATAGAATCACCGGTATACATGCATTGATTGTCTGTGTATTCCTATTGCATGGATCATTGCTTATATTACATGAATTATTGCTACATGGATATTCCTGTATTCCCGTTACATGATTGCTTTCATTACTGATATTGATATTCCTGTTACTGGATACGTGAGCTGTGATTGCGATGTGTGGAACTAAGTGTCACGTGGATCCAAGCCACGGGGGCCACCTCTAGAATCTCACATCTATTGTTTCATGTTATCTTGTTTTATGCTATCAACAGAGCTCAGGTCCTGTTATCATGTTACATGTACCATGCACTGTACTTGTTCTTACTACGATGTGTACTTTAAATATAATAAAGATAACCTAGGGATGGGGGAGACTTGACAGTTGATTAGATCTTATCGGGTGGATGTACTGGATCCATATTTATCCCACTGTAGGGGATGGTAGTGCTACCTACCGATTGGATATAGCTCTATGAGCTCCTATTTTCCGTTTCCTGCTCCTCTCTTAGCGGAGGGCCCTGGTCTTAGCCGCCAGGGGCCCGTTTAAGGCCATGATCCCGGATATGCACGGGATACACCTACCCGATAAGAACTCCTTGATCATTGGGTTTTCAATAACATAATAAAACGGTATAAACAATAGTGACGTCGGGAACGCTTGTTATTTGGTCACTCTCGTTCGGATCATAGTACCCATATGCCATATTTGGATGGGTTCGTCCGGAGTGCGGTCTCCGGTATAAACTGCCGGTGGTATGGGACACTGGAGGAGATTGATTAAAATATCAGCGGTACTGATTGTTATTATTGTATAAATCACATGACATGCTCGACACATGTATATATTATTTGTCCCTTTATATTTGTTACTATTCCTGATATTTCATTTATTATCATGTCACCTGTATACCTTGTTCCACTTTCTTATACTTGTTACACTCCATGTGGTAATACACTATTCATGGACACATATACTCTGCATTGCATATATTCTGCTTTATGGTATTGATGGTATTACAATATGACATTGTTGATTATTCATATTACTATTATAAGGTACCCACATGTGTTATATTATTATCGTGCTTGTATTACTATAGTACATATTGCTGCTTCCTTCATTTTTTCACTCACTAGGTGGCTTTCTGACGACTCTGGGTTTGCGTGCCTAGGGTGGAGATCCAAGATATCGCTGTACCAGATATTTTTCGAGATTCTTTTGAGACCGTCACCCTTTCCAATTTATAGGTATCTTTGTGATTTGTTTCTGTTATCTTATTTCTCCCTATTTTAATGTCCGTTATGATCACTGACTTCTTTTGCATGTATTCTTGTACTTATTTATGCTGGACATATGTGTATCTTATATATCTTTCTGTACTGAGGCTTAGCGTATATACGTGAGAGTATTTTCGCTCTGCGTATATACGTCGCCGTAGCGTCTCCGTATCCGTGGGATCGGGGCATTACAGAAGGCATTCTAAAAGATCTGTATTCTTCTAGATTTCTCTTTGTTTGAAGGAATCTCAAATAGAAGAAGCTACGTTTTTTTGGGGATCATAATCCCTTAAATCATAATAAGATCCTTTTTTCAATTTGACCCTTCATCAAATTAGAAATTACATAATTATCTCTACACATTAATTCATGACAATTTAATACATATTAGTCCAATTATTGACTTTATTAGATCACAGTTAATTTTGATTATGCTTTAAAATAGCCATACACATTAAATTCACATATGTGAGCCCACTCATGTTAAATTATTTCCAACAAATCACACTTCAATTTTTTTTTGTCTTCATGATGGGAGATTCTCACTATTTTCTGACTCTTAGTTGGCCTTGTTGAAATCAGTTTGACTAATGGATCTATCTTGTTCAATTCTTTTAAGAATTTCTGTGTTTCTCTCACAAATCCCGAAATTCTTAAAGTATTGCCTTTGAACCTTCAAACTTCTGGTCTCAATATGGATCTTGACTCTGAGAAATTTAACTTTTGACTTACAGAATCACTGGGTTCTAATTTCTTCTCTTTGATTTTTGAATTAGATTTGATCCTTATTTCGACTAATTGATATATGTCTTGACAGGACGGTTTAAAATTAGCAAGTCGCTGGTTCGAATCCTGACAGATTAGAATTTTTTCTTCTCAAATTTTTTTTTTTTTTTGGTGTTAACAACTAAAATAATATATGCCTAATTGATTCTATCTAATGCAGGCTTGTTTTCGGTCTCTCCAGTAGTGCTCATTTACTCTGAATAATGGACGGAGAGGTTTCCTTCTTTGAATCTTTTCTCATTACCTTCTTTCTCACTACACATTAGTTAAGCCCTTCACTGTAAGGCGACATGTTTACTCTTCATATGTATACTTTTAACTTCAACGGAGTGGATCTTGTATTTGAATATCGTGAGATTGAGTTCGAATGGGAAGGATTCGGGCTCGAATCCTTCCGCATGTACTTGAGTCCATCCCAATATGAGCTGACATGATTATTAATGGATTGTGTATAATAGATCTTGGGTGAAGATGGGTGTTTGTATTACAAGTCTGATCATGCTGGGTATTTAAAGGGTGAGCGTTGGGATGATCATGCTGGGGGCGAAGTGAAGCACATTGCCGTACGCTATGGATCAGATGTCATACACTCCATTCAGACCACATATGACCGGGAGGGACTGCAGTTATGTCACGCAGGCATGGTGGAAAACATGGGAACTTTGAGCTGGTAAGTGTAGTATAAATTCACTTTTTCATTTTTTCGGAATAATAATAATAATAATAATAACTACCAACTCCTTTTGTTGCCACAAAAAAATAAAATTAAAAAAAATCCTTAATTAACAAAATTATATTATACAAAGTATTCTGAATTAAGGATTCTGTTTTATTAAATTAATATTTCAATTCATTACAAAATCTTGAGTTAACTCAGCCTGTATACAGTGGTTTGAGTTTACTTGTTGAACTTATAATGAATATGTAATCCATTTGTACAAGGTTTGCCTGACAACTTACGACCTCATTGTTCAAAGATTTCTCTCTTGGTTTTTTTTTTTTTTGGTTTTCTCATCCCATTTGTAATCTTCCACTAGATGCCTATGCCTATAGTATTAGAAACTGCAGCATCAATTGTTAACTAAATTTCTGGGAATTATACAGAAGCAAATATATATATTTATGACTTTCTAATAATATTTGCATGTTATGTAGATAAATCTCGTTGAGCCACTGACCTGGGTCAATGGGTACTATGGCAAAATCCGTGTTAATTGGAATGGGTTTGTTGTTCGAGACGATGACTATGACAATGTCATCATGTCGCTCACCTTCGGCACTGATAAAACAACATACGGTCCATTTGGTATGAAGGGGGACGAGCCTTTTTCCTTCAAAGCACCCGGCACTGGGATCAGTGGATTCTACGGACGCAGCACAGATGATGATAGTGGTTACATTCACGCCCTTGGGGTGTACGTTCGCTGCCTTGCGACACGCTTCATTGACGAACCTCAGGTGCCTGAGCCGAAAAATGTCTCGCGCAAGTAATGAGAAGAGAAGCCAGAGAAGGATCAGGGGATGGTTGATAGAGTTCATGTTGTTTTCATCGGTTTCGGCTCCAGTGTCTTTGTGTTTCTGCTACTTTCCTGTAGTTTGTGAAGTTGTCATGTGATGTGTTTGGCCTGTGGCTGTCTTTTTACAGTTTATGAGACTTGTACGCTTTTATTGTTTGCTGGGTTAGCAAATGCAGTGGATATTGCTAAGGTTTTATGAGTAATGTCTAGACCTTTTAAGTTGAGAAACAACGAGTTGAAACTTGAAATTAAAGGAAGAGAAATTGCAGTGTTTTCTGAAGAACTTGGTTTATTACTAGATCAAGTTATAATCAAACTCAAATTGAAGAAGCATTGAATCCTTGAAAGAAGATTGAGATTGCTCTCATCTTTTCTTCTTCTTCCTCCTTCTCCTCCTCTTCCTCCAATGTTGTCGGCAGGCATCATCGGAGAGGGGCGCCGTCTGTTGCCATTTAACAGAACATTTACCTGTTGTGCATTTTTGACCATTTGATTAAAAGCATAACAATCTAACGGTGCTTGTTTTAAATAACATAAAAAAAATCCAGAAAGAATCAATTAAAAAATTACCCTAACCAAAACCCCTAACAAAGTGGCGGACACTATCGACATTGACGAAATACAAAGCGACGAACACCATCGAAACCGGCGTACACCATCGAAAGTGAAAGCCCTAGGCAGTATTTGTGTTTCTCCTGCTACGTACCAAAGAAGCACGCCTTTTCATGATGATGGAAATCGACGAACACCATGGAAACATTGTGAGGAATTTTACTTTTAGTATTTATTTTTTCATTTTTCTTTCTTTCTAAGGCTGGTCGAATGAACAGTTGAACTGCTGGTGTAATGGGGTGGGTTAATATATTAAAATTCTTAATTTTTTTTACAGAATGAAGATAATGGTGGGGAATCTCCAAAACTTGGTATGGAGTTTGATAATGTTGATGTCTGGCAATTTTGGAATGAGTATGGACGAAGAACTGGATTCGGTGTTAGAAAAGAGTACAGAAATACGAGCAAGAATGATAAGGTAATTACTAGTGCTGTTTATGTTTGCTCGAAGTATGGCCATAGAAGAGAAGATAAAAGAATTTTGCCTGATGCTCAGAAACGATGGAAGATAAAATCTGAATGCAAAGTTAGGCTCTTGGTAACTTTGGATAGGAAAAAGGGAAAATACATTGTGAAAGACTTTTTTGAGAATCATAATCATAGTATTGAGTCTCAGAACACTGTTCACATGTTAAGATCATATAGAAAAGTGGATGCTTCTCATGCTTTAGCTATTGATAATGCACGTGACTTGGGATTTACTCAAAGATCTATACATGATATGATGAGTAAAGAAGCAGGAGGAAGAGAAAAACTTGGATATACAAAAGAGGATCAGAAAAGATATTTGAGATCTAAAAGGGAAAGAAACATGGAATATGGAGAGCTTGGAAATATATTAAAATATTTTGAGAAACAGAAAACAAAAAACTTGTCATTTGACTATTCCCTACAATTAGATGAAGAAGAAATGGTGACCAATATATTTTGGGTAGATGACAGGATGAAAGTGGATTACGAAGTTTTGGAGATGTTGTTGTATTTGACACAACATTTGGTACTAATAGAGAAGGTAGACCATTAGGTATTTTCACTGGATTTAATCACCATAAGGAGATGGTCATATTTGGTGCAGCTCTTATGTACGATGAGACTATCTGTTCATTTTCTCGGTTGTTTGAAACTTTTATAAGTGTTTCATGGTGGTAAAAGCCAAAGACATTTTTTACTGATCAAGATGCTGCAATGGCAAGTGCTATTCAAATGGTATTACCTGACACAAAACATGGATTATGCTTATGCATATTAGGCAAAATGCATTAAAGCACTTGAGTTCACATATGAAGGATAGATCTGGATTGCTTGGAGATTTCATGAGATGTATGTATGATTGTGGTGATGAAATTCATTTTGAGAATGAATGGTTGAATATGCTAGAGAAGCACAGCATGTCAGACAATGATTGGTTGAAGAGGATATATACTTTGAAAGAGAAATGGGCTATGTGTTTCATGAAGCATCATTTCACTTTGGGGAATGAAAAGTACCCAGCTAAGTGAGAGCTGAATGTGATATGAAAAGATTGTTGAACGCAAGCTAAGTATTGAAGACTTTTTCAAGTGTTTGACAAAGTAGTGGAGCAAAAGCGAATAAATAGATGGAAGCTGATTTTCGTGCCAGGCAACTCATCCCATCTTTGGTAAATGAGTATTCTACATTATTAAGACAAGCGTCAAAGATGTATACGCAAAGATTTTCAAACAATTTGAAGAAGAATTCAAGCTAGCTTCACTTGTAAAGGTATGTGATAAAGATCTGAGTCAAAGTTTACAAAAATACATTGTTTGTCCTCATGATTCACAAGAGAAGATATTTATTGTATTTTGTGATCATAACACGGGATAGTCACTTGTAGTTGCAAGAAATTTGAGTCTGAAGGAATTTTATGTTGTCATTCTTTGAAAGTGTACATCATTCTTGACATCAGGAAATTCCCTGAAAAGTATATCTTGAGCCGATGGACTAGGGAATTAAGAGCGGTTACAGTTCAAGTGGTGAAAAAATAGTGATGAAGAAGATCGTCATATTTGGCACAAGCGGGTCAATTCTGTGTTTTTGAAATTGTCATATCAAGCATCGCTAGACAAGAAACACGAGATTATGTCGATAAGATGATTCTACAGGATGCAAGAGTTTTTTTGAATTTATCATGGGAAAACATGTTGCGGTTGATAATGAAATTGAGAGCAACATGCATCTTATTGTTGGAAATATGAAAGGATTGAAGAAGAAGACTGCTCAAAAGGAATAAAAAGAACGAAACCTTGGCATGAAAATATCGGCAAAAGAAGAAAAAGGTAATGTATTTTGTTCAACATATTGTGATATTTATGCATATTTATAGCGACTTTTCTTCGTTACAACTCTTAACTATTTTTCCTCTTATAATATTTTTGTAGATTAATGAACTTCCCTCGAGAGAAATGTTCATCATTCAACAACAAATTGCTCATATGCTCCACTCTCATTTCATGATGTTGCTAATCAAGATGGTGGCTCTTTGAGTGCTATGCTTCTCAGTGAAGAAAATTGTGGCTCTTTTACAGCAATGTTAATCAATGCTGAGAAAGGAATTAACAATGTTTTTAATAATTAATTGCATTTCATATTGTAATTCCTAATTAAGCTTTCTTGTGGACATGAAGAATTTTCCTTCTTCTCGTAAACTCTTCTTTTTTTGATCAAAGCAGTTCAATTTTGTTTTATCGTTTTTTGTTTTGGACCGGTGACTACCAGGCAGCAAGATGAATTATTACTTTCATTCTGATAATTTCGTCCTCTTCTAAGAGGAAGGACTGCTTTATGTCACTTTATCTAATTGCAAGCTCCAATTCGTTTCCCACTTAGCCTAAAACAAGGATGTTCTTATTCGCCAACTTCTCGCAAATTATCTGCTTCCCCGAACATGCACACTCCCTGAACCACCAAATTAACAGGGTCAATAACATCATCTGCTTGGAGCCGCCCAAGAGCACCACGTCCAAGTGAGAATCAAGCTATGCTACAGTGACTAAGAAGACACAATACTACTGCCATTCTTCATTTTCAATCCCAAAATACGGCACCCATAAAATCCGAATTGTATCACTGTTATATTGTTATGTTGTTTAATCAAATTAAAATGGTCAAAAATCCGAATTGTAGCACCATAACAATCTACGAATTGTAGCACCGTTTATTGTGTTTCAATCTAACGGTGCTTGATTAAAAGCATAACAATCTACAATGTTTCCATTGATCTAACAGTTCAATTAATCAAGCACCGTTTAATTTGATTAAACAACACCAAGTGAAAGCCGTCAGCTACAGGAGCCCTAGGCGTATTGTTATGCTTTCAATCCCACGTCCAAGTGAGAATCAAGCACCGTTAGATTGTTATGCTTTTAATCAAATGGTCAAAATACCCAACAGGTAAATGTTCTGTTAAATGGCAACAGATGGCGCCCCTCTCCCCATTTGCCTCCCTGGGTAATGGGGCCCATGATCAACTCTTTGATTGCGCCCAGCCCTGGTGGCTGAAGTCAACAACTTGCGCTAGCAAAGTTAGCTTCTTTCTTAATAGGATCGGTGAAATTATTAGTTAACTTGCATGATTTTGTTGTAGCTGTGATGATGCCAGTGGGGAGAGTGAAGAGAAAGGCCATGGCAGCTGCAAGTACTACTCCCAGCAAGGGAGCTGTAACTGTTCACCGAATCTTTCACAGGTGAAGATGGCAAGTCCGATCATTGAGAGCAAGATCAGTTGGAACCATTATTCGGGACTGATTCATATATTCTTCAACAGTGTCGCCGACTTCATTTCTGAATGCTGCTTTTGATTGCCACCATGCATCATCATAATGTTCTTTCTCCGTGGAGTTAAGAAGTTGTGAGCATTCACAGATGAATGGGGAGAAATTAAGTTACCTTCCATGGAAAAGGCCAACTTGAGTCAAGGAAGAAGCGAGCATTGCGAAACTCATACCATAAAGAAAAGAAAGAAGATGCTCAAATGTGTTCGTCCAATACGAAATTGGTATGGGAATATTGGTATGGGATATTGACAATAACACATATCCGACCAATACGTTGGTTATGGCGAAGCCTGGAGTTGCCAATTGGCTGCCAAGAAACGCGACCACAGCTGACCATTTGAGGCCCAACGATCCGATACGAAGGCCACGAGCGCCTGAGCCTATTTGCTGCATTGTGATGGAGTCCTTCCAAATCCAGCAGATGGAAGAGCGGGCAGTGATGGAAGGGAGGAGGCAGCGGGGGCAATGTAGTATGCCCGCGATGAGACTATTGAGGAAGATTTGGGCCTTGTTCCCTTTGGTCTCTTCTCTTCATCGCGCATTGCCCTGCATTTCGCGTAGACTAAACATGAGGAAAATTTGTACAATAATCACGTTTTTTTATGATATCGTAGCATAAAAATGCTTGTGTGTTCGCTCGCATATCATGATATGTGAGCCAGAGAGAGACCTGAAGAGGAGACTTGGACATGGTTGGCAGGCACCACATGTACCGTGAGTCCACCAGAAACTTTTCTGAAAAATACCTGCCCAACCATATCATGTCATCTGAAAATTTATCGAAGAAATATATTATGATTGGGAAAATTACCAGTTCTGGAAGTACAAATAGTGCGGATACACAACACTGCCACATAGTTTCAACCCTCTATTCCTGAGAGCTTTTACTTCCCCTCTTGAACTGCACAGACTCTACTGCGGCATATGATATGGACGAACTCACTGGCGTTTCAGCTGACAGTAGGTTCTCGTTAAGATTCGTTTACAGTCTTCTCATTCGCGGTGCTATATGTCAGTATCAACAACATACATCTGGAGGGTGAAAGCACCTTTCAAGTCTTGGCATTCCCCTAGCTGACCTTCAGAAATGTTAATACTTATAAGAGATAATCTCTGAGGAAGAAATTGGCAGGGGCCACTAGAATGTGTCTTATGTTCCTAGTTTACAGAGTCTGTGGACTGCCTCCTCATATATTGCCAATCTCTTCGGCAATTTGGGTAACCATTGAGGCATTGCCATTTTTAATAGAAAAATTCGTTCAGTTTTCTCTAGTACTCTTTCTTTTTGGCAATGATTTTATCTTTTGGGCAGGCCTATCTGTTCCAGATCTTTGTTCAGAGTATGAGACATAGTTGACTTCTACCTACAGGTACTTCTGACCTCCCATACTCAGGAGATGCAGCAAACACGATGACGTTGGGGACAATGATTCGTCCAGAGACAGTTGGGGTCTGATATTTGAGGTTTCGAAGCCTCCATATATGTGATGGTGGTGCATTTTGTTTTGGCCTTGCGTGGCAATGGTTTCCTGCTTTTAGTTTTATTTGTTCTTTAATTTTCTCTTTTAGCTTCTTGTAGTTTTTATTGTACTCTATTTCATTAAAGACTTATTCAATGAAGCGCGAGGGGTTTGTTACCACCGCTTTGCTTAAAAAAAAATCATTACAAGGCTTGTCAAGGGTAATGTTGAGTTTTTTAAAAAATATTATGCACTTTGCCCCACTTTTTGGGGCAAGTGCTTAACTCCAACACCATCTCAAATTGGTGTTGGAATGAAACCAATTCCTATATCAACTAAAAAGTTTGATTAACATTTCTCATTAATTTTCTTTAGCAGCTGAAGGCAGCATCAATTGTCCCTACGTTTGAACTTTTCTAGCAATTCAAATCCTGCTACCGTCTCTTACCCAGCGCCGACCTAGGCCAGCCGCTGCCGCCGCCGACCTAGGCCAGATTCCGCCCTTCACGTAGCCGGGCTACTCGTCGCCGATCTAGGGCCGGTAGCCGGTCTCCCCTGCACCCCTTTCCAGGGGCAATTGATCGAGGAGTCCGAGAATGACGCTCTCCAGGGCTGAATCTTCCATGGTTGATTCCTGCCTTGTCTCCTCGTCAGATATTGTTCCCTCCTTTTTCTTTCTTGTTTCTTTCCCGGTCTGCATTTTCTTGGTGACTCCCATCCCCTTTTTAGGCTGGTGGGAACTGATGGAAATTCTCTTGGTCGACAACCTTCTATGATGCGGGCACTAGATCCAGAGTTGGGATCTCTAAGGAAGATAATGGAAGCTTGTTGGAAGATGCTTCTGGAGATATGACATCGCCGCCTGTCCATGCTCAGCAGATTGATGATGTGCAGGTGGAAATTGCCTCTGCTTTCTTCTGACTCTGAAGATGTTGGGGAAGATGCGGGAGAGGGGTGTTGGCTTCCCGATTATTACAGAAGACTGGTGAATTGGTGGCACCCAAGGTGTTTGATGGAATGCCACAGTTGGACTCTGCTGATATTGAGAAGAATCGGAGGGTTGTTTTCTACTGTTCTGGAGTCACAGAAAGGGGCTGCTAAGAGAGCCCCGTGGGTTTAACTTGTTCAAAGACAACCGCAACTTAGGCAAGGGTATCAAACTGGACATGGTGGATTCTGTGGAGGATGTGCTGCATATTACAAATGAGGATGTCGATGATGTTGCAGAGATATGGGATTTTGTCTAGTGGTTCAATTTACAGGTCGCTTCCCTGGCATGGATGCGGTCCGGACTATTCGAGAGGGGTGGAAGGTTGAATGTACACACTGGGTCCATCGTTCGGATGGATAGTATTTAATTTAAATCGGAGGAGGATAGACTTAGTGTCTTGAACGGGGGACCATATTTTATCTATGGGAGAAGCTTGTTGCTGAAGAACATGCCAAGATGCTTCAGATTTGGAGGTGAAGTTTGCTACAGTACCAGTATGGTTTCAATTACCGGATCTTCCACTAGACTGTTGGAATGCCCGCGCTTTGAGCAAAATTGCGTCCAATTGGCAAACCTATCACCACCGATAAGATGGCCTTAACTAAAGAGAGGCTTTCTTTTGCTAGGGTGATGGTGGAGGTGGATGCTTCAAAGGAACTCGTCTCATCGTTGGAAATTAAGCTACCGACTGGTGATATTTATGACCAATTAGTGGTGTTTGAGGTTGCACAAAATTCTGTAAGAAACGCAAGGTGTTTGCCCATATTGAGGGTGATTGTAGCAAAGTTGTGGAAGGGACAAAGCATTCTGCTTATGTGCCTAGGAGGATGGCACGGCCAGGTGGGGTGGCTATGCACAAGAAGGAGAGATTAGTGGGATATGAGCGTTACCATGGCGCCTTCGGGCATGGCTGTGCCTATGGGTGCTCAGAATCGGGATGTCGAAGTGACACTTGGTGATGTACTGAGTGGGGGCAGTAAGCCTAGTACGGGTACTACGGTCCCTATCCTGCTGCCAGAAAAGTCTGTTCAGGTTGCAGAAATTCTGTTGTGCCAGAACAGTCCGAGTTGCGACCGGTTGATACTGGATTGCAACGGATACCTGATGCGGGATTGGGACATGAGGGGACTAGAAGTCTAAATAAAATGAAGCAGTAGCTGGGTCCTGTACTTAGATCGGGTGATTCTGACAAACTACTATCTCAGGATGAGAAACATGGTTCGGTGGCGACTTTGGAGGAATCTTCGGTCCATTCGGGAGCAGATCAATATAAAGGGCAGGGAGAGGAGACTATGGTGGTGACACAGGGTCGTCAGACGATTGTGAGGGAGAATCGGAAATTGACAGAGAAGGGTCTCAGCTTCGCCTCAGTAGCTAAAGGAAAAGCGAAGGGAAAATCCCTTCAACCTTCCAAATGAGGCTAGCATTTTGGAATATCAGGGGTTTCACCTACCCCTGAAACAAAAGGGTGTTGAGGCACTGGTTAAAAAGAGGGAGATGGATTACTCGCAGTATTAGAGACTAAACTTTCGGAGTCTGGACTGGAGTGTTCATGGGTAGGAGATTTAAAGGGTGGAAGCAGGTCAACAACTTTGCTTCTCATGGTGGAGGTAGAATATTAATCTTGTATGATCCATTGAAGATTCAGCTGGATACTCTGGAGATTCTCCCTCAGATTATTCACTGTAGGGTGGTATGTAAGGTATCATCCGTATCTTTCCTTGGTAGTTTTGTTTATGGTTTCCACTCCATTGTGACTAGGAGAAGCCTATGGGAGAACTTACTTAGTTGGGGTGATTCTGTGTCGGAGCCTTGGCTTCTGATGGGGGATTTTAACAATATTTGAGACAGGAGGAGAGGGTGTGGTGCGGAGGTGTCACAATACCAAATTAAAGACTTACTGAATGTTGTGATGAATTGGGACTGTCGGACGTACAGTTCACGGGATGCCACTTGACTTGGACCAATGGTACTGTCTGGTCTAAGTTGGATAGAGTGATGGCCAACTCACTTTGGCATCAGAGGGCCTTCTACTGCCATGTGAAATTCTTACCTTCTGGTTGTCTATCGGACCATTCCCCTGGAATAGTTTCTTTACTTGAGAGGCCCCGAACAATGAATAGACCTTTTCGATTCTGGAATTTCTTGGCGGGTCATGAGGACTTTCGGGAGACTGTTAGAGCTGGCTGGGATATTGAAATAGTAGGTTCTCTTCAATTTCAGTTTGTCGCAAGCTAAAGCTATTGAAGGCCCCGTTGAAACTTCTCAATGAGAGGAACTTTGGTCATATTGCTTCTCGAGCTGATCGGGCTAGGATGCTCCTAAACTGGCTCAGGTGCAGATTCAATCTCAATTTGATAATTCTGAACTTCGGGGAAGGTTGTGGAGTTACGTAAGAATGCATTGGCCTTATCTAAGGCGGAGTTGGACTACTTTTACCAGCTGGCTAAATGCACCTATGTTTCTAAATCTGATAAATGCAATAAGTTCTTTCACAGTATTGTGAAAAGAAATAAGGGGCGGGGTTGTGGCGGCTATTTCTAAGGTGGATGGTTCACTGACGGAGTCGAAGGAGGAGGTAGCATTGGAATTTCTTTCGATACTTCGAGGGACTTCTGGGTACTCGTTCCCAGGTTGAGCATGTTGACCCACAGGTACTTCAGTGTGGGGAGGTTATATCCTCCCATCAGCTTGTGATCTGTTGAAGGAGGTTACCTCGGAGGAGATCAAGGAGGCTTGTTCGGTATTGGGAATGACAAGGCACCGGGTCCGATGGATATAGTGCACTCTTCTTCAAGACAGCATGGGATATTATTGGTGTTCAGTTCTGTGATGCTGTCAAGGAATTTTTCTCATCAGGATATCTTCTGAAGCAAATGAATCACACTTTGATTGCTTTAGTGCCTAAAGCTGCTCATGCTAATTCTGTGAGTGATTTCAGGCCTATTGCCTGTTGTAATGTGATCTATAAGGTGATTTCTAAAGTTCTGGCTGCGAGGCTACGACCTGTGCTCGGTGGAATTATTGATAATTCGCAATCAGCTTTTGTGGAGGGCCGGAGTATGATTGAAAATATTCATTTGGTCCAAGAGTTATTGCGGAAGTATAACAGGAAGAGGGTATCCCCGAGATGCTTGATTAAAGTGGATCTCCGGAAAGCATATGATTCGGTCTCTTGGGAATCCTTGCTTAGGTGATGACTGGTCTTAAGTTCCCGGACAGATTTATTGGATGGATTATGCAATGTGTAACCTCTACTTCTTATTCTATTGGCCTGAATGGAGGGATATGGGGGATGTTCAATGGGAAGAAGGGATTGCGACAGGGTGATCCTTTGTCTCCTTTTCTTTTTCTTATATGCATTGAATATCTGTCGAGGAGTCTAAAGATGAATACAAACAGTTTGGGGTTCAAATTTCACCCTAGGTGTGGAAAGCTTAGGTTGTCACACCTGGCATTTGCTGATGATCTCATGCTCATGGCTAGAGGGGACAATCCTTCTGTCAGTATATTATGGATAGCCTCAGGGATTTTGGTTTGAAATCGGGCTTGTGTGCTAACTTGCTCAAGTCAAGCCTCTTTACGGCGGGAGTATTTGAGAGGAACTTGTTCAACTGAGGCAGTTGACTGGTATCCCTGTTGGTGTGATGCCTTTCCGTTATCTCGGTGTCCCGTTGGCGGCTCAGAGACTACAGTTGGACCATTTTGCGCCTTTTGTTGATAAAATTACAATGTATATTAACTCTTGGGTGGCTTCCAGCCTTTCTTTTGCGGGTAGAGCTGAGCTTATCAGATCAGTGCTACAAGGAGTGGATTGCTTCTGGCTATCTATTTTTCCGGTTCCAGGTGCTATCATAGAGAGAGTAACTCGGTTTGTGCAGGAATTTCTTATGGCATAAGCGCCATCATCCGTTTTTGAAATCCATGTGCTTGCCAAAATCGGAAGGTGGATTGGGATTCCGAGATCTTAAAACTTGGAATGATTCCCTGCTAGCAAAATCCTTTTGGAACATTCACAAGAAAAAGGACACTTTATGGGTGCGTTGGGTGCATCATATCTACCTTAAGGGGATGTCTCTGCTTGGGAATGGAAATGTATAAGGATGATTCGCCATTGCTTAAGAGGCTAGTTGCGATACGTGACAAAATATGCCTTGTAGAAGGGTCGGTTGAGGCGGCGAAGAGGAGGTTATCCTCTTGGGCGGTAGGAGAGCGGATGTGCATATCGCTCGGATATGAGTTTTTCAGATATAAAGGTTCCAGGCTAGCTTGGACAAGCGCAGTTTTGAATTCGTATGTCACACCAAAGCATGCTTTTACTCTTTGGCTTGCAGTGCAGAAGAGGCTACCTACAAAGACAGATTGACCTTTCTTCAGGTTGAGGAATCGTGTGCACTCTGTGTTGGTAATAGGAATCGGCAGATCATCTATTCTTTCACTGTTCCTTCTCTGCTATGGTTTGGAGATACATTAGAGACTGGCTGGGTATCTCTCGGGGGATGTCAACTATCTCTAGTGCTCTTAAGTGGATAAAGAAGGAGGCGAAGGGCTCCAGTGGAAAAGCAAAAGCTAAAAAGGTGGCCCTTGCTTGTACTGTTTATTATATTTGGAATGCTCGCAATATGAAAATTTTTGAAGGCAAGGCCCAGGAGGTGAGTTCTACTGTATTTAAGATTAAACTGCACATCTATAGGACTGTATTCACTTTGGATCCTAATGCCACTGTGAATTTTTGAGGGGTCTGGAATTATGACAGAAATATGGGCTATCAGCAGTTTTAGTCGACTAATAGGGATTTCTAGTCGACTTCATTCATGTTTAGTCGACTAATTTTTGGGAATAGTCGACTCCTGTGGAAACAGAGAAGACGGATACATCCAGATCAAAATTAAGTCGACTTAACTTTGTGGTTAGTCGACTTGGTGCAAGTATAGTCGACTAGGCTTTCTGACCTAGTCGACTTGGTGCATATATAGTCGACTAATTCTTTTTGGAATAGTCGACTCCTGTGTCAACAGAGAAGACGGATACATCCGGTGTAAATTGTAAGTCGACTTGACATTGTGATTAGTCGACTTGTAGCAAGTTAAGTCGACTAGGATCCTGATATAGTCGACTTGGTTCATGTATCGCTGACTAGTCTTACTGGCTTAGTCGACTAAAGCTGTATAGCCAGTTTGGCTTTATCTCTGTATATATGGTTTGATAAATAAAATTTACATTCTCCAAAAAAAAAACTATTCCCTACTTTTCTCTCTACAAACCTCTAAGGCCTTGTTTGGTAAGTGGAGTTGAGAGAGTAAGAATGAATATTTTATTGAGAAGAGTTAGTGAAAATTGGAGAGTTAGATGGGTTTACTCCTACACCAATTTGAATTGGTATAGGAGTTAAGCACTTGCTCCTAAAAAGTTGGGGGCAAAGTGCATATTATTTCTTTCTTCAAATCCCAATTTACCCTTGATTAGACATACCATGATTCCTATCTAACTCTTAATGCAAAATGGTGCTTGGAAGAGTTAGCAAGAGTTAGAAGCGTAACTCTTTCTAACTCTTGTTGCAAACAAGGCCTAACTCCACTCTTCCAACTCCACTAACCAATCGAAGCCTATATGTGTTCACAAGTTAAATAGGGTTAGGGTGAGTCGTGCAGTGCAATGACATGTTCTCTTTAATTAGACGGACTCAACCAATCGGAGGTGACCTTCATCCTGAAAAAAGAATCAGGCTAAGATTGTGGGAGATTATTGTCTCATTAGCATGCTGAAGTATTCTATCAAAATCTTGATCAAAGTGTTGGCTAATAGATTGGCGCTGCTTATGGGTGAGCTAGTTGGTCCGGAACAAATTAAAGTGGGTTTGTCAAGAAAGATACATCTCAGATAGTGTTATATGTACTCAGAAGGTGATCTTTAGATGCCACTCCCAATGGACAAGCTTTTATGCTAAAACTTTACTAAGGAGTTTGACACTAAACATTGGGAGTTGTCTATGTGTAGGGGCTTGTTTGGTTAATGGAGTTAGCTCAAGAATATTTGAGCTAATTCTGGCTAACTCTTGCGAAATGATCAAATTTTGACAAGAATTAGCAACTCATAATGAAAATAGATTTAGCCCAAAATCACCCTTAGAACCATCTCGAAATCCACCCATTTCTTCAAAAGTCAAGAGTTACTAACTCCATTAAAATGTTGGAATTAACGTATCTCTCTATTTATCTCTATCTCAACTCCTATTTCTAACTAAATGTAGTTCTTTCCAAACAACACAAAAAGCTAATTTCTAACTCTTTTTAGTTCTCTTCTCTCAGCACGCTAAATTCAACTCATAACTCCACTTGCCAAACACAGCCTTAGATGCTCTACGATAGAAAAGTTTTAGAGAGAGATGGATAAGGTGGGTGTCATTATTTATCTTTAATTTTTAGGAATTTGTAGGTTCATTGTACTTTTAATCTGTTGAAAGTATTGATCCATAAATTGCCGAAGACATCATAATGATAAATAATAAATAACAAATCAAACAATACATGCATACAAAATAAGTTTTGTTTGAGTTTAGAAGAATCCATACGAAAATGAGGCATACTTGGCACTATCCTAAGAGCACATTCGCGTCCTTCGTGCATGATCCTTCATGCATGATTTATTGCAATCTTGGCTTTCAAGATACAACACCTTTTAATCCTAACGACCTCCTAGTTAACACTTTCAAGAGAGAGATAAAATCTGATCTCTGTTTCATCTACTCAAATAACAATGAAAAGACAATTATGAAGAATAATATTTTTATCTCTCATCATTGGAGCTTTAGTTCGTCTTATAGACATAGAATCCATATTACGGATGATTGGGTCAATTGAAAGCCAACTTATGCCCAAACCCGAACCCAAACAACTTAGCCCAAAATCGAGCCCAACCTGGATCCAACCCGAACATCCTAATCCGACCTTAGAATTGATCTGTTTAGGTTCCATTCAGGTTGGGTTGGGTTGTTCAGTTTCGGGTGAGGCTTAGTAGGGTTGATAATAATAACCAAATTTGAAGAACCTCTATATTTGTGTTTAGTGTAGCACAATTTGCTTTCTATTATCGTATTGGCTGAAATTCACGTGGTTAAGAAAAGCAAAATAATGCAAATGTCGCTATAGTACAGTGGTAAAAACCTCTTTGTAGTGGGCAAGGGATCTAGGATTTGCCGCTTGCACCAGGCTACCGCCTATACTCCGAAAAAAAACGAAAAGCAAATAAAATTGCTGACTTACCATTTGAGAGAGTTGTCTTGGGCTGCAACCCTGAGTTGGGCTTAAATATCAACCGGATGCTGGCCAAATATGGGAGGTTGGGGCCTCGTGACCGGTATATATATGGGCTTCTTTCTGGTTCGGGCAGAGTACATCAAGCCCAATTTAGCTTTTTATCATTCCAAAAAATAGCCCATTGGGCTGCGGCGTTTTACAATCCAGTTGTATTGACTCATTTGCGTTTGATTCGGGCGAAACCCGATTCGATTTCACCAGCTTTGTGGAAGTAGAAGTGAGAACCATTAAACCCTAGGGTTTATTTCCCTCGCTCTCTGCCTCTCTCTCTCTCTCTCTAAGCCCTACCCCCCTCTTCTTCGACCTCTCTCGTTCCCAATGGCTTCCAAGAAGAATCAAAAGGGCTCCAAGTCTCAAAACCCTAATTCGAACAAGAAGAAGAACATGAAGGACCTCCCTTCAGAACCCCCGAAGGATCTCGAACTCGAAGAAGAAGAGCGAGAAGAAGAACAGGAATCAGAGTCCGAAGACGAAGAAGAACGAAGCCAGGGGTCGGATTCCGAGGACGAGCTGTCCGGGTCCGATGCCTCCTCCGACGGCGATCCGTTCACCGATGATTTCCTCAAAGGCAGCGACAATGGTTAGCCATTTCATCAGTTCTTTGACTGGTGTGGTGTTTGAGGTTTGTTTTGGGTTTAATTGTTGCTTTTTGTGTGGTTTGTAGAGGAAACGGAGGACTCAGGGTCGGAATCGGACGAAATAGATTTAAAGGCCCAAGCCAGAGCGCTCGACAAAGAAGAAGGCGAGAGCGGAAAAAGCTGTGGAAGAATTGAGGCTCAATATAAAGGAGAGTTTGATGAGTTCAGATTGCCAACGAAAGAGGTCACTTTTCTACTCATTTCTTTGATGCCTTTTTTCATTCTTTGTGCTTACTAAATGTTACAACTTTATGTTTGGTTACTATACATTTTTAATAGTAATCTGGTTTAGAGAGTTGAAGTTTTAGCTTGGGCGCTGTTTGTATAGACTTTTTAAGTCTAAAATCAATTTTTTCACATGTACGTTTAAATTGAACGAAGTAACTATTTGTAATGAGTAATTCAATTTAAGTTTAAGCTTTTGATTCTGGAAAGACAGTGTATATTTGTTAGAAATTTACTGAGTTAATTAGGCATTGCAGCTTATAACTTATGTGTAACTAAATGGAAAGATGCCAAGCTGCTATACTTCAGTTAGTTCATGGGAACAGGGAATTGAAAGTTAATATACTGGCTAATTTTACTCAATCTGAATATGTTTTTCTTTTGTTAATGTTTATTTATGCTAACTTAAAGTTAGAAGCTGAATTTCCTAAAAATATTTATGACACGTTAGAAAAATATTATTTTGTTAGTTATATTGTAAGTTTTAAATCTAGAAGCTCAACTTGTTCTTTGTTTGAGGGGACTTAATGACAAACGAATTGAACTCACCAGTCTGTTTTTCTGTACCAATCTATTTAATACTTGAGAAGTTATAGTCTACTTAAGTAAATTTGATGTTGAATCTCCTTTTTGGGACTTTTTTGGTCAGAAACAGCATAGCTGCATTGAGAGTTGCAGTGTACGTAATAGTTGGATAGTGTTTACAACTCATAATGAAGCAAGATGATAATACATATTCTGAAAATTGGATGAGAGAAGTTGAAGAATTTCAAAATTGTATCGGTACAGTGAAAGAAGATATAAATCTGTTACGTCTATTGGCTGAAATGTTAACAAGGTCAGCATTATGCTAGTAACTGATCAAGCTTGAGAAAGACTATTTTAATGAAAACATCTTATAAGCAACATGTAGAAGGTGTCTTATTTGTCTCAACTTGTAGATCTTGTAATTAGTCAACACTGAATTTTGAAACTAGTGAATTTCTGAATAGGCACCAGTGACATGACCATGAAGAATAATTTGTGAAAATCTTTTAGATGAAAGAAAAAGGGATATCTAATATCTTTTTCAGTAATTAGAAAAATATTCTGATTATGACAGGAACTCGAAGAAGAGGCTCATCAACCACCGAACCTGACAAAACTTCAGCGAAGAATAAAAGAGAGTACGTAGGAACATCCTCAATACTTTGATCTATAATTACATCTCCTAAATCCCCCCCTCTCAATAAGTTTCTTTGTCTTTGTTCTTTCTAAATTGATACAGTTCTCTGACTCACTGTGGGTTTGTACTGATTGAATGTTATGGATTCCCTTACATATAGTTGTTAATGTACTCTCAAACTTCGGAAAACTAAGGCAAGATGGTGCCTCACGGAAGGATTATGTGGAGCAGCTAAATGCAGACTTGGGTCTTATTATGGTTACAATGATTTTCTAATTGGGGCTCTTGTTGAGGTATTGAGAAGCTTAATATATTGCTTTGGTTTTTCAATTCTTTCTGGTATTAACTTTCCCTACTTTGCCTATGCTGGTTTTCTTTGCAGATGTTCCCAGCTGCCGAGCTTGTCGAACTCTTGGAAGCTATGGAGAAGAGGCGACCTGAGTGCTTGCGAACAAATACTTTGAAGGTAGCAATATTTATTTTCTCCTGTTCATGTTATGATGGAAATATTTTATTCTAGATGCTGTCAATTTCTCATATGTAACATGCTCTCCTTATTTTGTGTTCTAACTGGTACTCACATCAGTATGTATGTACAATATACTCTGCTTAATAATTGAAGGATATTATGAGTGGTTTTGAATCTTTTAAGCAATGCTGATTGAACTTGAGTGGCTACTCAAACAGTCTAGTTTAAATATATTGGTTCACCCTTTCATGTAAAGGCTAGTGATTGTCTGACGATGTTCTTGTCTGACTTAATTTTTTGGTTATAGACTCGGAGACGGGATCTTGCTGGTGTCCTGATTAATAGAGGAGTTAACCTTGACCCAATCGGCAAGTGGTCAAAGGTGAGGTTTTTTTTGTTTATCTTTTAATTTTTTTATTCTTTAAATGCTTTCTTCAGTGTTCGGATTAGTAATTAATCTGGGAGAATATAAAGCTGATGTTTGAAATTTAACTGACAGGTTGGGTTAGTGGTGTATGAGTCCCAAGTGCCTATTGGTGCAACCCCCGAGTACATGGCTGGGCATTACATGGTACTAAACTTCTATAACTATTTTGATTGTCACTTTTACTTCTATAGTTTTATTGAATTTTACAGGTTTGATACTTGTAGTCTATATCTTTATTTATTTTTTTTTCCATTTCAAACTGTAGTTACAAGGTGCAAGCTCTTTCCTACCTGTTATGGCCCTTGCTCCACAGGAAAGGAGCGGTTGTTGATATGGCGTAAGAACTTTTGATATGCTTGAAATATTTTGTTTTTATTTTTTGTTTGATTCAGTTGATACAAATATCTTTCACCACGTAGTCCTTTTAGATTGGAGGTAGCAGAATAAAGTTTAGATGACATATTGTACAAATCATGTTCCTTTGTGCTTATTATGTATTCTAACCCAATTTTTTTTTTCTTGCATGGATTTAGATTTTAGATATGTAAAATTAGGAAAATATTGTAGGTTCTTATGCCTACATCAAATGCAAAATCACTTCTCACTATTTTCTAAGTTGAAATGATTATTTATGGGATTGCTTTTACCAGAGACGAAGCTAGGAATTACACATTGAAGGGGCCGATTGTATATTCATTTTATTAAAACACCCTTACATTAAACACTAGTAGTTATAGAGTAATATGTACAAATTATTCATTCAAGTAGTACTTTGATAATCTTCATTGCCACAACTACTTAATAAAGCGTCAGAGAGAGAGAGGTAGGTCCAATTCTTATATTAATGAGATTAGAGGGTGATTTGGTCTCAGAAAGAGAGTAAATGAGTTGCTATATCTTGCTAAATTAAATAATATATAGTCTTGACATAAAAAATAATTATTATATCTAATTCCTTTCTTCATTAGGTAGTGGTTCAGTTGGTTGATCATGCATCTCTTAAATTAAGGGGCAAGATACTTAGGCAAGCCCATAAACATTGCTAAACCACCAATACTAATTTTGAAATCGCAAAAATCTTGGCCCACCCATGCCTCTATATAGCTCTAAGCAAACTCCAAAGGCAAAATATGATATTTGCTGTATGCAAAAATGCTGCAAAATAGTTGGACAAGGTTCAATAGTTTGACCGATAATTGAGTCTTCTTACGCGCCAGTGGTCCTTGAGGTAATAAAAAATGAAAAGATTAGTGAAAGCTGACTTATTAGGTTCTATGTCAAGACTACCTCTTGTCTTGTAGTTGTCTTTAGCATGAGCTTACTGCTGATGCAACGGTAAATAATGTAGTAAAAGTTGGGGGTGTTCCTAATGAAGTTTTCTTATCGTGCTTTATTGCCATCCTCTTTTTATTAGGGAAAAGGCATGCACGATGTTGATGATCTTTGATTTCCCGCAAAAATCTTATAGAATGTAAACATTTCTTACCATGTGAGCTAACTTTAGTTGATAGTCGCTAGGGTTTGGAAAGTGTGTTAGATTTATAAAGGCTAAAATTTAAGAAACTACCACGATATTTGGGCCCCTTTTATTTAGATAAATAACATGACCCTTTTTGTTTAAGAAACTCATGAATTTTTCTTTTACGGAAGTTTGCAACATTTGACGGAATTTAAAACTATAATTTTATTCTTTTAATCATTTTACCTAATATTACGTTAGTGGAGGAAACAATGGTCTTTTTATATAAATTATCTTATCTATTGTTATACCAAATTAGGGGGTGTTTTATAGAATTCACACGATCTCTCCCCTCTTATTGTTGTCCTCCCCTCCTCCCTCCTTCACTCCACCATATCCTGATCGACAGATGAGGCGACAAAGGTTAAGGTTGCGTTTTTCATCACACCCTCCCCTCCACCGCCATCGCCCCTTGCCGCAATCCGCTGGCATTGCTAAGGCCAAGGTGGTGATGGGCCCACCATTATATTGTCCCCATCTTTTCCTTCCCCTTCCCCTTCCCCAGGCTGCAGATGCTGATGAAATCTTGGATGAACTTCCACGGCTTAGGGTTAGGGTTAGGGTTAGGGCTAGGGCAACTTAAGGAGGATGAAAAGGAAGAACATGACAAAATAGAGAATATTAAACAAATTAAAGGGTTCTTGAAATTATTTTTTATGCTATATTTAATATCAATTATTGAATAATTAAATGCCTAACAAATAATCATAACATTCTAAAGAATATAAAATAATTCTGTTATAAAATTATGAATAATTAAAATAATATTCGGAGACAATGATCTTTTTGGTAATTGAAGTAATTCACTAATGGCTTTATTGTAGTTCTATACTAATATTATAATGATTTTAAAGAAATGTATTTTAGTAGTCATAGTTTAAATAGTGGTTTCACACTCCTAATAGTTTTATTAAAAAATGTTTTGACTAGAAGTAGCTAAATAAAGAATGTTTACAAATAAAGAATTAGGTAAATTTTTTAATGATATCTTAATATATTTCGAAAATTGTTTTTCTGAATTTTATATGAGAAGTAATTTCTTTATATTTTTTATTTTTAAATATTTATTCGCCTTAAAACTAGTTTCAAGAGTTAATTCTTAAGTAGTTTGTCATTTTCGTCATTAAAAGTTAAGTGCCTGGGATGTGACACTGGAAAGGCGTGTTGGGGAAGCTACACGGAATGTAGTTTTCTGAATATCCTGTGTAAGTTTGTGGTAGTTAAAAATAATGTTCATGGTATTTATCTGAAAATGTCCTGGAATTCATGGCAGTTTCTTGAAAATTTAGAAATTCAATTATTTCAGGTATAGAGTGCAGCTCAAATTTTGGTACTTGTGTCAACATAAAACCTTTTAGGTGGATCTGTTTACTGAGCATTGCTTGAATGACAAGAAAACTAGAAGGCAACTATTTTGGAGTTAGCGTATCAGAACACCCTGCCTTTAGTTATCCAATAGCTGGGATGTTTTCTGCGTCCATTTGATTGAAAGATTTTGTTCTTTTTAGTGCCCTTGAGCCGTTCTTTTCCTAATCTCATCTTCTACTTGTGGTTCTTCAACTATTTGAATCTAAA
This sequence comes from Agave tequilana, assembly GCA_038442645.1. Taxonomy (NCBI): domain Eukaryota; kingdom Viridiplantae; phylum Streptophyta; class Magnoliopsida; order Asparagales; family Asparagaceae; genus Agave; species Agave tequilana. The sequence continues at coordinate 132,549 of JAVJIF010004104.1, forward strand.
CCAAGATATTACCCATGCATCAAATATTATTAATTTCCTCTGATTAAGCTCCATATCTTTTAGAGCTTCTTTATACATGTACTGATACAATCTATACCATACCATAGTTGTTCATCATCTCTGGCTTTCCTTCATCTTTGCCTGCAAATTGCCCATCTAATTTAGCTAGAATTTTACTTCATAAGCTAAATTGGAATTGCCAATTTAGTGAGCTTTTCACTTTCTGAAAGTATGGTCTTTATAACCATGTGCCAGGAAATCATAGGCACATTCGAATATTGTGTTTTCAATGTCATTTTCTGAAGTCATGTAATGTGGTACTAGTTTTTGTCACCAATGCCTGTAGAAATATGCAGGCAGGAATGATCTTTACTTTGGGTTTGGATGCTTTGTTTACTTAAATGGTCACTGGACATTCAAGTGTGCAAACCACATACATTTCCAGGATAGGCATTTGAAAGTTGTCTAGATGATTAGAAAACATCTCTCTTTCTATTGCAATGCTTCTCATCAATTGCAAAATTTTCTATCAGTTACTCATCTTTTCATGGTGGTGTCTGCTGAGAGTTAGCGGTTAACATAGTGGATTAACTTATGCATTCCTGTTGATTCCTAATAGTCATTAGTTCTCATTTCTTAATTTTTTTTAACATATGTCGCGATCAAAGCATTTTCATTCACATTCAACACATGGGATGGCAATAGTATATGTCACATATTTTGAGTTAAGAATTCGCAAGCAAGGCTAAAACATGCGTGCCGGGTGTGTGACCCATCAACTTATTTAGCAATGGGGGAGAAACATAGGTTAGTGTCGATTTGAGGTGTCGGCAAAATGCTACTGCCTGTATGGCAAAAGTTTTTTCTGCTATGGAAAGCAAATCTCCAAGTATCGCATTTGTCATACTTTTCCAGTCACCTATTATACCATGTGAACGCATCCCCTAATCTATGGGGCCGTTTGTTTCGCGTAAAACTCCGTAATTGGTAAATGACTTACTTCCCAGTTACAACTACGGCGTTTGTTTGGACCGTAATTCGTAAAAGACTTACGTAACTCAACTAACACTCACTTGCAACCCAGTTACCACTCACTTACAGCCCAGTTACAGTTAATTTTGTGGTCATACAAATTTGTAATATTTTTTTATATTAATATTAAAATTTTTTAATATTTAACTTTTTTAATATTTATTTGCAGTATTAAAACTTTTAAAATCACCAAATAGTTAATTTTGTGGTCAACTTTTTCACTTACGACTTATACATTACGACAACCAAACCCGTAAAGTACAATACACTTTCCCACCTTACAATTTTATATTACCAACCAAACACCGTAAAATTTACATACATGTAACTCATTTACAATTGTAAAAGACTTTACCAATTACAACTACGAATTACGGCCAGTTACGACAACCAAACAGACCCTATGTGAAGGCAGATTTCCAGCAATTCGCAATTCATGTACATTCGCAGAATATTATATTTTTTATTATGAGACCAAACAGGCATATATCTCACTATGTAAAGTCTGTTGGATAGGCTGAAGGTTCTGAACTACAAAAGTTTTGTAAATTCAGCCTTTTGGAACAAAAAGTAGCAATTCTTTTGTCAAATCCGATCTTTCAAATCTTTAGTCTTTACCATTGAGATATTACATTTCACAATGGGAAGCTTCATACCATTAAGTACAAGGTAGAGTTCAATTTTATCTATTCCATTTATAACTATCAGAGAATATATGCTATCAGAATAGCTACAACTGTAACTTTTAATGTCTGGAAGCTTCAATGCCATTAAGCTATTGCCACCATGGTCGGCATCATTACCACGCTGCCACAACTGCCATTTGCCTCGTCGGCTACAACTCCCATTGCCGCTTAACCATGACTGCTGCTGGTGCGCACCAATACTGTTTTATATTACTTCCACTGCCGCCACAGGTACCTGCGCCGTCACTTGTGCACCATGGTGCAACTACACCACAACGACTATATACCACCATGACTGACACAGTTAATTTGAAAATTTATGCTGGGATCTTAATGTACTACAGCAATGGTAGATTCTCAGGAATGTTTAGATCAATACCAAACACCATAAATAGAAACTCCCAAAATCTGATGCTTGGGTGTCACATTCCATGGAATTTGATGCGATAAATGTGATGATATATATATATTTTTTTTTGTGTGTGTGGGGCTTTTGAGGGATGGTGTTGGTGGTGTTGGTGTGGGGATGTTGAATTTTCGTACCAAACACCTTAAGGAATTGCATCTATTTCTCCAGCATAACATAAGCAATAGTGTCAACTGGAATCTCAATTCCTTTAAGATGTCAGATATCAGTTGTCTATGACCCAAAAATCAGTCCTCAAGTTTCAGCTGCTACGAATTAAGGTCGCAGTTATTAACAATATCCTGTAACTTTGTATTTATTCATGAACTTAATTTTATCAAGGTTAAGGAGTTCCAAAAAGTTTGACGGTTTTATTTCCAATCCTTGATAGCAAGATTCACCTTTGTACATTTACTCTCTTACATATGATTGAAAATAGTCAATATTTCTTTATATTGACGCCTTTCTCATATCCATAGGTCTGCACCAGGTGGCAAAACAACATACATTGCTGCTCTCATGAAAAATACTGGTATATCCATTTTTGACAGACTTGATTGCTTGCTTGTTTCAAAATAATAAATCCTCATTGACAATTTTATGTTTACTGATTATCCGTCATCAGATTATGGTATACATTCATTTTCTTATTACTTCTGTGAGTGCGAATTAGGCATAGGGGAATCATGCTACTTTGCTGATGAGATTAGTGAATATTTTGAAAAATTGTTTCTTTTTGTTTGAAGAGATTATGAATGTCTGGTCTTCCAATTAATTATGGGTTATAATTGAATATAATGTTTTGGATGCGGTGTTATCTGGACGCATAATGACATGGTATAAGTATCCCACCCACACAACAAATTTTTAGCGTAGGACACTGAATCATATGTGTGTTTGTGTTTTCTCCCAGATTAGGGGATCAATTAGCTCTTTTTTTTTACTATATTTCTTTACATGGCGTGATATTCTACAAAAGGAAAAATAAAATAATAGTCACGACAGTGGAGTGGAAAGAAAACCATCACAATCTTTGATGCTTCTTGTTTATATTTTATTCCCTTGTGGGTCTTTCCCTGATTTTCATTCAGATCCTTTTCTTTTCTGCAGTGATATTTCCTTTTTACCTGAGCCGTGCCTCGTGGGACATGGTCTCCAAGTCCCCATATCTGATGTGGCAAATTTTTTGTAATAATGAGTGTCTTGATAAAACTGCACATCCGATAAAATAAATTATAATATTTGAGTTTCTACTGAGTTGGCAATGATCGGATAGGATTGGATTATAATCTACGATTTGATCCTAATTTAACCTTGAGATCTACATTGGAGTTGGCCAAGCTTTTGCTGTACCCACTACCAAATCCATCCAGTGACACTTAACAACCGAGTAGCTTATTAAAGAACTCCATACACATTTATTATTTCCTTTGCATCATAATGACTTCACTACGATCTACCGATACAAATTCAGTATACCAACATTACAGAATAGGCATAAATAAATAAATCCTAGATAGTAAGGACATGTATGTTATTGTTATTTATGTGTAGCATGAATTTTTACAAGACATCATCTCAGACTTTATATAATGTTTTCAAGTTATATAAATCAATGGTATAGAATCATATTACCTATTTAGAATTCCTTATTAAGAAACAAATTACATAAATGCAACCCAACGAATCAAAGAATTGTGAAAAGGAGTTTATGACACTTATTCATCAAAACATCTAGGGCATGCTGCATAATCTAGGATCTGTCAAGAAGAATTTCTGACATGTATCCATCAAGTATCGAAGTATCTAAGAACTGGATATGTACCCGATATAGGTATTGTCTCATATACATCACTAATATCTTCAGTATATCTAGAATACATAGCAATATTTAGGATGCATCAAGAGCAGCCTGCACTTATCCATCAAGTGTCACAGAACATAGATACCAGTTATTTGTGCAATATGGGTGTGTCAGAGTATCCTTGCAACATAGCTTCACTACCTTCAGGGACAGACCTACATACACGTGAGAGTTGGCACACACCCATGATTTCACGAACAATTTAGAATGCTCCAAGGAAATTTTAGTGTTTTCACAAAACATCCCTCTATTTTAAAGACTTCTTGCTAATAAAATGAGCATTCATTAGGTTTAGCTTTGGAGATAAGTTATTGAAAGTCAAAAGGTTTAAGTCTTGCGCATCCTTTCTCTCTCTCTCTCTCTCTCTCTCTCTCTCTGACGTGCCAATACGTAGCAAAATAAAACATTTTAATTGTGGCACAAGAAAAAAAGAACATAAATTGCATCTTTGAATGTACAATCTCTCTCTCTCTCTCTCTCTCTCTCTCTCTCTCTTCTCTCTCTCTCTCTCTCTCTCTCTCTCTCTCTCGCGGACGTGCCAATACGTAGCAAAATAAAACATTTTAATTGTGGCACAAGAAAAAAAAACATAAATTGCATCTTTGAATGTACAAATATTTGGTTGTTTCTAACTCAATTTTTGGCTTACTAGTACACAATAAACTAAAATGTTTTAATTGTAATTTCTCATAGTACGAAAAAGAACATAAATTGTGTCTCCAAATGTAATGCAAATACATGTTCTTTTAGTTCAAAAAGGATATAAGGCTAATATAGATAGCCAACAATTAACAACTAGTATGGATAATTTAAAGATAGTAATAATAGAAATAGTAACAAATTTGAATTATTTTTTACTTCAAAACTAGCCTTGACTATATACCAATGTGATTAGGGTTTATTTGATAGTCTATTGTTTCTATCATATTATTAATTTTGGCTTGAGAATCATAATTTTTTTATTATATCTAAGATTCCTAATTAATATTTTTCTTTGTCTATACACATTTTACAATATATTTTGGCAAAACTATGTCTATATTAATTAGAGAAAATATTCTACTGTAATCACAATTTTTCTAGCACACAGATTGTATGTTATGTGCTAAAAATCGAGCCTTGTTCCTGTACAGTCTTGCTAAAATGTGTCCTGCATCTGCCGTTGACTATTCCCTTTCCAGCCTTCCCAACTTTTTTCCCCTTAAGATTTTTGTGATCTTATTCATTATGAATTAGTTGCAATATAAGCCCAAGAATGCATCATTATGTTAGTGAAAAATTTTAAATTTTTCTTTATCTTAGCTATTAATTTTTTTTTGTACTAGATCTTTGTTATGTCTTGTCTCTTTTCCGTGTTGAGTATCTTCTTGATTTTGTCTATTTTGTGCAGGAATAATTTATGCAAATGAGTTCAAGGAACCAAGACTGAAGTCGCTAATTGCAAATATTCATCGCATGGGTGTGACTAATACTGTAGTGTGCAACTATGATGGGAAAGAGGTGAGCTTTTGGGTTTGTGTTTGTGTTAATAGCAGATGCTTTTTTTTTTGCCCATGTTTTAGTTTTTGAATATTCGTCATGATCAAAAAGGCTTTTCCCGTCAAGATCGGTTCAACTATTTAGCAAGGCTCCGCTAAAGATTTAACAAAGTTACAACTGGTTGTCGACCTAAAGTAAACCCTCTATTAAGTACCAACTTCCTGGAAACTGGGAAAAGAGGGCTTGTCATCTATGAAGCACGGATACGGACAACGGTGTCGGACACGGCACGAACAAGGGACACAACAAAATCCCAAAAAAAATATACGGGGACATGATAAGAAATATTTTATTATTATTATTATATAAAAATAAATTTATAAAATCTCAACTCAATCAAAGATCATAAGTTCACAAGTTATCCGCAAGTTAACAACTTAATATCAATTAACATCTCTCTGATCTGTTCTCTCTCCGCTCTTTGCTCTCTGTCTATCTCTCTCAGAGAGTGTGCAGAGATCAGAGAGAGATGGACGGGGTCAAAGGGAGCAGATCAATTAACACACAATTAACTCATATTAACACATAACTAATCAATTAACACACAATTAACATCAATTAATACAAATTAACTCATCAATTGATCAATTAACATCAATTAACACACAATTAACTCATCTTAACCCACAATTAACATCAATTAATATCAATTAACAACAATTAACAACAATTAACATCTTTGATCTCTCTGATCTCAACCATCTCTCTCTGCGATCTCTCTCTGCCCCTTTTCTTTCTCTGCTCTCTGTCTATCTTACTCTCACTCTGAGAGCCATTGTTCTAAAAATCGGATTAATCGGCCGATTAATCGGCCGATTAATCCTATTCAGTGGCAGCCCGCTTAATATTACATTAATCGCTCTGATTATGCGCTCGAGCGATTAATTGGGTCCAAAACGATTAATCTCCGATTAATCCCCGATCAATGCACGATTAATCCCCGATTAATCCGATTAATCCCCGATTAATCATTTAGGTATTTCATATGTTTTTGATTTGAAGAACTTATCACTTTGTGTGTGTTGGATCGCTAAGTAGTTTATGTTGTAATGTTGATGATTTGATAATGATCTTTTATTAAATAGTAAATGAACTATTATTTATTAAATAGTAGATGAATTATCATATTTTATTATTGTATATTTTGTATAAAGTTATACTTATATTTTATTATTTTTGATTTTTTTTCAAATTAACTTATTTAGCAATCTTTCTCCATCATTCTTTAAAGCTCATTATTTTGATTGATAAATTGACTAATTTTTTTATTTATCTTATTTTGTAAGTAAATTCTTTGATTTATATTTATGTTACAAAATTTGAAATGTTAGATTACTAATGTGAAGAGATAAGTTCTTTTACTTCTTTCTTTTTTACTATTTATTCATATTGTCTTGTTTATCATATCATGGTTTATAACTTCACATCTAGATATTATCTTGTATAATATTTAGGTAATTTCAATAATTAACTGTATATATTCATATGTAGTTGTGTATAAATATAATTAAATATTAAAAATTTTCAAAAGCGATTAATCCCGATTAATCCGATTAATCATTATTCAGTGTTGGACCGCACGAATAATGAAACCGATTTTTAGAACACTGCTGAGAGCAGAGAGATAGACATAGAGCGGAGAGAGGGGAGATAACAGAGTGAGAGAGGGCAGAGAGAGATGGAGAGGGGCAGGGAGAGCTCACAAAGAAAGAGAGATCACGGAGAGAGCATAGAGCTCTAGAGAGATGGAGAGAGAGGTATGTACCTCAGAGAAAAAAAAAGAGCCACCACGATCAGCTCCCCCTAATCCACGACTAGATGACCGCCGACAAGCTCAACCACCACCAAAACGAAGAAGACCACCACCTGACCACCAACGAGCTCCACAAAATCACCACCGACGAGCACCACCAGAACGATGACGAGCTCCACCAGATCGAGGACGACAACCACCATGAGAACGAGGACGATGAGCATCACTAGAACGAGGACGAGCTCCACCAGACCGCCGATCAGAGAGAGCTGCACCTGACTTAGCTAATTAGAGTGAGATTAAGTTCTGCAACAAAGATGGGGAAATTAGGATTTAAAGGTCTCGGGTCGGTCAGGTTACACTACAAAATTTTAATCCAAGACCCGTCCGCTTGCCAGCCTTTGTCCGAATTGAGTCTGACAACTCAGTTGGTCATGTTGCTTGAGTCAACTGAGTTGACCCGAGTCGGACACAGTTTGATTGTGTCTAACCTATGTCTTGCACGTGTCGGGCACGAATCTGTATCCGACACGTGCCCGACACGGATTCGGGGTCAAATTAGTCGTGTCCGTGCTTCATAGCGTGTCATAATTTAAAAAACCATTTGGTGTCTTCTAAATTCTCCTGGACTTGAGAAAAATCTGGACTGTAGAAGAAGGGAAAAAGATGATAAACTTTCTATAGGAACATGTATTTGACTCTAAGACATATAGAAATGCATTTCCATTAGTTTTGGGCTCAAGATTTGTAAATTGCCTAGTACCAATATTTATGGACGATGCTACTGAGACTTTACCAATATTGCAGGTATGACCTAGTCGGAATGGCTAAGTATTGCAAATTTTGATACCAAAACCCTATGGCGAAGACTCATACCGATAACGAGATTCCAAATCATGTTTTGGATATTGGATTGCTAAAAGATGATACTATATCACCAAGGGTAACCCATCTTTTGATTGAACACTAACTGGAATGATATTATTTTTCTCCTTTGAACATTATTCTTCAGTTAGGTTTGATGAATACTTTAGCATATAAACATGATGAGGGCATGAGTTTTTAAGCTTGTTCATGTTTGTTCCCTTTTCTAAATAATTGAGCTATGCTATCTTGTCTCCTGGGTATTAAATTTTAGCATTTGGATTACTGAAAACTTAGATAATAATTTACCCGCCAAGGGAGATAGCTCTTTGGACTGATGCTAAGTGGAACAACATTGTTTTCTCCTTTTTACTTAATGGGATCTTTTCTTCTTTTTTCTCTTGGACAAATGTCAAAATTTCATGTGTAAAGAAATATATATTTTAAAGCAAGTTTTATGTTTTAAGATAATAATATTAAGTGTGTCAGAATTTTAAAAGTGATTTTCATATTATTATTGATGTAGGCAATGCCCCAAATATATAGGCGACACAATTACGAGATAAGGAAACCTTTAATCTTAATACAAATACTTCTCATAATATGAGTGTGCTCCTAATAAGATATAGAAACATAACTCCTAATAGCATATAGAAACATGATTCTAAATATGGTAATGTGGCGGATAAAAACCTTTGGGTCAGAGTCTGCCACAAGCAGATAGAAGCTTTCGATCAAACCTGTCAGAGCAAATAGAGAAGAGACACTTTTCAGGTTAGAAGCACCGGTGTGGTGCCGACCTAGGCCCCTTTTGTGTGAGAATTAGTAGGTGAAAAGGTGGGAGGATAGGGCGGAGAAAAATTGCTGGTGTGTTTTTGTGGTGGACTGGCAGAGCGAAACTGCCAGTGTGTTGTGGTATGTACTCTGAGGTTTAGGGAAGTGACTTTTTTCTCCTTGGAGAAGAAGGATAGTGCGGAATTGATAGATTGTTGTAACTGCACGATCTGTACGTGTTGAATTTATTGTAACGACCGTGGTCACCGGAGCTGGTTGGTTGAGATTGCATGTAGGGAAATCTGTCGCTGTTCATAACTGTCCGCGCTGATAGAGGCGTTATACGTTTTGAACATGGGGGAGGATGGAGCTGCATTACTGTCGATGGAGATCAATGATGATTTGTTGTTGGAGCTTCAGGTTCGGAGCTGAAGCCTTCAGAACGGAGAGGGTCTCGGAGTGGAGAAGACCCTGAGGAGGTGAGGACTTCGGAATGGTAAAAGCCTCAGAGTGGTGTAATGCATTTCCAGGTCAAAAATGTCTTCTAAATGGAGGACAGTTCCGAGAAAGCCAGATGTGGCGGAGGCTTCGAGATAGATTCTGAGAGTTGTGGATGTCTCGGGGGAACCCTTCAGTAGTTTGGACACATGTCATCATTTTGATGTGTCAATTTTGACCACTATAGGTAACTACAGTATGATTTCTAATAGGCAACTATAATAACTAAATACTTTAACACTCCCTTAAGCTGGAGTATAGATATCAATTATACCCAACTTGTTACAAATACTGGTAAAACATATTCTCAATAAAGTTTTCACACTGTTGATTCAAATCACACTGCTGATTTCATGCTGGAGTATTGATCAAGACAATATTGATTTCACGTTGCTGAAGCATTGATGTTGAAGTTGTCAATCAGAAATGTGAAGATCACATGATTCTTGGATACACATGATTTTTATAGTTTTTCAAACTAAGTAGAAGTGGAGGTTTTAGAGATCCTCAAAATCAGTAGAAGTGGAGAGTTTGGAGATCCTCAAACTTAGTCAGCAGAAAAGGAGGTTTTGAGAGATCTTCAAACTAAGTAATAGTAGAAGATGAGATTTTGAGAGATCCTCAAACTCAGTATTGAGTAGAAGATGAGATTTTGATAGATCTCTGAAACTCAGTAGAGTAAATACCAATAAACATACTCACAGACTTTGTCACAGACAAATAGTTCTTTCCCTAGAGTTTGGCAGTAGAAATCAACGTAGATGGTGCAATACGAGCACTAGATGGTTACAGTTGACTCAATATAGATGATAGGAAGCAGCAGAAATCTTGACAGTAGATGATAGAGGCTGTAAACGCTGCAGTTGTTGCTATGGAGATGATCAGAGACCATCAGAGACAATATTGAGGCATTAGCAAGCAGCAGGGAGTGCTGCAGAGGTGATCGGGAACAAAAGCTCAGTCGACACGAGTAGCATAGGACTTTGGATGGTGTAGAAATTGATATCGGCTAGGATTTGTGATGATTGTGGCAGGTTGGAGATCAATTAGCAAGGAGATGATGGAGAGAGACGCTTCCGTTAGAGTTTTTTTTCTTTTAGATGAACAATACCTTGTACTGTTCATGATGAGCAATACTCGCGGTATTGTTCACATGAACAGTAAATTTTTTTATGCGAAGGCAAGAATAGTTAGGGTTAGTGTTTTTGAAGAAAAGGCTAGGGTTAAGATTTTTGCTCTGATACCATGTCAGAAATTGAGAAGAAGAGATTTTTTATATTATTATTGATGTGAGCAATGTCCCAAATATATAGGCATCACAATTACAAGATAAAAAAATCTCTAATCTTAATACAATTACATCTCATAATATGAGTAGGACTCCTAATAATATATAGAAATATGACTTCTAGTAGCATATGGAAATATCACTTCTAATATGGTAACTACAATATGACCCCTAATTGATAACTATAATAATCAAAGACATTAACAAAGTGGAACAAGGGAGATAGTTTCTTTTGACCGATGCTAAGTGGACACTATTGTTTTCCCCTTTTGACTTAATGGGATCTTTGCGCCCCTTTCTTGTCTTTTAAACAGATATCACAGTTTCATTTTTAAAGAATTTTTTATTTTTACTAATCCTATTCTGTGCTAACTGGAAGCATTTTTTTCTTTTGAATGCTTAGCTGTTACTTCCAATAAATCTCTAATTGCTTTGGCATGTCTTTTTAATTCCTGGCTTTCTGGGAATGGATTTGAGCTTTGCATTTAGTTGGACCACAGTAGTTCATCTATCATCAAATTCCATTCTGTCTGGCTTCTGTTTGCTTGCATGCTTCTGCATTTGGTTAATAGCAATATTTTTCTGGTATTGTTGTTAGTTGTTAAAGTTGGAAAGGCCATTAACCACCCTTGTTTAGGGCTTTTGTGTCTAAAAATGATGCTGGAGTGACTAATATTTTATGTTGGAAAACGGCAAAAAAGTATTCATGAGAGTTTCATGCTGGTTGAGTGATATAGGAGTGTTTAATTATGAATTTAGAAATTATTTTGAACTGTGTTGTATCTTATGCTTTCAGCTACCCAAAGTCTTGGGTTAAATTCTGTTGATAGAGTGTTACTGGATGCCCCCTGCAGCGGAACTGGGGTGAGTTGAATGTTTCAATTCCTTTGTTTCTCTGCTTGAAGTTTTATCTATTTATATAAACAATTTCTTTAACCTAATGCATTATTCCCTTCTTTCCTTTCAAGACTATATGGAAAGATCAAAACATTAAAACCTCCAAGACCGTTGAGGATTTACAGAACTGTTGCTTTGTGCAAAAGGTAATTTCTATTTTGTGAGCCAAGGGTATTGTATTGTCGTCATAATTACGAGTATTGTCAGATTGTGGCGTCTGTAATTTTTGGATAAAGTTTCAGATTGACATAAATTTCCTGTTTTATTAAAGTTCATGGAGTTCATTGATGTTGTCCGTTAGAAAAATATACCATGAGTTCTGCTTTAGGTTTGTTTTGTTATCTTTCTATTGTTACGTATGTAGCATGGACATAAAATTTAACCTATGGCTATTGTTGAGTTGTTAAGCATAATGTGCCACGACCGTGTCATGCAAGTGGTTTAATATGATTCTTATCATTTTCTATTTTGGAAATCTCTCTCTTGCATTGTCATGTATTAATAGATAAGTTGACGCCCTGGATATTTACTGGTGTTCACAGTAGGTAACTAGGTTTCTGAAGAGTTACTTATCATGACATGCCTCTCGGGATGTCCATTAACACTTGTGAAATTTGATTAGAAGAAGCTTATTGATCACCAGAAAAGCCCGCTATTTACTTGAGACACATAATAGCAACAAATTGCTTACTTGTTTCTCATTCTTAGCAGATATCAAATAAAAGATGCCTGTCTGCCTGAAACCCCATTACTTTTCATTAACTTCTTGAACCTTTTAACTTTAATACGATACCTTCATCATCAAATAAACCTTCTGTTACATTATTCTCTTGCTCTTCAACAGCAATCAATATCAGCAGCCTTACCTTGCCTCTGTGTTGGACTTGGTAAAACACAATGAAAACAACCATAGATACTTTCGATTTGCCCCTTGGAAATCTAACTTTTTGTATTATACAGCATTTAATCCTTCACTTTTGCATGCAATTAACAATTGTTTTGATTTATTTTAATTTATTTGTACAATTTATATGTCGGAAATTTTGTCCCTACTTGCTACTCTGTTATGGCTAGATTCATGTACATAGTATCTTTTTCCTGTCTCTAAAAGTGAAACGATGCCTTTTGCAGCAACTTCTTTTAGCAGCAATCGATTTAGTTGATGCTAATTCAAAATCTGGAGGATACATAGTTTACTCAACATGCTCCATGATGATTCTTGAGGTTTGTTTGACTTTGAATGGCTTCTAAGGTAATAAAAGTTCAATAAATGCATAACATGTGACCCTTTTTTTATTCTTTATACTCTAGAATGAGGCAGTTATTGACTATGCTCTTAAGAAGAGAGACGTAAAACTTGTGCCATGTGGACTAGACTTTGGTCGTCCTGGGTATGTTATATCTCAATTTCTCTCTTTCTTTACTCTTAAGCCTGCCTTAATTTCTAACCATTTCTTGGCTGTCCAGGTTCATACGCTATAGAGAGCACAGGTTTCATCCCTCTTTAGAAAAACAAGGCGGTTTTATCCTCATGTAAATAACATGGATGGATTTTTTGTTGCAAAGGTAACATTTATTTGGAGTTACGTATCATGCAGTAGATAGTCTTTTTGTTATTAGACATGCATTATGTGTATTATATGTGATACTTTGAGTTAATAACTTGTAATATGTGACTTCTGCTAATGTGATAACGTCTAAACTCTACCTTTAATGCAGTGGCAACATGGTCAAGCAAGTTTGCCTACAACTGATGTTGTGGCCTTTTGCTTTTATGATCACTGTATAAAATAGATTTTTGCTTACTAATGATTAAAATAGTTGCCATCCATGAAAACGATAAAAATAATTGAAAGCTGTGATTTCATTCTGACCATAACATGTTAATAAATATCGAATGTGAACTTCTATTAGACCAATCTTAGAGGATTTTGCTGGAAGAGTCATACTATATGCAATCATGAACAGATGACTTTTTTCATGTCAATAAAAGTTATTTTTTACACGAAACTCGAAGATAAAGTCTTAAACTTTTAGCTAGCACACATCGAAAGAACTGCCTGCATGATATAAAAGACTAGTAACTTTTTTGTGTCTATGGAGAAACTGACTTGTGTTGAGGCCTTGGCGCTTGTTATTGATAATGGTTCTTGATTGACTGTGAAGACACAACTTCTATACATTCTGCATAAGAAATCGAGAAAGATTGGAGAAAAGGTTCGGTGGAGGTGAGAAATTTGGTGAATTTAAACATTATCTTATTGACCTTAGTTACACACATTCTCATATAAGAATCCCATAGATATTATTTTCATTCCTTTGGGTCATTTATATTCAAGATTAAGAATTAGATAAAGCATTTTTTATAAATGCAGATGTGATTGCATAGAGGTTGTGCATATTGACTGGTCTGCATCTTCTTGATACAGTCCAGTATACCATAGGAATGGTTTTTCTCTATGTTGAGAATTCTTTAGAATTTTTACATGGAAATGGTAAAATTCTTGATGCATATTGGTATGTTAAGAATCTGTCCAGTTAACTATTTTAGATCAATTAGGCCTTGTGGAGAATAGGGACTGCTTTGTAAGGTTTAAGTGAGGGGGTCGGGAGATCACACAAGTGGGTCTGGGAATGATATAAGAATAGCAAACATTCGACTTCCGGAACAGTTTGCTTTCATAGCTTGTTTCCGTATATGCCCAGAATAGTTTGCCAGCATATTGTTTGAAAAATTAACTATTATTAGAGGGTATTTCTGTTCGAATGATATTAGGTAACTTTCGTAAAAAAGACTTGCCAGATACTTTTCGAGATTAAAACAAGGTTTTAACCATGGTTTAAAATCTCGGTATCGGTATTGATATCGGCCAATGAGTGTTTGTACCAATATTGTCAATAGCAGCCCCGATATTGGCTGATATTATATGGTTAATATAGTATCAATTACCTCACAACCTGACATGTTATTGCCAATATATACTGGAATAGGACGATATTTGAAATATCATGATTTTAACAAAACTAAGATATTTCATCTGTTTCAAATTTGGTATTAATGATCCAAAGCCACCCCTAAAATATTTGTTTCAGTTGTTAATTCAAAACAAGTGACTGCTCAGAAAAGAAGGAAAAAAATGAGAAGAGATAGAAACAAGAAGAGATGGAGAAAAGGAAAGAAGCACTTACTGTTGTTGCTGGTTGTCGGCATTGCTGTGTTTTACACTGCAACGGCAAAGATGGAAGAACCTTTCTATGGTCAATGATTTGACATGTTTTGATTGTAAAGGATTCCATTAGGATTTCAGTTGGTTACTTATAAGGGCAAATGCATACTACATAAAATATCACAATCTATGAGTTAACTGGACCAAGTTTGGAATCTTTGGATGAGTTTATCAGTAGCCTCAATGAATTTATAAATAAAAATAAATCTTTGGATTTTTGGGGATTATGGAATGTCCGGAAGACATTTGTACTTGCCTGTAATTTATTATCTGGACCTCATTTTTGGGTAACCATCCCCCCCCCCCCCCCCCCCCCCCCCCCCCCCCCCCCCCCCACCAAAAAAAAAAAAAAAAAAAAAAAACCCAAAAAAAAAGAAAAAAAGATAGAGCCAATGTAGTTCTGTCGTTAATTCATAATGCTACTATGGTACCAGATA
This sequence comes from Agave tequilana, assembly GCA_038442645.1. Taxonomy (NCBI): domain Eukaryota; kingdom Viridiplantae; phylum Streptophyta; class Magnoliopsida; order Asparagales; family Asparagaceae; genus Agave; species Agave tequilana. The sequence continues at coordinate 147,814 of JAVJIF010004104.1, forward strand.
GCCTAATTGTTTTATATATGAGTAACAAATAAAGTCTTATATAATTTACTAATAACTATTATTAATTATTGTCAAATAATCATATTATAGTTGAATAGACATAAAACTTGAGTGCTAACCTCTCAAATTAGGAATTACTGTATGCCCTCAGTTTTTACTATGAAGATGATGTTTTTATCTAAATTATTTGTTATTATTATTGTTTACTTAAGCAACATTTTTTATGAAATGGCAGATGGACTGAATTTGCTATGCTAGCTCTAAGGTTTATGGGTTTTTATAGCATTTATGTTATGAAATATGTAAATTTGTTGCACTTGTGCCATAGAGTTGAAAGGAAACAAGTGTAAAATCAGTTTCATTGTTCGACCTGATGTGTTACTCTTTGTCAGCTCTTTTTATTTGTTTAGTGCAGTTGCATATTTATCTGGTACCACTTGTACCAGTGTTACCTCAATCCTAAAAACTTTTAACACTCGTTTTTTTCTTCTGAATTTAAGCTTTTTCTGCACTCTCTCCCTCCCTCCCTCCCTCCCTCTCTCTATGTTGTATAATATAACACAAATGTCAGTTATGGTGCTTGCAGATACTTTAATGATTTACCACTTACTGTTCCTTGTAAACTCTATCTACAGTTAAAGAAGATGAGCAATACCAAACAAGTAGTATCTGAACCTTCTAAACCAGCTGGGAAGGCAGGGGCAGCAGAAGTTAATGACGACAGTAAAGATGCTCAAATGGACATTCCGAATGGAAAGGCTGAGAAGTTGGAAGTCCAGAAGAAAGATATCAAAAGGAAAAAAACCAAAGGTGGCACCAAAACTGATGGGAAGGTACAATATAGCGTTCTGTCACTTAATGGCTAATTTGATGATTTAGGATCTAATTTTGTAAGTATCTTGTCACAGTTGAAGTTCAGCAATTCAGAACAAGCTGTAACTATAACCATTGTTCCCCCAGAAAAGAAAGATGGAGCAGTTGCTGATAATAATGGGGATGCCAAAAACATCCCTGATGACAAAATCACAAGAAAGACTACCGGAGAAAGTTTAAGAAACCAAAGAATAGTGCTTCTAAGGGTGGCATGGAAAAGGTGGAAACGCAACACCTTCGTCCACGGTCAGACCAAAGCAGAAGAGGAAATTCCCTTCAAGAGATGAAATTTCCCAAGCTAGGTAAGGAAGACTTTGGTGACTTAAATTTCATTTCATTCAATTTCTAATTTTTCAATGTCATATCTATTAAGCCGTTTCTCCATCTGGGTTTCCAAACTGAGGACATTTCTCTCTTCTTTAAAAGTTATTATGTATTAGCTGGCATTAGCTCATTGTTTGCTGGAGATTTCTCATTAGGTTGCACTTGCACTCATCAATTTTTTTTTTTCATTTTTTTTTAATGTTTTTCCCAAATGGCCTTTTTGTTTCACTTCGATGCACCCTTTTAGAGGTGCGTGCAGCCACTCGGGAAAATATAATTATTGTTTGGAACAACATATTTCCTGAAATAACAAATTATAATCATGATGTTTCATAAAAAATTTTGCTACTTCTATCCAGTACAATTGCTTGTAGACTTACTTTGGATTTATCACATTGATTTCCTGCAGAGAAGAAAAAGGAAAACCTTGAAGAAGAAAAAAGCTTGAGTAGTGAAATCATTCACTTGTGAATGATCCCCTTCACAGTTATGGTGCCCCAAATGGCTAACTGCAGTTGATCAACTGTCAATTTTTGCACCGGATGCGTGGCCCTGCAGATCAAGGCTTTAACAGCAAGGCTGCGGCTTCAAGCCTGTATTATTCTCACATGGGAGGTTGTTAATACCCCCATTTGCAATTTTGGTTTAAATGAGTTTTATCCGTAACATTATATAAGTGTAATACCAAAAAACCTCTTATGTTAACGATTGTTTAGTTTGCTTGTTGAGTTTAGTTTGAATGAAAAGGAGGAAAAAGAAAAAAGAAAAGAAAAGGTTCTCCTTGCAGCAAGTTTATTCACTTCACACAACAGTCAAGTTGCACATTTCTTAATTTGCTTGATGGTGCCTGAGTTCCAACTGTTTGGTTATATGTTAAGTGAAAAATTCTGGTCATCTGTGCTGATGCCTAAGAAATTGTGTGTGTAAGCAAGCTACAGTATCTGAGCATGCTTGTTACCAAGCAGATATGCTTGAGACAAGCAACTCAACAGCTTCTTTTTGTCTCAAACAGGTACCTCCAACCCTAAACTCCTATTTGACAAATGTATCTTTTATAATCGTATGCTAACAAGCTGTGTTACATTTTAATTAATTTAGTTCAGGGTGAGTTATAATTGCATAGAAAAAGGGCTGTTTGTTTGTTTACTCAGAAATATGAAGTGGCTTCGCTTTGGGCTTTCCGACTTTGTTTCACGCTCAAGAAGAATTTGGAAGACGTTGAAGAGATTTCAGTAAATCTTACGTATAGGACTGCTTCATGAATTATATTGGATCAAAATGGACCAGAGGACATATCAATACTGAATGTGGATCACGGTAAATCTTTTGTATAATTTTTTTTTTTTAATTTTTGAACATCAAATCATTTAACTAGCAAACACTACTAGAATCACATGTAGATATTGCTTTAGACTAGTATTTCTAAGTTAAAAATAAACAAATTAAGTTCTAGGACTACTTTGGATTCTTAAAAACTTCAGTGTGATCATTGAAGTAACTTTAGTCTTTAGGACTATGAAAGGGACTTCGGATATTTACTTGGAGCTCTTCCAGATAAATTAAGGCCTTGACCTACTTCAATGCGGGGCCCACGCATGCATTTGTTATCTCATCAAAGAGAGACAAAACAGTGAAGTAAACAAACAACAAATAACACTATGATGTGCTCTCTCGCCCCACTCTCTTCCCTTGAGAAATCCCCAAATTCAACAAACCCTCTCTCTCTCTCTCTCTCTCTCTACCCTCCTCAAACATTACCTCTACTTCTCACCTCAAGCAGCTCCACTCTCTCCTCATCAAAACCAGCACCCCAATCTCCACCCTCATTCTCCCCTTCTCCCACATTGCCTCCCTCTGCTCCCTTTCTTCCCCTTCCCATTTCCTCTACGCCCACCAGATCTTTACACCTCCATTCCTCGGAGCCCGGCATCTTCCACTGGAACTCCCACCTCAATACCCTCTCATCCTCCCCTTCCTCCTCTTTCCATGCCCTGCAGCTCTTCTCTCGCCTCTTCGAATTCGACTTCCTCCCCAACTCCTTCACTCTCTCATTCGCCCGCAAGGCCTGTTCCCAGCTCACTGCCGCCCTTTCCGTCGGTAAATGTATCCATTCTTTGCACTAGTAGTTATCTCATTTCTTGTTTTGGTTTCACGTCCCGTCTCCTCTTTTTTTAGGGGGAAAAAATTCCGATAGGGAGATAAAATAGTGGTCATTGCTTCAATCATTTAGTGTTTTTTTTTGATGTTGCTTATTTTGTGTTTAAAAACTATTTTCAACCTCTGATCTCTCACAAGGGTCTTTAACTAAACACACATATGAAGCATAAGCAAGATATAGTCATAAAGATATAGTCATAAATGTTCTCAACCACCACTAATCAACCCCCAAGTCTCTATGTAAACCCAACAACCATATTATATGCTGGCTAAGCTTGAGCAGCTCTGAAATTGAGAATTCCATCAAAGAAGTAGTTTAGAAGTCAGGAAGAATGGAGAAGAAGGTTGCGCTCTTTCTTCTACAATTGACTTTTATTGGTTTAGTCAGCTTCTCTGTAGCTCTTGCAGGCTACGAAAAGCTACTTCCTGACTACTGCAGGACGCACCTCTCATGTTGTACTGGGTTCAATACTTCAAAGGGGTGGTTGTGTGTAACCACCGCTTCTAAATGTATGTATCTTAGTACAAGTATCCAATATGGTGATAATACTTGTTTTAACCTTCCTGGTAGCCAGACTGATTTCATTTTAACTCCAGATACTAATTTCCAATATTTTAGATTTTTTTAAAAAATTTTTGAAATTTTTCTGAATTATTTTGAAAAATCTTCAGAATTCGATGTCGATTGGTACCGCTGTTAGACTCCAAAATTTTTAATTTACAATCGGGGTTGAATTTTCTGCATCTGATTTCACATTGTTGCTCAGGATAATATTTTTTATCCTTGAATTTTTTTGAATTAATCAAAATTTTACCTAATTAAATAATAATTTAAAATTCTTTTTTCTTTTTTCCTTCTCTTTTCTCTCCCTCTCTCTACTCTCTTACATTTTTCGACAACCTTATTTCAACTGACTCTCTCTCTCTTTAAATCTCTCTTTTTCTCTCAGTCTCTCTCTCTCACACACTCTCTCTAACTATCTACATCACTCTCTCTCCCTCCATTCCTCTCTTCTCCCTCTCTCTTTGCCTTCTACCTAACCCAACCACCTGGCCAACCCAGTCGCCACCGGCCAGCCCTAACTATCACTGGCTAGGCCCATCCACCGCCGGTCGGCCTCCTCTCCTCTCCTTCTTTATCTCTCTCCTTTCTTTTTCTCTCTCTTCTTTCTTCTCTTTCTTCTTCTTCTTTCACTCCTCTTCCTCCTCTGGCCAACCACCCAACCTACCACCGTGCCCCCTCTGGCCAGGCCAGGCCGCCACCACCATCACCACCTTCTTTTTCTTATTCTCCTCCCTCTCTTCCTCACTCTCTCTTTCCCATTAGCTGCCGGTCGGTCAGCCAACCGTCGCCGCGCGGTCTCGCTGCGCGTCAGCGACCGCAACCGCTGGCCGCCGCTTTCCTCCTCTTCCCTTGCTCCTCCCTCTTTCTATCTCACGTTCTCTCTCTTTCACTATTGGACCCAAACCTGACCCATTAACCATATAACCCATAAACCCATTTGCTTAAGTCTATTGGGTTTGAGTATCGGATTTAAACCTGACCCGATAGCTATTAGGATTTTGCCTTGTTTTAAAGAGAAAATGATGGTCAAAGAAGATCCATCGAGTTGGAGAAGATACTTGAAGCAGAAGAGAAGTAGATTAAGAAAAGTTAGTCGACTTATAGTCGACTAATAAAGACTACTAGTCGACTAAGCCTAAGTACTAGTCGATTAGGACAAATACATAGAGAAAACAGTTTATAGTAGTCGACTATATAAAACTATTATCGACTAGGCCTAAGTGCTAGTTGACTATGCGGGGAATTTTCTGAAGCATAATTAGTTTCTTTTCAGGCGCCGGTTTCCTCTTCTGGTGGAGTTCGAATAGGATTCAAATTCTATTTAATGAAGGTTTATTTCTAAAGATTAGAGGGTTTAGAATCCTTCTAAATCAAGGAGATTAACTCCTAATAGGATTGATCAAGATTTTTTAAGCATCCAATGGCCAAGATCATCTCATAGTCCAAATAGGAGTTGTATTGTAAAATCTTATAAATAAAAGATTGTAAGATAGGATTTAGGTGGAGAAGAGGAGCACAAGAAAGTTGTGGTGAACAACAATATAAAGCCCTAAAAAAACCAAAGGGCCCTACAAAGCCAACAAAGAGAGGAGCAAGGTGAATGTGCATAGAGAGAAGGTATACTCTTGTAATATAGGCGTAGATTCAAGGAGAAGATGAATACTCTTGTGTCATCAAGAGGAATGCTAGATCTCTTTGTGTCAAGTTTATTAATAAAGCTCTCTCAAGTTCTCTTCCCGTGGACGTAGGCCCAGTTTGGGCCGAATCATGTTAAATTGTGTATACTTTTTCTTGTATCTTTTAATAGTCATCTTGTGTGCTCGAGGTAATCAATCTCATGACGTGCTTGAGGTCGTCAGTAGGGATCTTGTATCTCCCAACATTAGTATTACCAGAGCATATCAATTCTATCGTAACAAATGGTATCAGAGCTAATGGTGTTCGTTTAAGATTCAAGTGCTCTAGATGAAGCAGAAGATGTCAAGTCGATGGAGTTCGGTGGAGGCATTAAGATAAAGAAGGCAACAAGAAAGTTTAGACTTATTCTAAGGTAAAGATCGATGACTTTTAGAGTATATTGATCAAGGTGGAGTCGTCAAGGCTAAATGATGCTCAGATCTGACATGATAAATGTGGAGGTGATGATCGGATCATCACCAATGGCAGACTACAAGACGAGCTCGACGAACTTACAAAGGCATCGCACAAGGCATTCCCTGAAGGCTCGCTGTAGCAGTAAGTCAAAGGAAAAAATAGTGGAGGGTGATGAAGATGATTAACAGACGAGATTGATCGGAAGGTAGATCGTGTAATCGTAGTAGGATTCAAACGATCAAGGTGTCAAAGCCTATGTTTTTTTGGCGTTCTAGATGCAATGGCGGAGCAGATCGAGGAGATTCCCATGTTTGGTGTATGTTCTGTATAGTTCGGTAAAGGAATCGACAGAAATCACGGTCAAAGTTACGATGAAGTAGTCATGACGCCGTAAGATTATTGCAGGCATTGGTAGATCTATCATGTTTGAAGATCATCAATAGCAGGATAATAGATCTGACAAACATCAATGCACTAGTGGATGACAACCTTGATTAATGGAAGTGTAATACCTCGTTTCCAGAATACGTACCTTGTTGCGTATTCAGCTTTTCAGCCGTATTTTCCGATTTACCTTTCGTATTTATCCAATTTCAATTTCAAATATCATTTTCTTATATATTAGATTTTATGTGATTTTCTGGAATTTTCTAAAATTAAAATGAATTTCTTCAAAACCGGTGTCGACCAGTGTCGCTGATCGATTTCCGAATTTTTATTTCACCAACCTTTAGGAATTTCTAGAAAGCCCTTTAGGCATTATCTCTTAGAATCATATTTTCTATCTACATTCTTTTTCTTAGAATTTTATGATTTTATGAAAATTCCAACGGAGTCGGTATTTTTCCGGTTCCGGGATTTTTAGTTCCAAAACTATAAAGTAATTCTTCAAACGGATTTCACTATTAGTCTTCATGTATTATTATTGATTTTTGGTAAAATTTACGAGTCGTTCCGAGATACTTGAATTTCGGACGATTTCGGTATTTTCCGAAATGTTTTCCGCATTCTCGATTTAAACCCGGGAACCCGTGTTTTCAATATTTTAATTTTTCGAGTTAGAGAAAATATTTTCTCTTTTTATAATTTCTTCTCCTTTTTCCTTTTTCTTTTCCTTCCTTCTTTTCTTTCCAACAAATTATCTCTTCCAAATATCTCTTCCAAAATATCTAAAATCCCACCCACTTCCTCATTAATGCCCTCATTAACTCTTCATCTCCATGGCCGGCCACCATTGGCCAAGGGAGACACCCCATCACCCCTATTTGCATAAACCCCTCTCCAATTCTTTAATTGCAACTCCTTTACAAAAATCAAATCCTATATAAATCCTTCCTTTACAATTCTTTTCTCTTTTTCACTTCACCAAGAAATCAACTTCCCTTTCCTTCTCCAAAGCAAACCCTAGGTCTTCCTCTCCATCTCAAGCAACTTGGTTAAGGATCGTCCGCGATATCGTCAAGAATCGCGTTGGTGCTTTTCGTCGATTTCTATCTCTTCGAACGTGTAAAGCCCCACATAACCTATCGAAGTGAGTATATTTACTCACCAAGGCTAGACTACTTCCTAGTATGCTTGTGTTGATCATTCATGTTTTCTTGTGCCATAAAAATCGTATTTTTAGCCATTCAAACAACCATCAGAATCTCTATTCTGTTTTCTGTTTTTCCCAGTATTAGTCGACTTGATCTAGGACCTAGTCGACTAACCCTCTTTAGTTGAAACGTAGCTTTTCTGATTTTCACAGTTTTAGTCGACTAAGACCCCATTACTAGTCGACTAGACCCACCTAGTCGACTATATTATCAACCTAGTCGACTAACCTATTCCAGATCTAAAAACACCAACTCCCAGTTCCAGTCGACTCATCCCAAATTATTAGTCGACCATATACTTCTAGTCGACTATACATAGTGCCTTAGTCGACTAACATGTCCCGAGGATTAGTCTCAATTTTAGGTATCAAATTTAGTCGACTTGCGTATCCATTAGTCGACTTATAATTTACCTAGTCGACTACCCTTCCAACCCTAGTCGATTTCAAAACTCTCTGGAAATCATTTTAGTCGACTCCTGCGGACTAGTAGTCGACTGATGACCCCTATTAGTCGACTAATCTTTCACCTAGTCGACTAATTCTGGCTGGTTAACTCAGTTGTTTTCTTTTCTGATTTTGGTCTAAACATGATACATGTATGATATGCTAGTATTGTTTATGCTTCATAATTGATACCACATGACATGTTACTTGCAGGATCTCATGACATATACTTCATGACATGTTACCATGTATTTTCATGTAGGACTTGTTAATTAAATTATATATCTCCACCTTATCATGCTATCACTTATACCAAGCATGATAGACTTGACTTTTGTATAAAATAGATCAACTTATATTGGGTCCGGGGGAGACCATGCGGATATCGATTGTGTTCGTGTTTACAGTGGTTTTAGGAAATGTTGTGCAACTCATGTTCCGGTCTAACCTGCGGTACACCAGGGGACCGAGGGGAGAGCTTGCTCCCTATTCAGGAATCAAGTCATGACAAGAGCATACAAATAAGACTCTACTGTTTGGCCTAGCGGCTGGCTTCCGTTTACAAGCAACGGAACAATCATGGACCGTTATCCCGGGCATGTACGGGGTCCACTGTAAACATAGTTCTTCGATACAACCGCTGATTTCCAATAACCCCCTTGTTTTATTGGGATATGGATCTATGTGCACTGGGACGCTGGACCACATAGCTAGATATCACAATGAAATAAGTAATAAAATTAAGACATTAATTGTAGATGTATTGTTTTAGGACTTTGGAATTTCATGCTCTACCTTTATACTGCTATATCTTATTTACTCATGTCCATTAGCCAGTTGGCCATATCTCGTTATTATGATATGTCTTGATTCTGTGGATTTGCATATTCAGATCCCGAGACTTGGAACGAAGTGGATCCATCCACTGAGGACCAAGAGTACTTCAGTGAGCAGGCCAACCAGCTCTAGTTCCTCCAGTGCCGTACCATTTCTTTTGGCTCACAGGATTTCCTTCTCTTATGTGAGCATTTGTGTAGACTTTGTGTATATTCTTTTGGACTTGGTTGTGAAACAAAACACTTGTAAAGTGTATCAGTTCATAACTTGTATAACTTTGTACTTGTACTCTATTGTTGGCATATATGAATATATCACGCTTGTGTTATACTCTGTTTCTGGATTATATTGTACTTTTTCGCTTAGCGTATATATATGTGGGGGCAGTTCTGACCTACGTATATACGTCGCGGTGACGTGTCCGTATCCGCCAGGATCGGGGCGTTACAGGTTGGTATCAGAGCCTAGGCTCTCAAACCTAAAGTACAATCAAGTGGCAAATCCTAGTATTTGCTAGTGCCAACTATAATGTACAAAGTTATAGAGTCCGTCTTGCTTCCTTCTTTGATCAATTCCTTCATATCCTGAACTCCTTTCCATTGTTTCCAATTTCAGTTATCATTCGATGGAGAGACGCTCAGGTCGTAACAACGTCGGGCAAGTCCCGAATGGACCTATAGGAGGAGGAGAGAATGCTGATGTCCTCCAGATCATTCAGACTATGCTAGGGAATCAGCAGCAGCAGATGAATAACCAGCAACAGTACCAGCAGCAGCAAATGGACAATCAGCAGAAGCAGATGGAGAACCAACAACAGCAGACCGAGCTCCTTAGGCAAGAGCTAGCGGCCCCAAAAGGACAAAGGCCTGGGAATGTGTCCGATTTCCGACGGCTGCAGCCAACTATCTTTACTGGAGGAGAGAAACCACTGGAGGCTGAGCAGTGGTTGACGGACACTGCTGACCTGCTGAATGCCGCCCGTGTACCGAAGGAGGATCGGGTAGAAGTAGCCAAGATCCAGCTTAAAGACATAGCTCGGACTTGGTGGCTTGCGGAGGAGGCCCGCTTGGAGAAGCCCATCACTTGGAAGACCTTCTCAGAGAGTTTTTACAGCCGGTTCTTTCCTGATACGGCGCAGCAAGAGATGGAGGAGCAATTCATTAGCCTCCAGCAGGGAAACAAGTCGGTGGACGAATACGCCGCAGACTTCCTGAGACTCAGCCGTTTCGCGCCATATATGGTCACAGATGAAGTGAAGCGTGCAAGCCGATTCCAGAAGGGTCTTCAGATGAAGATTCAGATGTACCTCATGCCCCAACATTTGAAGACATATGCAGAGGTTCTTACCAGCGCTCGAGAGGTGGAGCGTGGGTTTGAAAAGGAGAAAGAGACTCAGATGGGAAATCAGGTCATGAAGAGGCCGTTTGTGCCTACGGGAAGAGGAATCCCATTTAGAGCGGCGAAGATGCAGAGGCAGCCCTTCAGACCGGCTCCCTACCAGGCAGCCCAATCATCTATTTTCTGCAACTTCTGTCAGAAGCCAGGGCACACTCAACCAAATTGCCGGAGGGCAAACGGCTTGTGTTTGATATGTGGGTCTCGAGGACATGCAGTAGAGACTTGTCCACACCATCGGAGATTCGGGATGGCCAACCAGCCCTTGCCAGGACTTCCAGGACCCAGTGGACAGAGAGTGCTGCCAGGACCAATTGGGCAGAAGGACCAGGGGCCAGTGGTGAGGAGAGCACCCCTTCCTCCACAGCACATGATTCGTCCAGTGCAGAGGGGAGGCAGAACAGCAGTCGGACGAGGCAGAGGTCAGGCCTACAACCTGACAGAGGCTGAGGCAGAGGCTTCAGAGGAGGTGATTACAGGTAACATCAGAGTATACTCAAAGCCTGTTATCGCTTTATTCGACTCTGGTGCATCCCACTGTTATATTTCTGATAACTTTGTGGCCGTCCATTCTATACCTGTTAAGGTTTTAGACCACAAGTGGGAGATAAGTACAGGGAATGGGGTGATCTTATCATCTAGAGTGTGTACTGACTGTCCAGTAGAACTGTGTGACAAGGTCTTAGCCATAGATATGCTCGTACTCGACACTAAGGGGTACGACGTGATCTTAGGCATGACCTGGCTTAGTCAGTATTATGCCGTGATTGATTGTCGAGAGAGGAAGATCAATTTTAGGATTCCCCTTCAGCCTGAGTTTCAGTTTAGTGGAGAAGTGAAGTCCACTAAGGGAAAGCAGATCATTTCATCGGAGGTTCAGAAGCAGAAGGTACCGGTGTGGGATGAATTCCCGGAGGTATTTGCTGAGATCACAGGACTGCCACCTGTCAGGACGATTGAGTTCTCCATCGAGACTATTCCAGGAGCAGCACCTATATCTAAGGCTCCGTACAGGATGGCACCAACAGAGTTGGAAATCCTGAAGAAGCAGCTACAGGAGTTATCAGATAAGGGATTGATCAGGCCCAGTACATCACCGTGGGGAGCTCCAGTATTGTTGGCCAATAAGAAGGATGGTAGCAAGAGACTTTGTATTGACTATAGGGAGTTAAACAAAGTCACCATCAAGAACAGGTATCCCTTCCCAGGATTGATGATCTATTTGATCAGCTTCATGGAGCCCGCGTATTCTCCAAGTTGGACTTACAGTCGGGTTACCATCAGCTGAGGGTGAAGAAGGAGGATATACTGAAGACGGCATTCAGGACCCGATATGGCCACTACGAGTTTCTTGTTATGCCTTTCGGAGTCACTAATGCCCCTGCCGTGTTTATGGATTTAATGAACCGAGTGTTCTCGCCCTTCTTGGATCAGTTTGTTGTTGTTTTCATTGACGACATCTTGATTTATTCTAAGAACAGGAAGGAGCATGAAGAACACTTGAAGATTGTGTTGCAGACACTTCAGCAGGAGCAGCTTCATGCCAAGAGGAGCAAGTGCGAGTTCTGGCTAGACAGTATAGCATTCCTCGGACATGTGGTGTCAGCAGAAGGTGTATCCGTTGATCCGGGCAAGGTACAAGCAGTAAAGGAGTGGCCAGTCCCGAGGACAGTGACAGAGATAAGGAGTTTTCTTGGACTAGCTGGCTATTACAGACGCTTCATCCAGGATTTCTCTCGGATTGCAGCTCCATTGACGAAGCTTACCAGGAAAGGGGAGAAGTACATCTGGACTGAGGAGTGTGATGCAGCCTTCGAGCAGTTGAAGCAAAAGCTCATTTCAGCTCCTATCTTGAGAACTCCCTCAGGGAGAGGAGGGATGGTCATCTTTAGTGATGCCTCAGGTAAAGGCCTAGGATGCGTACTTATGCAACATGACCATGTGATAGCGTATGCATCCAGGCAGTTGAAGCCTCATGAGAGGAATTACCCAACTCATGATTTGGAGTTGGCAGCAGTGATCTTTGCATTGAAGATTTGGAGGCACTATCTTCTGGGAGATAGAGTGCTAATATATACAGATCACAAGAGCCTCAAGTACATCTTTTCTCAGAAAGAGCTGAACATGAGGCAGAGACGGTGGCTGGAGCTTATGGCAGACTACGACATTGACTTGCAATATCATCCAGGCAAGGTCAATACAGTCCCGGATGCTTTGAGTAGGATGCCAGAGAACAGAGTACTTGTCCAGTTCACTCAGCAGGAGGACTTGATTCGGGATTTCATCCGATTGGATTTGATGGTGGTCCGAGGAGCTGAGAAGACAGGACAGCTTATGGCCTTACAGATCCAGTCTTCACTGTTGGAGGAGATTAAGGAGGCACAGAAGGAGGACCCCAGACTTCAGACATTCAGAGATCAAGTCGAGGCTGGATTAAGGACGGATATCTGTATTCGTCCGGATGGTGCCTTGTACTATGGAGTTAGACTTTGTGTCCCTCAGGGGGAAGTGAGACAGAAGATTTTAGCTGAAGCCCACAGTTCAGCTTACTCTATACACCCTGGAGGAAACAAGATGTACCAAGACCTGAAGAAGCACTTTTGGTGGAATGCCATGAAGAGAGAGATAGCACAATTTGTGGCTAAGTGCTTGGTGTGCCAGCAGATTAAGATCGAGCATCAGAGATCGGCTGGACTTCTGCAACCTTTGCCAATACCCGAGTGGAAATGGGAGCATATCACGATGGACTTTGTCACGGCATTACCTCGTAGTCCCAAAGGTAATAATGCCGTGTGGGTCATCATTGATCGTCTCACTAAGTCGGCCCACTTTATACCATTCCGGGTCGGTCAGACGACAGAGGTGTTGGCAGAGAAGTATATGAAGGAAGTGGTCCGTCTACATGGAGTGCCAGTCAGTATTGTTTCAGACAGAGACACGAGATTCAGATCTCACTTTTGGGAGAGTCTCCAAGAGAGTCTGGGCACTCGTCTGAAGTTCAGTACAGCTTATCATCCCCAGACAGACGGACAGTCAGAGCGGACCATCCAGATCCTCGAAGATATGCTTAGAGCCTGCATGATTGAGTTCGGGGGTTCTTGGGAAGACCATCTTCACTTGGCTGAGTTTTCATATAACAACAGCTATCAGGCAAGTATAAAGATGGCACCTTTTGAGGCACTGTATGGGAGGAAATGCAGGTCACCAATTTGCTGGGATGAAGTTGGTGAGAGGAGCCTGTTGGGACCAGAGATGCTGATCCAGACGACAGAGAAAGTCAAGATTATCAGGGATCATCTCAGGGCAGCTCAGAGCAGGCAAAAGAGTTGGGCAGATTCTCGGAGGAGGCCATTGGAATTCGGAGTTGGAGATCATGTGTTCCTGAAAATTTCACCGACCAAGGGAGTGATCCGCTTCGGCACTCGTGGGAAACTAAGTCCGAGGTATATCGGCCCATTCGAGATATTAGATCGAGTGGGAGATGTGTCTTATCGATTGGCGCTGCCGCCATCGTTGGACGGGGTTCATAATGTTTTCCACGTGTCTCAGCTGAGGAGATATGTGAAGGATGAGAGTCACATTTTGGATCATTCCGAGTTGGAGCTTCAACCGGACTTATCTTATCAGGAGCAGCCGATGGCCATCTTGGACAGGAGTGTCAAGACACTGAAGAGCAAGGATATACCTTTGGTGTTAGTGTCTTGGAACCGCCATGTACCGGGAGAGGCTACATGGGAGCGAGAGGACGTCATCCGAGAGCGATACCCTCAACTCTTCACCAATTGGTAAGACTCTTTCCTTCTATCCCTCTACCGTTATATTCCATTTATCATGTCCTTCCTTGTTGCCTTTAACTTTACGAAATTTCGAGGACGAAATTTTTGTAAGGTGGGTAGATTGTAATACCTCGTTTCCAGAATACGTACCTTGTTGCGTATTCAGCTTTTCAGCCGTATTTCCGATTTACCTTTCGTATTTATCCAATTTCAATTTCAAATATCATTTTCTTATATATTAGATTTTATGTGATTTTCTGGAATTTTCTAAAATTAAAATGAATTTCTTCAAAACCGGTGTCGACCAGTGTCGCTGATCGATTTCCGAATTTTTATTTCACCAACCTTTAGGAATTTCTAGAAAGCCCTTTAGGCATTATCTCTTAGAATCATATTTTCTATCTACATTCTTTTTCTTAGAATTTTATGATTTTATGAAAATTCCAACGGAGTCGGTATTTTTCCGGTTCCGGGATTTTTAGTTCCAAAACTATAAAGTAATTCTTCAAACGGATTTCACTATTAGTCTTCATGTATTATTATTGATTTTTGGTAAAATTTACGAGTCGTTCCGAGATACTTGAATTTCGGACGATTTCGGTATTTTCCGAAATGTTTTCCGCATTCTCGATTTAAACCCGGGAACCCGTGTTTTCAATATTTTAATTTTTCGAGTTAGAGAAAATATTTTCTCTTTTTATAATTTCTTCTCCTTTTTCCTTTTCTTTTTCCTTCCTCTTTTCTTTCCAACAAATTATCTCTTCCAAAATATCTCTTCCAAAATATCTAAAATCCCACCCACTTCCTCATTAATGCCCTCATTAACTCTTCATCTCCATGGCCGGCCACCATTGGCCAAGGGAGACACCCCATCACCCCTATTTGCATAAAACCCCTCTCCAATTCTTTAATTGCAACTCCTTTACAAAAATCAAATCCTATATAAATCCTTCCTTTACAATTCTTTTCTCTTTTTCACTTCACCAAGAAATCAACTTCCCTTTCCTTCTCCAAAGCAAACCCTAGGTCTTCCTCTCCATCTCAAGCAACTTGGTTAAGGATCGTCCGCGATATCGTCAAGAATCGCGTTGTGCTTTTCGTCGATTTCTATCTCTTCGAACGTGTAAAGCCCCACATAACCTATCGAAGTGAGTATATTTACTCACCAAGGCTAGACTACTTCCTAGTATGCTTGTGTTGATCATTCATGTTTTCTTGTGCCATAAAAATCGTATTTTAGCCATTCAAACAACCATCAGAATCTCTATTCTGTTTTCTGTTTTTCCCAGTATTAGTCGACTTGATCTAGGACCTAGTCGACTAACCCTCTTTAGTTGAAACGTAGCTTTTCTGATTTTCACAGTTTTAGTCGACTAAGACCCCATTACTAGTCGACTAGACCCACCTAGTCGACTATATTATCAACCTAGTCGACTAACCTATTCCAGATCTAAAAACACCAACTCCCAGTTCCAGTCGACTCATCCCAAATTATTAGTCGACCATATACTTCTAGTCGACTATACATAGTGCCTTAGTCGACTAACATGTCCCGAGGATTAGTCTCAATTTTAGGTATCAAATTTAGTCGACTTGCGTATCCATTAGTCGACTTATAATTTACCTAGTCGACTACCCTTCCAACCCTAGTCGATTTCAAAACTCTCTGGAAATCATTTTAGTCGACTCCTGCGGACTAGTAGTCGACTGATGACCCTATTAGTCGACTAATCTTTCACCTAGTCGACTAATTCTGGCTGGTTAACTCAGTTTTTTCTTTTCTGATTTTGGTCTAAACATGATACATGTATGATATGCTAGTATTGTTTATGCTTCATAATTGATACCACATGACATGTTACTTGCAGGATCTCATGACATATACTTCATGACATGTTACCATGTATTTTCATGTAGGACTTGTTAATTAAATTATATATCTCCACCTTATCATGCTATCACTTATACCAAGCATGATAGACTTGACTTTTGTATAAAATAGATCAACTTATATTGGGTCCGGGGGAGACCATGCGGATATCGATTGTGTTCGTGTTTACAGTGGTTTTAGGAAATGTTGTGCAACTCATGTTCGGTCTAACCTGCGGTACACCAGGGGACCGAGGGGAGAGCTTGCTCCCTATTCAGGAATCAAGTCATGACAAGAGCATACAAATAAGACTCTACTGTTTGGCCTAGCGGCTGGCTTCCGTTTACAAGCAACGGAACAATCATGGACCGTTATCCCGGGCATGTACGGGGTCCACTGTAAACATAGTTCTTCGATACAACCGCTGATTTCCAATAACCCCCTTGTTTTATTGGGATATGGATCTATGTGCACTGGGACGCTGGACCACATAGCTAGATATCACAATGAAATAAGTAATAAAATTAAGACATTAATTGTAGATGTATTGTTTTAGGACTTTGGAATTTCATGCTCTACCTTTATACTGCTATATCTTATTTACTCATGTCCATTAGCCAGTTGGCCATATCTCGTTATTATGATATGTCTTGATTCTGTGGATTTGCATATTCAGATCCCGAGACTTGGAACGAAGTGGATCCATCCACTGAGGACCAAGAGTACTTCAGTGAGCAGGCCAACCAGCTCTAGTTCCTCCAGTGCCGTACCATTTCTTTTGGCTCACAGGATTTCCTTCTCTTATGTGAGCATTTGTGTAGACTTTGTGTATATTCTTTTGGACTTGGTTGTGAAACAAAACACTTGTAAAGTGTATCAGTTCATAACTTGTATAACTTTGTACTTGTACTCTATTGTTGGCATATATGAATATATCACGCTTGTGTTATACTCTGTTTCTGGATTATATTGTACTTTTTCGCTTAGCGTATATATATGTGGGGGCAGTTCTGACCTACGTATATACGTCGCGGTGACGTGTCCGTATCCGCCAGGATCGGGGCGTTACAGGAAGGAAGACCATGGCAGTGTGTGACAGAAAGGCCCGATAAGAATATGACAGTTATGTGAAGACGATAAGTCCCAAGGTTAAAACATTGATGGAAGGTGGATCATCACCAAGTGATCGGTAGAGGATCATGACACGACAAGCTTTTGACAATGTTCGTGTAAAGTTGGTGTGACCATGGTCGAATAAGAGGCGGAACGCCTCAAGACCAGCGGGGCCTCCATGGCCAGGAAGGCATCAAAGTGAAATTTGCTAGTGGCGACAGTGATGCAATGCAAGCTAAGGGAAAGAAACTAAATCAAGGTGGAGTTTAAATGAAAAGCTTGAAGGGAGCTCACTTTGAGATGGAAAACTGCAATGGGTCTAACTGTTGTAGGACGACTAAAGAAAGAGTGCATTCAGATAAGGCCCAAGATGACCCAAGATATGGCGGTAAGCAACCAAAGGCTCCGGGGAGGGGCAAGAGTAAAAACTTCGCAGTACGGTTACAACCAAGAAAAGAATTAAGGTAGTAATTCAAAATCTCAAGGTGTTTTACTAAAGGCTTGAAAAGCAAATCAAGGTGAAAATTATTAGGATTTTGCCTTATTTTCAAGAGGAGATGATGGTCCAAGAAGATCCAATCGAGTTGGAGAAGAAGAGAAGCAGATCAAAAAAAAGTTAATCGGCTTGTAGTCGACTAATAAAAACTATTAGTCGACTAGGACAAATACAGAGAGGAAGCAGTTTATAGTAGTCAACTATATAAACCTATTAGTCGACTAATGAAAGAGATTAGTCGACTAGGTCTAAGTGCTAGTCGATTATATGGGGTGTTTTTGAAACATAATCAGTTTCCTTTTCAGGCGACAGTTTTTCTGATGGAGTTCAAATAGTATTCAGATTCTATTCAATGAAGGTTTGTGTCTAAAGATTAAAGGGTGTAGAATCCTTTAGATAAGGAGATCAACTCCTAATAGGATTGATTAAGATTCTTCAAGCATCCAATGGTCAAAATCATCTCATAATTCAAATAGGAGTTGTATTGTAAAATTCTATAAATAAAAGATTAAAATCAAGGATTTATATGGAGCAGAGGAGCAGAAGAAAGTTGTGGTGAATAACAATGTAAGACCTTAAAAAGCCAAGAAGGCCCTAAAAAGCCAAGAAAGAGAGGGACAAAGTGAATTTGCATAGAGAGAATGTATACTCTTGTGATCTTGGCGTAGATTCAAGGGGAATGTGAATACTCTTGTGTCATTAAGAGAAAGGTTAGATCTCTTTGTATCAAGTTTATTAATAAAGCTCTCTCAAGTTCTCTCCCCGTGGACGTAGGTCAAGTTTGGGCTAAACTATGTTAAATTGTGTGTTCTTCTTCTTGTATCTTTTAATATTCATCTTGCGTGTTCGAGGTAAGCAATCTCATGGTGTGCTTGAGGCCGTCAGTGGGGATCTTGTATCTCCCAACTATTGGTATCATTGTAAGTATGATATCCCGGGTTGTGCACACAACAATTAGTATTGGAGCATATGAATTTTGCCACAACAATAGCAACCCAAACCCACATCCAAAACTAAATAAAGGTAATTTTGCATAAAATTCCTATTAAACAATATTTATTACATTTTAAATATTATAAATTATAAATTAACCTATTTTTATTTATTTTAGTGTTCGAACGATATCTTGACCATCCGGAGTTCGATCTGGACGATTCTCGAGTCGTTGTGATCGTGAAAAATGTGCTACATCTCTGTGACAATAATTGTGAGTGTTTTTCTTTTATAAGTTATATTTCAATATAAAGTATAAAAAATAAATTGTATTTATCGTTCAATAAATCATGTGATCGATAAATAACTGTGATTAAAACATGTATGAGTATTTTCTTTTATAAATTATATTCCATCATGTTGAATAAAACTAATTTATTGATTTATTTTAGAAATTTGTAATCATCCTCTAATAAATCATGTAAATGGTAAATCACTGTAATTAAAATAATTGTGAGTACTTTAAATTTATTCAATAAAATAATATTTTTATGTGATTATGATTTAATATAAAATATCGATAAGTTATATATTTAGTGATTATTAAACTGTAGATTAAAGAAATTCTTGATAAATAAATTGATAATTTTTAATATAGTTGTGTGATGAATTTAAAAGTAAATAATTCTATATAGTTACTTTGTGATATTGATCATGTTAGTAGCATTGAAATCGTTATAACAAATACTGATATATATATTAGCACATGTTCATGTAAACTAATTACTTTGATATTGCCACCGTTACCTGACTTACACAGGACATTGTTATTTCTTGTACTTGTATCATTGTTACACGGATATTACACGGATACTCTGTTACATTGGACACCGTTATTCTTATTCTTGTCTCACAAATACATAGATACTTTTGAGTTCATAACCTGATTATTCTCATGTCACTGTTACATGATTATATATTGAATACTGATATTTGACTATTCATGTATGTTATTATCGACATATTATTAACATGACTCTTGTTGCCTGTTTTTGTTGGCTATTGATATATGATGTGTGAAACAAGTGCCACGTGGAAGCTACCACGAGGGCCACCTCTAGAACTCCTCATCTCCTATTCATGTTCTTATGTTTAATGATATAAACACTATCATAATCTGTTATCCTGGTACATGCTACATGCATTGTTATTGTTGTTTCACTATCAAGTTTATTCATGATAAACATAATATCGGGATGGGGGAGACTTGACACTTGACTAGATCTTATTAGGTGGATGTCTTTGGATCCATATTAGTCCCTTCCGCGGGGGACAGGATAGTGATGACTACCACATGTTTATATATATGGTATATATGCTCATCATGTTTAAGGAGCATCATGTTCACGTTCGCCCTAGCGGGCAGTCATTTGGTCTGAGCAGCCAGGGAAAATCATGGCAGGCCGTAATCCTGAGTATGTATGTGATACACCCATCCGATTAGAACTTCTTGACTTTTGAGTTTCCAATTAACATAATAAAGCAGTATAAATAATGATGACGACATGAACACTTACTATTTGGTTGCTCTCTTGTTCCGATTATGGTACCATATGTCATGTTTGGATGAGTTTGGCTGGAGTACGGGCTTCAGTTGGACTGCTAGTAGTATGAAACACTAGAAAAGATTGACTAAAATATAAGCGATATTGATTGATATGTTGTATAAATTTTTATATATTGTTCATCATCTCTATGATATCTTGATTATTTATATTGTGTAAAACTCTCCAATTTTTCAGGTTACTAGCATGTTATTTTGCATGTATACTCTACACTTTATGTATTCTCTATAGATACACTATTCTTGTACGCTCATGACACTATAGCACGATTATTTCTGCTTATTTTTTGAGTAGATGTTCATGTTAACTACTGATACCATCATGTTACTGTTACTATTTAAACAATAAATATGAAAAAAAAATTAAAACTTTATACATGTTAATAAAATAAATTGATTTTATTAATATATAACTAAATTATGTACCTTATCACTGATAATAATGCCATGTTAGTGGTCATAAATGTTTTAATGATTTTATATTAATATAAGGTTGATATATATAAACTCACCCCGATTGACATAAATATTGTTTTGATCCTGTAATACCGATGAGCGTGCTTGTTAATATAATATTATATTGTATCACTGTTTTTTAAATATGTATTATATATTATCGTGATTGTTATTCTATTATAGTATACTATTATCTTACTTCATTTTACCACCACTGGGTCACTTTCTGACGACCTTGAGGTTGCATTCTCGAGTACGAGTTCAGAGATTTAGTAATATTTGATGCTTCTTAGGATATTAATAGGTACACTTATCTCTTTATCATTAGTACGTATCTTTGTTATCTTGTCTTTGTTTCTTTATCTATTGTTGATCTCATATCATCATGATTACTGATCTTTTGTAGGTAATCTCATACTTATTTAAGCTGGAATGTTTGTGTATATTGTATTTATTTCTTGTATTGAGACTTAGCGATATATGTGTAACACCCCGTTCCTGGAATACGTACTTAGATACGTATTCTGATTTTTCTAACATATTTCTTTGATTTATCTTGTATTTGTTTTTGTTTTATGATTATTAGTGTGATTGTTTTGTGTTGGATTTGGATTCGTGGATTCGTGGACTCGGAGTCAGCACTAGTCTGAACCGGGGGGCCCGAACCTAGTGCTTCGCTTGATTTGGCCTTTCTGCTAATCCGATTTGACCGATTTTAGTTTAAAACATCGTTTTCCAATATTTTGGATTTTTTCATGATTTTCTGGAATTTTTCAGAATTATTTGCAAAATCTTCAAAACCGGTGTCGGTCGGCATCGCTGACTGATTCCTGGATTTTTAGTTTTCAAATCGGATTGAATTTTCAAAAATGGCTTGCACGTTACTTCTTAGAATTCCATTTTCTATCTAAATTCATTTTTGATATTTTTCCGAATTTATCGAAAATCCACCGGTTTGATGTCGACCGGGTACCGCTGGAAGATTTCAGGATTTTTAATTTGAAATCTACATGAATTTCTCGAATCCGATTTCATCGGGTATCTTATAATATTATTTTCTATTTTTGAGAATTTTTCGGGAGTGATTCTGAAACAGTCGAATTTTACCTTATTTTAATAATATTATTTTTTTTCTTTCTCTTATCCATTCTTTTCCCTTTCCCCTTTTCAAAGTCAACTGACACAACCCATTCCCCCCATCACATCATCCACCAAACCATATCCCATCACATCAAAATTTCCTTTTAAATAAACCTTCCCCTCATTTCTTTTCAATCAATTCATTTTTCTTTTCTTTTTATTTTCCTTTTTCTTTTTTTTTTTTTTCTTCTCTTCTTCTTTCCCTCCCTGGAGCCCGGCGACGACCGCCCAATCCCTCCCTCCGGCGCCCTGGTGGAGGCCGAGCGCCGCCGGCGCGTCGCCGGCGGCGGGGCGCGGCCAGGGGGCCTGCTGGCCCCCTGTGCGTGGGCGGAGGAGGGGCGGAGCCCCTCCCTTCTCCCTCTCTGTTGAGGTGACCGGCGGCCACCCCAGCCTGCGCCGGCCACGGCGGCCGGCGCAGTGCGCTGCGCCCCCCTGGCCGCAGCCAGGGGGCGGCAGCAGGCCGCCCAGGCCGCTGGCCTGGGCTGGCGCGTGGGCAAGGGGGGCTGCTGCCCCCCCTGTTCTCCCTCTCTCCCCTTTGGGGTGGCCGGCGGGGCCACCCTGGCCGGCGGCCACCGGAGGGCCGCCGACGCCGCCTCTGGCAGGGCCGCGGCCAGGCCCCCTGGCCTGGCCGTGGGCTGTTGGGGGAGGGGGCAACAGCGCCCTCTCTCTCTCTCTCTCTTTCTCTCTCCTCTCTCTCTCTCTTTCTCTCTCTCTCCTCTCTCTCTCATTCTCTCTCTCATCTAAGTGCAAAACTCTCTCTCTCTCTCTCTCTCTCTCCTGTTCTCTCTCTCTCTCTTCTCTCTCATCTCTCTCTCCTTACAACCTCTCTTTCTCTCTCTAATTCTTTCTCTCTCCTCTTTCTCTCTCTAAAAATGATAATAAATATATTTTAATATATGGATTGGTCTTGTGCAAAGATTTCTGGTGTTTCGGGATTTCTCGCGGTTTTTCGGTATTGAGCCGAGTACAGTTATTTTTAACATGCATTTATTTTATCATTATGTGAGTACTTTTCAGTATTTCATATTGTGCACCTACTTTTGTGCTTCTTAGTAACATATATTCGTCAGATATTATATCATGCCTTGTGATAACTGTGTACTGATGTTATTATTGCTGGATTGTATATTACCACTGTGCTTCCGTACTCTGACCCCTGCCTGTATTGATGCTTAGCGTTTATACGTTAGGATATTTCCGACCTTCGTATATACGTCGCAGTAACGTCTCCGTACCCTCCGGATCGGGGCGTTACAGGGTGGTATCAGAGCCTAGGCTCTCACATCCTCGGTACAACCAGTCGGCAAATTTATGGTAAAGAAATTTGCAACTGGAATGCATGAGTCGTGGTTATACAATCCAACTGCAAGTACAAAGTTATCTATTCTCTCTTGATCGTCCTTCTCTTGATTCTTGAATCTCTTCCATCCTTTTCCATTTCCAGTTCCTTTCATTCTTATACCAACTCAAGATATGGATAAACTGGTAGGGTAGCAGCAAGACAGATGTAGTTCGCTATCATTATGTTCTGGTATTCTTAACTCTGGTGCATCACCTGGTCTTATATTGGATGGTTCTTCGGCCTCGTATCCTATTCTAGTGTATATGTATATATCACGGGAAATCAGCACAACAAGTGGAGTAGTCATCACTCATATAATCAGACAGACCGTATTATTACCAGAGGAACATCGGTATGGAACAGTATTTCAGATTTAGGGCTTCTACCAGATAGAGTTATGGAGACAACATTCGGGACTCGTTTCGGTTATTGTGATTCTTGATCGTGTTCTCAGAGCCCCAACTTCTGGCGGTGTTTATTGATTTGATGGACTACGGACCCCGCTAGCCTCGCCAAGCGAGGGTTGTGTTCTAGTCACCCGTGGACCTAATCAGGTGTGGGCTTCGCTGCACCCTGGTGCTTAGCATTTAGCGTTGTGTTACGCGCTGGCTTCGTTGCGTGAGCTCCGCCAAGTGCGAGCCTCGTAGAGCGTTAGCTCCGCTGCACCCTAATGCTTAACGCCTGAGATGTGTTACGCGATGGTCTTACCTAGACTTGGTTCCGTCCGTGGCTAGTCCCATCAGTGCTTAGCACTCTAGCTGTTCCTCGGACTTCTTCTGCCTTGTATGTTTTCATGGATCCGATGTACAAGATTTTCTCGCTGTATCTGAGCTATTGCCGTGATCCGTATGAACGATCCATTCGGCCAACTTTGCAGAGTTTGAGTATTCTTTAATGTTTCATGTGCAGTCGGGTTGTCATTCAGAAGTCAGTATTCAGAATTCTTTATGGTTATTTTATATTCTCGGTTGTGCCTTTCAGAGACTGCAATGCGCGGTATTCAGGAATTCTTAATTATTGGTCTTCTTGATTCATGCTCAGTATTGTCGGGGTTTTCTTTATCTTCGGTATTCTGGAGAAATAGTGTGTATGCAGTATCGGTAATTCTACTATTGATTCTTTGTCAAGGACAGCTTCATGCCATGCGGGACTTTATATTATATTATAGATTTCTATGGATTTCCAGAGATTTTATATTATGGATTTCAGCACTATGGATTTCTAGGGATTCTATCAGCTTTGCTTCGCAGTCCGAAAGAGCAGACGTCAGGTTGGTATTATTATGGCACCGTCAGATGATATATACGGCAGTAGTGCAGAGATGTCTCAGTCTTGGGTTTATCATTCAGCCAATTGGTGGGAATTCCCCTCAGTTACTCATATCTTGATTGGTATAAGTCCTCATTCCTATCCTTTCTGTGTTCATCCTCCCCTTATCGAAATTTCGAGGACGAAATTTTTGTAAGGTGGATGGAATGTAACACCCCGTTCCTGGAATACGTACTTAGATACGTATTCTGATTTTTCTAACATATTTCTTTGATTTATCTTGTATTTGTTTTTGTTTTATGATTATTAGTGTGATTGTTTTGTGTTGGATTTGGATTCGTGGACTCGGAGTCAGCCCTAGTCTGAACCGGGGCCCGAACCTAGTGCTTGCTTGATTTGGCCTTTCTGCTAATCCGATTTGACCGATTTTAGTTTAAAACATCGTTTTCCAATATTTTGAATTTTTTCATGATTTTCTGGAATTTTTCAGAATTATTTGCAAAATCTTCAAAACCGGCGTCGGTCGGCATCGCTGACTGATTCCTGGATTTTTAGTTTTCAAATCGGATTGAATTTTCAAAAATGGCTTGCACGTTACTTCTTAGAATTCCATTTTCTATCTAAATTTATTTTTTGAGATTTTTCCGAATTTATCGAAAATCCACCGGTTTTGATGTCGACCGGTACCGCCGGAAGATTCCAGGATTTTTAATTTGAAATCTACATTGAATTTCTCGAATCCGATTTCATCGGGTATCTTATAATATTATTTTCTATTTTTGAGAATTTTTCGGAGTGATTCTGAAACAGTCGAATTTTTACCTTATTTTAATAATATTATTTTTTTTCTTTCTCTTCTCCATTTCTTTTCCCTTTCCCCTTTTCAAAGTCAACTGACACAACCCATTCCCCCCATCACATCATCCACCAACCCATATCCCATCACATCAAAATTTCCTTTTAAATAAACCTTCCCTCATTTCTTTTCAATCAATTCATTTTTCTTTTCTTTTTATTTTCCTTTTTCTTTTCTTTTTTTTTTCTTCTTCTTCTTTCCCTCCCTGGAGCCCGGCGACGACCGCCCAATCCCCTCCCTCCTCCGGCGCCCTGGTGGAGGCCGAGCGCCGCCGGCGCGTCGCCGGCGGCGGGGCGCGGCCAGGGGGCCTGCTGGCCCCCTGTGCGTGGGCGGAGGAGGGGCGGAGCCCCTCCCTTCTCCCTCTCTGTTGGGGTGACCGGCGGCCACCCCAGCCTGCGCCGGCCACGGCGGCCGACGCAGTGCGCTGCGCCCCCTGGCCGCAGCCAGGGGGCGGCAGCAGGCCCGCCCAGGCCGCTGGCCTGGGCTGGCGCGTGGGCAAGGGGGGCTGCTGCCCCCCCTGTTCCCCCTCTCTCCCCTTTGGGGTGGCCGGCGGGGCCACCCCTGGCCGGCGGCCACCGGAGGGCCGCCGGCGCCGCCTCTGGCAGGGCCGCAGCCAGGCCCCCTGGCCTGGCCGTGGGCTGTTGGGGGAGGGGGCAACAGCGCCCTCCTGCTCTCTCTCTCTCTCTCTCTTTCTCTCTCTCCTCTCTCTCTTTCTCTCTCTCTCTCTCCTCTCTCTCTCTCATTCTCTCTCTCATCTAAGTGCAAACTCTCTCTCTCTCCCCTGTTCTCTCTCTCTCATCTCTCTCTCCTTACAACCTCTCTTTCTCTCTCTAATTCTTTCTCTCTCTTTCTCTCTCTAAAAATGATAATAAATATATTTTAATATATGGATTGGTCTTGTGCAAAGATTTCTGGTGTTTCGGGATTTCTCGCGGTTTTCCGGTATTGAGGCGAGTACAGTTATTTTTAACATGCATCTATTTTATCATTATGTGAGTACTTTTCAGTATTTCATATTGTGCACCTACTTTTTTGCTTCTTAGTAATCATATATTCTTCAGATATTATATCATGCCTTGTGATAACTGTGTACTGATGTTATTATTGCTGGATTGTATATTACCACTGTGCTTCCGTACTCTGACCCCTGCCTGTATTGATGCTTAGCGTTTATACGTTAGGGTATTTCCGACCTTCGTATATACGTCGCAGTAACGTCTCCGTACCCTCCGAATCGGGGCGTTACAATATGTATGATGTATTTTCCTCGCGTACATGCGTCGCAGACTCTCGTTGCGTCCCTACTACAGTATATTTTGAGAAGCGGGGCATGACATTGTGACAACTGAAGAAGGTCCATACTGCCGCAATAAGATGAAATGCTGCCATTAGAGTGCGGTGGTCAAGAAGGGGAAGCATCTCTTCGGAGAAACCAACCCGTAGGATATATGTGATATGTCTCTTTATGTTGACTTTGTTTGGTGTGTGTGCTGCAATAACCTGGCTAGGGCTAGGGCTAGGGCTAGCT
Source organism: Agave tequilana (assembly GCA_038442645.1). Lineage (NCBI taxonomy): Eukaryota > Viridiplantae > Streptophyta > Magnoliopsida > Asparagales > Asparagaceae > Agave > Agave tequilana. The sequence continues at coordinate 174,503 of JAVJIF010004104.1, forward strand.
AGATATATATGTATGAGTGTGTTTATCTTCTGGTAGTATTAATAGGGAAGATGTGAATGTAGTGTGCTATATATAGCTAACTGATGATATTTTACCTATATATCATCTGTGTAAGCTTGGATCTGTGTGTTTGAAGTTGGTCTCATTGCATGGGTTTATTATACTTTGATTGGCTAGTTTTTATATGTGAATTTACTATTATGTGATTTAGTTATAGCTTCAACCAATTTTTACACATATAATCTCTTTAGGAGTTTTTTTCTTGGTCAAGGTAATTTCCTGATTATATGTTAAAGTAGACATATAATCAAGAAATTACCTTGAAAAAATAAGAAAATACTCCTGAATGAGACTATATGTGAAAAAGTTGGTTGAAGCAGACAAACCATAACTAAATTACATAATATTAAATTCACATATAAAAACTAGCCAAACCCAGTATAATAAATTCATGCAGCGAGAACAACTTCAAACACACAGACCTGTTGGGATGGAAGACAATTAGGGACGAAGAAAGAACACATATCAAGCGCACAAATAAGAATACTGGAATTTACGTGAAGATCCCAAATAGAGGAAAACTACGAAGCCGCACACAAATTCACTATATTTGAAGAGATTATAGAAGGAGAAGAGAGAATCTCACAGTTGCTCTGTATTTACAATGGCATACACTTGCTCATTAACCTTAATGACGTCACATTTCTTTTTTATAGAGAAAACTAGGTTACAAGTTGTAAAATCACCAAATTGTTTTGGCACGTGGTCCCGAGTTTCACGAGGTACGAAGCTTTCAGGATGGATCACTTCTCCGCCGTGCATCTCTGAGTCACCACTCTGCGCTGTCGCAACGAGTGCTTCTCTGCCTAAATGCTTCGAAGTGCTCTTCTAGAGTGATATCAAGCTGCTACTCTGGATCGTGACTCTGACACTGCCTACAACCCGAAACTCTAAACTCGTCCAACCTTCATATCGGAGTGTTTCACACTTTACTCCGGGATCTGCAATGGGGACTCCTCAAAGTAATTTTGGGTCAGGGACTCTGCCCCCGCACCCCCGCACCCCCGGGAGGGGGCTTCCCGCTCCCTTCCAAACCTCCGGTGACCTAACCGGGCAGGTCGATCCTTGAATAACTCTGCATAGTGCAACAATCCGTCAATGCAATAATCAGGCTCCATAATTTAACAAATCCAAGCTTACACAGATGATATATATGTAAATAGATCATCAGCTAGCTATATATAGCACACTACATTCACATCCTCCCTGTTAATACTATTAGATGATAAACACACTCATACATATATATATACACACATATATATATATATACATATATATATATACATATATATATATATATATGGGGTTACTGTACCTCAGCCTGCAGGCTGAGAGAGTTTATCAGCCGGCGGGACGTGGCTGAATATATGCCACATAACGGCCGCAGGCTGTTGGCGCCAAAAAAATCAAAAAAATTCCGCCTAAACAATCGCGAAACAAATTGACAAATATACCCCTTTTATATGACGACTGCGACTTCTAGCATTGAAAAGTAAAAAAATATTCCATGATCGCAGACTTAATACAAAATAAAGAATACCGGAGGAAACATGCTATCGTATAGCAATGCGACCTCCTTCCAAAAATTGTATACTCCATAGTCGCGGTACTGCGATCATAGTCGCGGTACTGCGATCATATTCGCAGTACATGGTCGCATAATATATGTAAAAAAACAAATTTAATTGTTCATAGGAGTATCAGGCAAACATTCAGAAATTATACGAAGGACAGTATTTGATGACTAACAGTTGACAATTTATGGTCGCAGTTACTTAATCATTTATCAGTTCCCAATGCGACTATGGTCGCAATAATGAACTGTTTTGGAGTTCAAAGTAATTTAAAATTATAGTGTATTAACTTTTAAACTGTTTTGGATAACTGAACAGTCACCTAGGAAGTATACAATTTTTGGAAAAGGTAGAAAATATATTTGAGAGATATTCACGTGGTCCGAGATCTTAAACCTTTTGGAATTCCGGGATTAAAAATATATAAAGGGTCATGAGCAAAGGATTAAAAACATATTAAGTTATTTTTGCTCAAACTCGTTACTCTCACTGTTCGGAAAATAGATTCAAAAAATGTCTTCACCACCGTCTTCACCGGAAAGAAGCCAATCATCTAATGATGATTGGATGTTTAGTTCTGAAACGATGTCTCGCTACGGGTCAGAATCTGAGCTTGATACAGACGACCCGTTCTGGGAGTTCATTGATGAACCAAAACACAAACATGAAGAGGAAGAAAGCGAAGAGGAGAATGTCGCTGAAGAGGAGGAAGAGACGGAAAGCGATACAGAAGACGAAAGCATGACTCTTGACGACGAATCTGATTACGATGGTGATGACGAGGATTAGAAGTTTAAAAAAAATTGTATTTTGTATTTTTTTAAATATATATAAATTTGTTTTCTAAAGTTAATTGTGTGAATTACATTTTTTACTACTATGTCTTGGTTGAAATGCTGTACAATTGTTACAAAAACTTCATTTTAAATATTTTACGCTAAACGAATATACTGCGACCATGGACACAGTTAATAATTATATTACTTCACCCGTATAAATTTTTAAAATGAAAGGTTGCGACTTTGGTCGCAGTTGCAGGACGCAGACTTAATAAATAAACTGCGACCTTGGTCGCAGTTGCTGGTCTTTAGTCTTAATCAACAACACTGCTACCTTGGTCGCAGTTGCTAACCGTAGTCTTAAAAAAAATAATGCGACCTTGGTCGCAGTTGCTGGTTTTTGGACTTAATAAAATACACTGCGACCTTGGTCGCATTCGCTGGTCTTTATTTTTAATCAACAACAACACTGCGACCTTGGTCGCAGTTGCTGGTCTTTAGTCTTAATCAACAACAACACTGCGACGAGGTGACACGTCACCGCAGAATTGCTTAGTCGAAGTCTTTGGTCGCAGTTAATTCTGTTTGCAATGTAGTCTTATGCGACCTTGGTCGCAGTGTCGTCTCTGGTCCAAGTTGTTTTGTTTGCAATGCATGACTGCGACCAAGGTCGTAGTTTATTAAAAACAAATATGATTTTTATTTATGTCCATGTATTTATCTCCAGGCATGTGAAAATGATACAAAACGCTCTCTTATACAATAAAATTGAGTGTTACAATACAGTAGTACAAAGAAGACTAAACATCAAAAGAGCCCTTGTTGAATAAGAGCAGTGGTGTTATTGAGGTCTGGTGGCAGCAGAATGAGTGTTACAATACAGCAGTACAAAGAAGACTAAACATCAAAAGAGCCCTTGTTGACTAAGAGCAGTGGTGTTATTGAGGTCTGGTGGCAGCAGAATTCTCCGATTCCACCTGACCCTCCAAAGTGGCGGGATACGATCCTTCGTTGATGAACATCTCTTCCACCAGAAGGTTATCCAGTGCTACCCACCACTATATCCACCACATCCCCCGCCGCCATACCCACTCTGACCATCCCGTACCAGCAGGCTTGACTGGTGCATCAAGTCCGAGGAGATCTTGGTGAGGGTTAAGTCCTCGTCAGGGATCATGACTTCTTCCCTTGTGAACGACGAGGACCATGACTTCTTCCCTTGTGGACGATGAGGTCTATGACTTCTTCCCTTGTGGACGAACATCGATCAAGTTCATCCATAGGGTCATCTTCATCCATGGAGGCAGGCCCCTGTTAGAGACTCTGAAGAAGGCGGAAATTCTCAGAGCAATTGCTCTCGAAAGAAAACAGTTTAATTATGGGAGAGGGTGAGCCCTATTTATAGGCAGCCCATAATAACCATAATTAATGGTTCATTAATCAGAACCGTCAGCCTTAATGATCGCACGACTATCGAAGTCCAATGGAAGGCTGACGCGTGGAGTGTCGTTTCAAGAAGCGTCGAAGACGCTGGTCTACAACCGCCAGCGCCGGTTTGGCATTAAAAGACATTAACGCCTAAACCCAATGAAGAGCCGACGCGTGGACAACCGCTTCGGGAAACAACGAATGGTGCGGGTTCGTCAACGTAGACTTGACGTTTAAAGATCTCATAAAATCTTTATGACAGGCCGCGTCTCTCGAAGTGACTCCAAGTCGCGTCCCCTCAGCAAACTTTTCATTTTTCATTTAGATTCAAAAAATGACTTAATCCAAAACAACAACACGGCGACCTTGGTCGCAGTTGCTGGCGGCAGTCTTAATCCAAAACAACACTGCGACCTTGGTCGCTATGCATGTTAATATAAAGGAAACACTTACTTAACGTACTGCGACCTAAGTCACAGTCCATGTAATGCAACCCTAGATTGCAGTTGCTGGCCATCTTTATCAATAACAACACTGCGACCTTGGTCGCAATTAACCATGTACACTGCGACCAAAGTCTCTGACTAAGGTCGCAGTTTAAATGTACACTGCGACCAAAGACTCTGACTACATTATATACAAAAAAATTAAACTATAAGTAGAAATTTATCGCAGGCTGAAAAAAATTGATCTGAAAAGATTTTATATTTTCAGAAAAAATTTTATCGCAGGCTGAAAAGGATAAACTAGATCTTTCAAAAAAGAGGTAAAGAAATAGGGCGAAAAGTAATTTATATAAAATAACCTAAATTCTATAAAGAGCGGCAAAAAAACGGGGGAAAATAATAATAAACAATAAGAAAAATTATCGAAAGGGGTATTTGGTAATTTAACTTCTTCCTAAAAGCGGGCCGCAAGTCAGTGAGGTAACAAATTGAGCCACGTCACCGCAGGCTGAGAGAGTACTCTCAGCCCGCAGGCTGATATACATTTTTCTCATATATATATATATATATATATATATATATATATATATATATATATATATCAAGGTTATTGTAGCCCACTAACCAAACTAAGTTAACATAAATATACATATCACATATATCCTACGGGTTGGTTTTTCCAAAGAGATGCTTCACCTTCTTCCTGACCACCGCATTCTCAGGACAACATTTCATGTTATTGTGGCAGCATAGACCTTCTTCAGTTGTCACAACCACGCACTTTGAAGCATTGAACCCAGCACAACATGAGAGGTGCATCCTGCAGCAGTCAAGGAGGAGCTCTTCGTAGCCTGCAAGAGCTACATAGAAGCTGACTAAACCAATAAAGGCCATTGCTATAAGGAAGAATGCAACCTTCTTCTCCATTCTTCCTAACTTCAAAACTTTTTCTTTGATAGAATTTTCAACTTCAGAGCTGCTCAAGTCAGCCAACATATAATATGATTGTTGGGTTTTTATAGAGACTTGGGGGTTGGTTAGTGGTAGTTGAGGAAATTTTGTAACTCCATCTTGCTTATACTTCATAAGTATGTTTAGTTATAGACCCTTCTGAGCGATCAGAGGTTTAGTTTTAAACAAAAAATAAGGAAAAGAACACTAAATGATTGAAGCCATGACTACTTTATCCCCATATGGGAATTTTTTCCCTAAAGAATGAGGAGATGGGGATGTGAAACAAAAATAAGAAATGAGATAGCTACTAGTGCAACATGCTAGTGCAATATGGGAATTTTTTTCTTGCTTATTTTGTTTTTCTTCATGTATTTGGTCATTTCTTTGTCCCACATGCAAGTTTGATCAACTGGTGGTAATATTTATTTTTCAATTGGAAACAATTATCCCTAGGGAGTAGATACCCATCTCAATTATTTTGCAGAAGATATATATATATATATATATATATATATATATATATATATATATATATATATATATATATATATAATGTATGAAGCTTAATTTCAATTAAATTTCTGTTCCTGCTGGGTTGTCATGATTTTTACATGTCATGCATGCAGATATGATGATGAAAGCCGATTATACCAAAAAGTCTCCAATTGAACAAGTGTGACTCACAGTTCCCACCACCGATGACTCCACTCTCCGGACAATTACCTTCTGGGTTCTGGTGCTTGGGCTCCTCTCAAGTGTTGCCTTAGCTTTCTTCTCCTTCTGCAAGAACCCAATCTATGTGTCATCAGTCCTGGTGCAACTCTTGGCTCTGCCTGCGGGAAGGCTTATGGCAGCTGTGGTTCCAACCAGAGCAGTAAGATTTCCTGGAATAAAACATGTGTTGTCATTGAATCCCAGTCCATTCAACATCAAGGAGCACGTCCTCATCACCACAATGCCCAGGGAGCCATAGGCAGCTTCGCAGTCTTGATTCTTGGGGCGGTGAAGGCCTACTTTCACAGAACAATCAACCCCATTGCTGCCTTCTTGCTGATACTTACTACTCAGGTGCGTATCAATTGAATATTCTATAGCTATCCAACATATATAGATGTCATGGCAGATTTCATGAATATCCTTGGATATATGTTGCTTGGCTGACAAATACACCAGAAACAATCGATTAATTGTTCTTTTTCTTTTTTTCCCCTCCAATTTATTTCGTAAGCAGATGATGGGATATGGCTTTGCCGGCATGGTCAGGAAGATCCTTGTGGAGTCCCCCTTTATGTGGTGGCCTCAGGTTCTGGTCAATGTCCCATTTTATAGGTTAAGCTTACCAATCAACATGCATTTCTACATTAATAAATTTTTAATACACACTTGCCGCAAAATAATTATTAATCTCAACTTTTTTCAATCAGCGATGTAGGGCATTTACATGAGAACGAGGCTTCAATTTTTCTTGTTAGTCTTTTTCTGCAGTTTCACATACTATATCATCCCATACTATTTCTTCCCTTCAATAATAGCTCTTTCCTTCGTCTGTTGGGCCTGGAAAGATTCTGTTGTAGCTCAACAGCTCGGATCTGGACTTAATGGTTTAGGCCTTGGCACAATTTCCTTAGATTGGTCCACCAATGTGGCCTTCTTCGGTAGTCCTTTGGCTTTACCGCCATTTACACTTGTTCTGTCGACAGCTGGATTATGATCCTTGTTTATGTTATTGCTCCCATTGCTTATTGGACTAACAGTAACAATGCCTGGAGGTTCCATTCTCAAGTAATGCAGTTTTTGATGAGTATGGTCAGGCATATAATATTTTCAGAGTTTTGAAGAAGAACAGCTTTGAATTTGACCCAAAAGGATGTGAGAGCTACTCGAAGCTCTATCTGTGTGCTGTCTTCACATATACTTATGGTTTCAATTTTGCGGTGTTACCATCGAATCTATCTCATGTGGCCCTATTCTATGGGAGGTAAAGAATTAATATTTTCCTAGATAAGGTTAAGATTTTTGAGGCTTGACTTGATTTTTGTACCGGATATAAATTTTATACCCCTACTTCACACACACACACACACACACACACACACACACACACACACACACACAAACTACTCTCCCCACCTTACTCTGAAGAAAATTCTGTAAAAAATGTTGGAGCTTACCTTGAACCTGTCACCTCTCCATCAAAGCACTTTAATTTACAACATATGTGATGCATGAGAAATTACGTCTGATCAATGAGTTTCAATTTTTATGATATCTCATATTATGTAAATGTTTGTATGCTCTTATATGTATACATGTTTACACAACTCGTATAAGTTAATCCTATTTAAATTCGTAATGTTCTAAAAGACTTTACTATTAGGAAGTTTCAAGTTGCACTCAAAAGGCGGCTCCTAACACCTGCAGAAAGATTTTAAAATTTCCATCTTGTTTACTTGATCAACTATTATAACAGCAGGAAATCAAACATCCTACAACTATTTGTATGCATTGGCTCTTTTCTAAGTAAATTGGTTGAAGTAAAAAAACCACCAAATTCTTGGAGCCTAATTGATGCGGCACAAGGAGAAATGATAACTGATACTTTCTGCATAATATTCTTAAAAGATGTCAATTAATTTGGTTGCCTTTAAAATTATAACACTTTTTTTCTAAATGATTGTGACATGCGGACTACTATAAAACAAGTTTTGGTGAAACCATATTTTTCCTCTGAGAGAAGAAATTCATACTATATAACACCATACTGTTTAGTGTCTGTTTTGACAAGTTACAATCTTAATGTTTGCTTGACCATTTAAGAGTTGTTTAACATTTATTCCTTATAATGTACAGGACAATTTGGGACCAAGTTAAGAATGCATATGGAAACAAAAGAGGAGGAGATAGTCATAATAGATTGATGCAGGCATACGACCCCATTGCCAGTTGGTGGTTTTATGCATTATTCTTTTCAACACTGGGTCTAGCTGTTTTGTGTTGCGAAGGATTTGGAAAGCAATTCCAGCTTCATACTGGGGAATTTTCCTTGCTGCTCTTTTGGTCTTTATATTCATAATCCTTTTGAAGCAGTTAATGCAATAATTGGACAGGTACGGTGATGGGAATCAGTAGACTTTATTTACTTAGGCTATTTTCCCTCTTTGTTTTAGGGTAGGCTCAATTTATTCTTTTGTTTTAGTCCTATATTGGATATGTGAGAAAACTTCTTGTTTATTGGGCCTATGTAAGGCGATGACCTGTAGTCTTTTGTTAAGGTTAGTTGATTTAAAAAATTCTTTATTTTGCATTGCAAGTTTTCCTTTGTAATTGAATCTTTGTATGGTGATGTACTGAGTGGGAGAGCGATCTCCTTGGTACTGAAGTCAAAACTTATTTTATCCCCTAAAATCCTAATTTTTCTTCCCTCTTCTTTCCCTTTCTCGTTTTACATCAGTTTGGTATCAGAGCTAAATTTTTGCTCATTTCTCGAAAGAAAAAAAAATCTTAGATCTTCATTTCTTTCTTCTCTTGTTTTAAAAAAAAAAAAATCTAAAACCCTAGATCGGATTTTAAAAAAAATTCAGAAATTCTCCCGAAAATCCCCATCTCCAACTGTTGATCTTCTTTTCAGAAAAGACCCAAAACCTGAAACTCCATCTTGTTCCTCAGTCCTCGACCCCATGATCTCTCCAGCCTCAACCTCATCGACCGTTATCGCATCCTCGTCACTGTCGAAAGAGCCACGCCGCCGTAAAGCTCACAAACGTTGTCGACGACGTCCACCGCCAACACCACCAGCATCACCCGGTAGACCCAACTCCCCTGCTAACATCTCCGCCTTCCTCTTTCTCGACGACAATCGCCGCCGTTGCACCCTTCTGACGCCTTCATTGAGCTTCGCCGCCCTCGCCACCTCCCTCCATCACCACCATCAAACCTCAAATAGTTGTCGACTTCGCCGAGCATCACCGCCTCCACACCCTTTGAGGTCACCGAGCTTGTCATGCCCCGCTTCTCAAAATACATAGAAACGGAGTCGCGACGAGAATCGGCGACGTATATACGCAAGGAGAATACCTCACGTATACACGCTAAGCTTAAAATAACCTGAGCAAGCTATATAATCAACTATGGCAATATGATAACACTGCAATATAACATATAAATGACCACACATGATAATAGATGAATAAAGAATAAAATTGTAACTGGATACGAAATAGAGAGAATCAGGAAACAACATGAATAAAAGAGTAGGAATACCGATAATCAAGAAGAGACTCCAGCTCCTCACAACATGTCCGGTCTCATCGAACACCTGATCAATAAAAGAAAACATCTAATATCTGGACGTGCAAATCCAGAGTTGTCAGAAAGCGACCCAATGAGTGTGTAAAATAAAGGGGGAAGGTGCACATGCTTATAATGTGTGAGCACACTATGATACTATAAACTAGAATAAGACTGAAATAATATGCAACATAAATGAATAGTAATAAGGGCAGTCAAGAACGGAGTCAGATGCATAATCAGGTCAGATGTACAGCCAGGTATCTATCATAACATATATATACTATGTCCATGTAAGATTTAGTTTTGTTATTAATTATATCAGAGAACACCGATTACCACATACCATAGACGCATCCCATACTATGCCTAATGCACGTGCCAATTGAGGTTCTATGTTATTGAAACTGATTGGTTGGAGTCATTGTCTATTTTTTTAAGTGGGTCTCGTACATACTCGGGACCACGGCTTAGACTCCTAGTGCTGAAATCAGGTCCCACCGCAAGGTAGTCAGGTAACTTGTATAATAAGTCAGGTAATATGTATAACATGTATAACAGGAATAAGAACATGAACATGATGGGGTGTCAGTCACCCAACGGGAACCCTGCAGTGGAACCCTCTTTCGACTGTGCAATGTATATTCTAGGTCCACCCAAAATACAAATGTTGTCTCCTCCATCAATCTCTGCAATCCCGATGCAAGTTGTTTAATATCATGTTATTATATTATCAAGATTATTTAATGCACATATTATCTAGATCACTGGGATAACTCGGTGATAGTCACGGTAACAACGTCAACGGTGTGATCAGGATACCAGTATAACAGGATATATGATGTCAGTGAACAGGATAAGTAGGACGATGTTGTTACCGTATAACAATATTTCTCAGTAGTTAAGTAACATGGACATGATAGTTATCAGAAAGAATGTCATAATATCATCCCAGTAAGTTAGTCATCAGGTAGAATGCCATAATATCATCCCAGTAAGTTAGTCATCAGGTAGAATGCCATAATATCATCCCAGTAAGTTTTAGTGGCACAGTCCGAATGAATGTCATGTAGTGATCATGTAGATTTATTACTAAGAATAAGTGAACTTTATTACATACATGAATAAATAAGTATATTACAGGAAATACATGGAAGTAATTTATGAAAGATATAAAATTTCTAAATACGAGAAACTAACTTAATCATTTAAATCAACTTTATAGCATAATTAAATAACTAAATAAAATCATTTATCATAAATTTTTTGTTTAACTGAAGGAAAAAAAGCACTCATAATTACTTGATTGTACCCACATTAAGACTAATAATAACACATCTCAAATTAGCGGCATTTTTTTTTTTCAATATACTTTACACAAGCTTCACTATAAAAAGAGAAACTTTCAGACTCCTCAGTTCTAGCTTTCCATTTGTATATAAAGCAGCTGATCAAAGGAAAATAAATTGTCTAGAATCAAGATTAGTTGGTGCATGTGAGATGATTTGTTCCTTTCAGATATCAAAAGAGTCCTATTCTCCCTTACATGACAAGCTAGGTGTTCACTTGATTATTCAACATTGATTAAAATAACATTAGTAGATAGGTCAGTCGCTTCATATGGCATCCCTAGTCCATCACAATGCCACTAGAAGTAATGAGTGAGGAATCCTCAACCAACAATAGCTAGAGCGATTGTTCTGATATGCTTGAAATTGAAATCCAATTAAGCTGCAGTATGGCAACATCTGGCCAAGTTCCTGATAAGTTGCTGCTCTAATAAGAATCAACCTATTTGAAATCAGAAATTAGGACTGGAAGAATCTCCATCATTTAATATTTATAGCAACATGCAGTCCAATCAACATATCGCTGAAGACTTCCAAATGGGCATTCCAGTTTCCAACAAAAATAAATGGCCTGCTAAATGAAAATCAACTAGAGGCATCAGCACCCATATTAGTACTCAAGCATCGTCCAGTAAACCTCATGCATTAACTTTATCAATCGATTAATAACCTTCAATAAAAACCTCCAAGCCTTTTTAAACCACTCCAGAGAGAGCCCGATGATCATCTAATAATGCTTTACAAGTCTGACTAGTTCCACTACCCACTTGCAGCAGTACAATCCCATACCAGTGAACGGGAGGTGTGGTGTGAAACAGTAGATAGTGTTGTGCCGCCGACAACAACCCAACAGAGGAACCCTAGATCTCCAAAGCACAGAAGAACAGTACACAAACCAGCACAAACACCAATCACAGAGAAAAGCACAGAAACACAGATTTAACGAGGTTCGGCCTTGATGCCTACGTCCTCGGGGCAAGAAAGGGGGAGGGTTTTATTGATTTCAGCAAATCAATACACTTACAGCAATGGGGATCGGGAGAGTTCTGCCTCTGCTCTACTCTCCACAATTACACTCAAAACCCTTCGATACAAACCCTAGAAATTCAATACAGCCTTTAAATAGGGTTTAAAATAACCCTTTCCGAAAACAGCAAAGCTGGTCGACCGTTCCCAACTGAGGTTGGGTCACTTCAGTCGGTCGACCGGACGGTCGACCGAGCTCCTCCTGCGGTCGACTGGGCCGGTCGACCGCTGATGCCTTGTGCATATTGTGCATGTCGGTCGACCGGACCGGTCGACCGAACTCCTGCTACTGCGGGCGGTCGACCGGGCCGGTCGACCGAACTCCTGCTGCTGCTGCTTTAACCTGTTTTGCTGAATTCTGAATTCTCTTCTTCTCTTCGTCGACTTCCTCGACGACTTCCTCCCCCAACAATTCTCCACCTCGGTGAAGATTTTTCTAAAATCTGAGCTGATCTCCAACGTACCCCAGTCTATCACCTGGCGAAATCGACACACGATCTCGGCGAAATCGACACGATCTCGGCTTGCGCGCACCGGACGAAATCGACACACGATCTCGGCTTGGAATCTGTAGCTCAGCTATCCACTGGAAAGCACCGCACATGCCTTCCCTGCACTTCACCTTAGGAGAACTTCCATACATGCCGATCACCATACTGTGGCTCCTCCTCCGCAACTTCACGACCTCACGAAGACTCCTCATGAGCCAACACTGACTCTCAAACTGACTAGCTTTATCTAGTCTACCTGTCTTCTACTGACGGTCCAACCAAGTCTGCGTAGAGCACACCAAACATCATCGGTTTCAACTGGATGCACACCACTCCTTATGCAAGCTCAACATCTTCTCACCGGAAGATCAACCTGTTCATCGAGATCACAACACCTCACCTCTACGTGAAGTCTAACTGGCCACAACACTTCACCTCTACGTGAAGCCTCTCCACCTCTACGTGAAGTTCCATCGGCCACAACTCTTCACCTTTACGTGAAGATCCAAACAGCTTCTCGAGAACCCAAATAGCTTCATAAGAGTTGCATCACCAAATGGCTGCGCCTTTACGGCTGCCTACGTACCTTGCTCAAATGATCAAGCCAACCGCAGTTCATTGAAATGAGCTTCATCAAGCTCAAATACTGGTACATGTATCTGCAGTAGTGAACCTATCAGACTGAGTCATATGAACCTCTTCCCGACCATCATGGAGAACAACGGCCTTCAACTTGAGCTTGTCGCGATCACAAGCTTGAGATTCATGCTTCTTTAACCACGAGCGTGGCTTCACCTTGGTTCCAGTAGCTGCAAACACCTCGACATCCTTAGCAATGTCTTCAACCTGTTCAGCATCACCCTTGGTTTCACGATCTCCACCCGGTGTTACATCCGATGAAGTCTTCTCTAATGCCGAACCAACTGGAGATGGTGGAGTAGCATCAACCTCCACCCGCTGCGATACTTCCTTGATCTCCGTCCTCTCCACCTGCTGAGAGACGGTGGACTTCAACACTGAAGTCTCTCCAAATGTGACATTCCTGCTCATCACGATCTTCTTATCTTCGGGGTCCCACAACCTGTAGCTGTTCCTCTTGACGCCCAAATAGACAAACCTCTTTGCTCGCGGATTCACCTTGCCATTCTTGGCACTGAAGTAGGTCGGACTTCCAAACTCCCGCAGCACATCATGATCTTGAGCAGCTTTCCCAGACCAAATTTTCAATGGAGCTTTACCTCCTATCGCAGTCAATCTATTCATGAGATGGCTAGCATACTCAGTCGCCTCAGCCCAAAACGACTTGTTCAATCCTGCATTAGACAACAACCTCCGAACCTCCTCCAGCAAGGAACGGATTACTTCTTTAGCCAACCCATCTGTACCTGTCGTGAAGTGAGTAACAATTCCGGTGTTCTGGCTAAATCGTAGGAATTGGTACATATCCTTTCCAACATTATCAATCTTTAGCTCCTTAATCTTCCTACCTATCTGCCTCTCCATTCTTCCTTTCCACTTCACCAATATATTTAGGGCTTCACTACTTTGTCTCATTGGATATATCCAACAATGCCTAGATATACTATCAACGAAAGAGACAAAGTACCTGTGACCTCCAAGCGATGCCGTTTTAGCAGGTTCCCAAATGCACACGTGAACACAATCAAGAAGACCTTCATTGCGGTGAGTACTGGTGCTGAATTTCACCTTCTTCTTGTCCAGAACGCTGTGTTCACCTTCCAACTTGCAGGTAGCAACACCTTCCAACGATTCCATCTTTGCAGGAGCTTGCAAAGATTTTTCTTCTTCCTGTCCGACCTTTCCCTGCCAGACCTCCGGGCAACCATCATCTGAGGAACTGAAAGTCTCCACCTGACCTGTCACCGTACTACTAGTAGAGATTGTCTCGGCGGACGCCCTTCATCACCACCATCGAGCCTCTGATCATCCTGAGATGACCATCTCGAACAGATATCACCATGCCCGATGCTTCCAAAGCTCCAACGGAGATTAGATTTCTCTTCAACTGAGGTACATACCTCACTCCCTTCAGCTCCCTTACCATCCCATCAAACATCCTGATTCAGATTGTACCTACACCCTCCTGCTACATGGGTGATCATTGCCCATACCGACTGAACACCCCTCCAGCTTCTCAAAGCTAGAAAACCAACCCAGATTAGGGCACACATGGTATGTTGTACCTGTATCCAAAATTCACTCATCTTCCCATGAGTGACCAACGAACGAGAAACCTGACGAGTCCGAATCTGATCCATCTGCCTGTGAACTACTCCTCTGAGTATTCGTCACCTTTGCAAGATTTGCTTCAGCCTTCGACTTCTTCTTCCCTTTGAACTTCGGACAGTCCACTTTCCAGTGTCTTATTTCTCTGCAGAAGGCACACTGGTTCTTCCTCAGATCCCTATAGTCCGACCTGGACTTTGATCTTCTTCTTTCTTCACTACCCTTCCTAGATGAACCCCTGCTTCTTACCGCTAGCGCCTCTGCCAACGAGCTTGACTGAGAGGGCTGTCTCTCCTTTTTCCTCGTCTCATAGTTTGCCAATGCAGACGACACCTCATGATAGTCCAGAGTCTGTCTACCATTTATAAAGGTTAATGTGAATGTCTCATACTCCTCCGCTAGGAGTGAGTTCAGGAGGATTACAACCTTGTCTTCCTCATCTACCTTGACATCCATGTTCACCAAATCTGTAAGAAGCTTAGTGTAGTGGTTGATATGTTCATTTATTGAGCTCCCCTTCTTCATCTGAAACCCATACAACTTGCTTTTCAGCTGCAACCGTGATTCCACGCTCTTGGTCAGATATTTCTTTTCCAGGACCTCCCACAAATGCTTCGCCGATGTCTCGTGTAATGCAAGATATTTAATGTCTTGCGTTAAACACGAGCGAATCAACCCACACGCTGACCTGTTTATCTTCTCCCACTCTTCATCAGTGGTCGTGCTTCGCTTCTTCTCCAGAAGGAGAGTATCCTCGAGGTTCGATGCATTCAGGGCATCCATAACCTCACACCTCCACATCCCAAAATTATTTGTGCCGTTAAACTTCACCATGTCTATCCTCGGATGAGAATTCATAGTCCTAACCGATGTACTTTCTTCTGCCATTTATCTAACTGAAACCTCTATGTATGCGGAAAACCAACTAGAAATAGATCACAACTTTGATAAAAATCAGATTTTTTACCTTCTTCCCGAAACCCTAGATTGAGTTTCTGACCGGATCTACTCCACCAATGATTCCCTGAGCACTCCTTGTGTTGTTCTGAGGTCTACACACGATCCCACGAACAAGACTACCGCTGATCTGAGATCGACACACGATCTCCACCGAATCAGCTCCTTATGACCTCCGAATCGCCAGAAAAATCCCAAGCGCAACCTGAGAAGCTCTGATACCACTTGTGCCACCGACAACAACCCCACAGAGGAACCCTAGATCTCCAAAGCACAGAAGAACAGTACCACAAACCAGCGCAAACACCAATCACAGAGAAAAGCACAGAAACACAGATTTAACGAGGTTCGGCCTTGATGCCTACGTCCTCGGGGAAAGAAAGGGGGAGGGTTTTATTGATTTTAGCAAATCAATACACTTACAGCAATGAGGATCAGGAGAGTTCTGCCTCTGCTCTACTCTCCTCCACAATTACACGCAAAACCCTTCGATACAAACCCTAAAAATTCAACACGGCCTTTAAATAGGGTTCAAAATAACCCTTTTCGAAAACAGCAAACCCAACTGTCGGTCGACCGGCCGGTCGACCGTTCCTAACCGAGAGTTGGGTCACTTCAGTCGGTCGATCGGGCGGTCAACCGAGCTCCTCCTGAGGTCGACCGGGCCGGTCGACCGCTGATGCCTTGTGCATATTGTGCACGTCGGTCGACCGGACCGGTCGACCGAACTCCTGCTACTGCGGGCGGTCGACCGGGCCGGTCGACCGAACTCCTGCTGCTGCTACTGTTAACCTGTTTTGCTGAATTCTGGATTCTCTTCTTCTTCTCTTCGTCGACTTCCTCCCCCAACAGATAGGAGTTTGATTTAAATATGTAAACAAGAAACAACAAATCGGCAAATACAAGCACATGCATACACCCAGAAGGCACACATGCACCAACACGGGAGTCATCACAGAACCGATAACTAATTCCAGGATACAAACCCAATTAAGCAAATTTGATGTAGCCAATCATATTCACTAAAAAAAACTTGTAATTCAAAAAATAAACATTATATAACAATTCTTAGAATCGTTATTTTGCAAAGCAAAAGAATCTAAAGATAAGAACATTAACAAAGTAAAACTCAGACAAGTCAAAATATGTCAAATTAAGAAGAAAAGGAAATCATGAAGAACACACGCATTGCACACTAAATACACACACATTCTCACACATAGTTACACCTAAATATAAACACAGAGAGAGAGAGAGAGAAGGAAGTGAGACTCATGTAGGGGGAGGCACGGCAATGGCAAGGGTTCGCCGACGGTGACCGGCGGAGATGGAGGAGGGTTGCCACGCTTTCGCCGGGGGACTCGCGGAGGCTCCGGCGGCTCCGGCGGAGGAAAGAGCAAGCGGCCAAGGGGAGGGGACAACCATGGTGCTCCGAGTTGTGTTGCTCGGTGGGAGAGGGAGCAACATCCGGAAGGTGGTGCTCACAGTGGAGGATGGGATGCCGAGTGTGTTGGAGGAGTGGGTGGTGCCGGCCTATGTAGAGGTGAAAGTGGGTGCTCCGGGGTGAAGGCGGCACGCCGGAAAGAGGAGAAAGGGAATCCGGCCATAGGCATGGGGGTAAGCCGAGGCCAAGGAGAGGTCGGCCATGGGGGAAGATGGTTGGTGGCATGAAGAGTTGGAGAAGGAGGGAGAGGCATGGTGATGGCGGTGGCGGAGCATGGCGGATCTCGCCTGAGGTCGTGGAGGTGGTGGCCGCATGGTGGAAAGGGGTGCTCCGCGGCTCTAACGAGGGTGCGGCGGATGGTCTCGGTTGTGGAAGGTGGAGGCGGTCAAGAAGGAAAAGGGTTGCTGCAATGGGTGCTGTGGTATGTAGGCGGCAAGGGGGAAAAGGTGGAGAAAATGATAAATATATTAGTATAAGAGTAATGATTAGTTAGGCTTTTAATTAGGTTGTTAGGATTAGGATATTATTGTTAGGGTATGAATTAGAATTACATGGATAGGATTTCTTATAAGATTAGGATTATTTAGCATTATAGGATTTAGTAGTTAAGATCATGGAGATTGGGTTGGGCCTTGGGCTAAACCAAGGTTATAAAAGAAAATAAAATGAGAAAATAAAGATGAGGCTTGGGCTCATGTGGGTTTAGGAAGGGGGAAAAAAGAGAGTAAACAGGCTGGCTAGACTTTGGGCTCAGTTAAAAAAAAATCAAACTAAAAGAATAGTTGGGGACATGGGCTTGGGAAAATGAAAAAATAGAGGATAAAAGAAATAATCATAATGATAATAATTAATAGTAATAAACAATAATAATAAGGATAATAATAATGGCAATAATAGTATTTAAATATAATATGTACATATACACATATACAAAAATAGATAAATCAATAATAATAATGATAAGTAATCCAAATAATTTATAAGAATAGAAATACAATATCCTTTGTTAGGGGATATTACAGAGCTCTCGCCAATGTCGTCGCTGCCCACGGAGACTGTCGCTAGGCGCCTCTGCCGCCGCCGCTAGGGTGTTCCGATCCCTCGGGTTCGATCGAGAGGAAAGCTAAGCGGGTTTGGGTTTGAAGGAGATCGGGTTCAATTTAAACCCGATATCCAGGGTTAGTTGAAACGGTTTCAGATTGAGACAGACCCGACCCGACCTGGATTTGACCTGCGAAGCCAGCCGCCGAGTCGTTGCTGACGTCAGCAGCTCAGACCGAGCTGATCCAAGTCGAGCTGAGTCATCAAGTCGGGCAGCTGAACCGAGCCGCGACACCGATCTCGAGCCGTTCGCTGACACCAGCTGACATCATCAAGTCGTGCTGACGTCAACGACTACATTGCTGACATCATTAGCTTGTTTGAGCCGCCACTGTTCACAACAGCTATACATAACGACGTTCAAGAGCTCATTCGGGCCCCTTCAGAGTCTGATTCGAGTTTTGTCTGAAGTGTTAAATCCGTAGCTAACTTCCGGAGATATTAGAAGAATTTTATAGTTTTTAGGCAACAGATCTGGCCTCTACAAATCCTTGTTTGTAGTCACTACTTGGTATCAGTGTTTTTTCAAGCGCTTTTGGGTACATTCTAACCTCACCTCTCCTATTTGCAATATTCTTGCATACCTATTGTGATAATTGTGGTGATTGCTAGTTGTAGTTCCTATTGTTAATTGCCCAGTTGCTACTTGCTTGCATTTTCACTTCTAGGAATCATTTTGCATAATTCATTTTAGAAAATCATTGGGAAATTTTTCGGTTGATCATATAGTGATCGTCTGGCAAAACTTAGAAAATTATCTTGCATCTGTATGATTGTGTGTATTGCATAGTGCATGCTTCTTCGTAGATTCCCCTGATCATCTAGATATGAAGTCCAAACTTGACCTAATCCTTAGGGAGCTTTAAGATTTGAAACTTAAAGTTGAAAGATTAGAGAATAAGAACACACTAGAGAACTCAAGAGACAATACCCGAGATAGGAGAGTGAAAATACCGATAGGCGTAGGGATGGAGAAGATTACATAATCCGTGGGATTAAGATAGATCCTTCAACTTTTAACGGCATCCTTAACATGAAAATTTTTAGTAATTGGATACTTAGATTACTATTTTGATTGGTATAGGTTCATAGAGGAGAGTAGAGTTCAGACTGAGTTAGAATTTATTGGACCTCAGTAGAGAGAGTACATTAAGCGTGAGACTTTCATAGTCTTGGGAGGGAATAAAATAAAAGCTTAATGAGAAATATCTTTCCGGTTCATATAAGCATCGCCTACTAGATAAACTACATAACCTTCACCAGGTTAACAGGTCAGTTCAGTAGTACACAATCAAATTTGACGACCTAACCCTATGTTATGAGGTGCAAGAAGATTTCTACCAAGCAATCTCTAGGTACCATTCTGGGTTGAACTTAGACATGCAACGAGCAATGTTCATCCACTACAAGATAGAGACCCTTGAGCAGCGAGCCAGCTAGCGTAAGATATAAAAAATCTCTTTTAAGTTTTCTACCGAACGTAGGATCACCCCTAAAGCTGGGGAGCAATTTAAACCAAATACTCACACAACTAGAGTCCCTAATGGCAAATCTATAATAGGTGAATCTTTTAAGAGTACCAAGAGTAGTGAATGTTTTAAGTGTCAAAGTTATGGTCGTGTTACTGCACAATGTTCCTCTAGGAACCTCCTAATCAAGGAAGTCATTGATGGTGAGATCGAAATAGTCGTTCATGAAGCAACTGATAGTGCAACTGATTCTAATGATGATGTTAGGGTTATCATCCATTTAGGTATTATTAGGTGTCCACACGCAGTTGTTGGTAACGAAGATTGGCATAGGTCTAGTGTGTTCTACACCTATATTGCACATGAGGGAAAAAAACTATATATTGATGATAGATGGGGGTAGTTATGTGAACATCATTGTCAAGACAACTCTTGAGAAGATGGGTCTCAGGATTGAATCACATCTCCACCCACACAATGTGAATTGGATTGATAAGATAACTCAATCTATTACCCAGCATTGTCAGTCTCTGTCCACATGTCTAACTATGAGAATCGTGTTTGGTGTGATGTCTTAGACATAAACGCTGCACATATTTTATTGGTAGCCTTGATTGTATGATTTGGATGTAACCAGTCTGAATAGGTCTAACACTTATGAGTTTAAATTTAACGAAAAAAATAATATTGAAATCTGCCAAACCCATTCAAGTGTTTGGAATAACAAGGAGAGAATAGTCACCAAAAAGAATGACAAACACGATTCTCGTAGTTGTTTTAGTGACTAGAACCTATTTTTTCTCCTGAGTGTTCTATTAATGGGTCTACACCTAGGTCTAAGAATTCCTGTGGCCTTCTCCCTCTTCCCCTAGGTATCCCACCCATTGTCACAGTTGAGCCATTTGTACCATGTTTGTATAAGTTGTATAAACATAATATATGACAAATGACAATTAGTAATTGTAACTATTAGTCTGTTGTAGAATCTCACAACTGGTTATAGCACATCGCAGTAGGTGATGAGGCGCTGATTAGAGTGCATCCAGAGAGGTCCCTACTGGAAACTTGAAAAGACTCCATACTCGACGCAGTGGTCCACATAAGATTTTGAGGAGGTTTGGTTCAGCGCCTATGAGCTCGATATTCCTCATGATCTTGGGATCAACCCGGTGTTCAACGTCGAGGACCTAACTCGTTATCACACTTTCTCGAGGCCACATCGGTTTTCAGTTCCTCCATTGCAACCACCATTGCTGAGGAGACCCACCACTGAAGAGTTTGTACAGTTCTTCTCGGTTCAATTTCATCATCCATGTCGTCGCCATTCACCAGCGGCGAATTTTTCGAAGCCGCGGAGAATTGATGAAAATCAATTGACTTTATTTACTTAGGCTATTTTTCTTCTTTATTTTAGGCTAGGCTCATTTTATTTTTTTAGTCTCATATTATATATATGGGAAAAGTTCTTGTGTATTAGGCTTATATAAGGCCATGACATGTAGTCTTAATTCAGTTTAGTTGATTTAGAAAAATCCTTTATCTTGCATTGCAAGTTTTGTCTTGTGATTGAATCTCTGCATGATGATGTGCTAAGTGGGAGAGCGATCTCCTTAGTGCTGAAACTAAAACTTATCATATCCCTTAAACTCTAAATTTTTTTCCTCCTCCTTTCCCCTTCCCTTTTTCATCATACAGATTTTGAACGGTGAAAGTTTTATTTGAAATATATCTTTCATGCTGAAAATTTGCTTATGCTAATTATCCTAGAAAACGGGGGGAAATTGTTTATGCAAATGAGAATCTTGAGATGAATAGGCAACAAAGCAGTAGAGATAGGACAAGAAATGAGATCGTATGGAAAAATAACTTGAGAAGTGACATAGAGTACAACACACATGAGGATTATCTTTTTCATCTTTTTTATTTTCTTATTTTAATGTTTACGCTAGGATTTGAGTGATCAAGATCTCTCACGTCTCATCCGATGACGAGCCAATGTCAGTAAACCACTTGAATCAACACTTATATACTAACAATGTATATAATCACCACCGAGAAAGTTTTTGATATTTGAAAATACACATTAATTGATAATCCAGTTGAGAGTTCTGGACTAAGATGACCATGAAGTTGTAGCATGTAGTAAATGTCAAAGGAGTTGATTGTGTTTAATATTTTGAATGGACAAAAAAGATTCTCATATCCATTTGTTAAAAAAAAAAAAAAAAAAATTGGGGTTAGGTTCTGTTGTTTTTTCGGTAGAAGATGAGTGATGAGAGGCTTTCAGAAATAATGAAATAAGAG
Source organism: Agave tequilana (assembly GCA_038442645.1). Taxonomy (NCBI): domain Eukaryota; kingdom Viridiplantae; phylum Streptophyta; class Magnoliopsida; order Asparagales; family Asparagaceae; genus Agave; species Agave tequilana. Next base: position 196,422 of record JAVJIF010004104.1, read on the forward strand.
ATGATCATATGAACTTTGGAAATTCTGCTTGTCCAGAAACAATAAAGGTCTTCCCATAGGACTAAACCGTCATTTTGTAAATACTTCATTTTTTCTTTCCTCAGTTTTCCTTTGTTTTGTCGCAATGCGCGCGTGCATGCCTATGTTATTTTGAGAGTTTGAAAAGTGAGAACCAAGATACTCAACAGTTCCACTTGAGCTTAATATGAAAATGTAATATTACACCTATTAATATAAAAATTTACACCTATCTATTAAAATACATAGTGGGTCACTTATATTCATGATCATAGTGGGTCACTTATATTCATGATCTGAACAATTGATTGCGATCTAAGTATCCTAAAATCCATGCGGTTTGAAAATCACATGGACTGAAAATTTTAATCTTACAAATCAAGCAAATAACAAAAAACCGACTTTTAAGATTGTTACTGACCATTCATTTGCAGATCATTCATTTGTAGATCATGAGATGCATATGTTAAAAAGTTTCAATATCCATGAATTTTGATCCACGAGTTTTAAGATGTGTAAATCATACTCCATGTATTTTAATAAGTAGGTTTAACTCTTATGTCACACCCTAGTTGTAATAACCTTTCACAGTTTAATTTTAAATATAAATTAATGATGAGGTTAACGAGCTAATAAAAAACTCAACCATGTTTTTAACTGAACTTTTATGTGCTAAACCCGTGTGAGGGAAATATGCACCGCATCTCTTTTCCCCAAGTATATTGGATGTTTATGAATTTAACCTTTGTTATTTTTATTGTTATTTCGATGTGGTCTGGAAACATAACTGCACTCTCAGAGTTGATTATTGGATATCTTTATCCTGGAAGACCACTTTCGAATGTGGCATTCAAATCTTTTAGTGTGTCTAGCCTGGACAGCACCAGGACTTTTATACGTGACTGAAACTTGCACATTACTTGAAGATTCCTTCAAGGGGGCAATGTTTTTAGCGCAAGTAAGTTGGCAGTTTTTTTGTGCATTGGATTTTTGTTTGTGCTCGCTCATTACTTTCACCTTCTTTGAAATTCAAACAATGTTTGGTTTTAAAATTCTCGCCTTCACTTGACCCATTTTCTCTCCTTTTCTGTTCATGTGATAGGGCACTGGTACATTGGTTGGATCAATTGTTTCCTTTGCAGTAACATGGATATTATTCAGTTCAATAGAAGGTATTTGCCATCCAGAGTTGTTACCAAAGGGAAGTCCAATGTGTACTCCAGTACTATGACAGTTTGGGGCGTTGTTGGTCCAGCACGCGTCTTCTATCCTTCAGGCCTGTATTCAAAACTTCACCTTTTCTTCATCCTTGTTGCGGTTGGCCGAATCGTATTGTGGATTTTACGTCGCAGGTTCAAGAAGGATTGGATTAAGTTAATTGTATTCCTGAATATACTCTTTGGTGCTCTTCCTGCTCCCCCGGCAACTCCAATGCACTGCTGGTCATGGTTTGCAATCGGCATTCTCTTCAATTATTTTGTCTACAGAGGTATAAAAGGTGGTGGGCTAAGTATAACTAATTTTGTCCCTTGGACTGGATATGCTGGAGTTGCTGCAATGGCACTTTTGACAAATGTAGCGGTCCAAATGAAAGGCCTCAACGGCCCCAACTGGTGGGGGTTGGAGTTGGATGATCACTGCGCTCTTGCGCATTGCCCAACCTCGCCTGATGCAACAGTTGAAGGATGTCCAACCTTCCACTAAATGGGAGAACCTGAGAGCTGGGCATGCAATATCCTTTTTATCTTGACGAACCTCAGCAGCCGTAGTGTCATCACTCAGTGCAGAAACAGAGATAAACCACGAACTGCAGACTGTCAATCTTGATAAGCAATGGCAAGTACCAAGTTCTTTCGATCTTATTTATTAATTTCAGGTGGCATTGGTTACAGGTTTCTTCAGATTATGTTGAATAAGAACACTTGCTACTGACTGATATTGTAACTGTGAAACATGTACTTCTATCATACTGAAGCAGCTGATCCCTGAAGTATGTAGTTGGGAAGTGATTGAATGTAGGCTTAAATAAGATTAGACCTAAGACTCCATTAAGAGTCTTCTCTTTTGGGTATGGGTTTTAATCATATTGGTATGTTCTCTGCTTTTCTGCAGTGGTTGTATCAGTTGTCAAGTATACATTTACTCACAGTTTCAATTACATATTTAGTTTCAGAAAGAAAAATACTTGTATACATAATTACATACTGTGATAATGTTGCATGTTAGCGATCTCATGTTAAAATCCAATCAAAGTCCATAGCTAACTGGAAAGGAGACCAAAACAAAAAAACAAAAAACAAGAAAAAAACACTACTGCGCAAGAGTCCATATTTCTATCCCAAAATGAAAAGAAAAATTCAATTTGTAATGATATTAAAACACAAAACTATATGATCCCTCCAACCTTCAGTAAAACTTTTAAGTTTCTATATAGTAACAAATACTCCAAATGTTTGTTTTGAATGTAGAGCTACAGTTAGAAAAAACTCCAGTTCAGTAGATTCTTATAACTTTAAGTGCTAGATTTCCCAATTGAAGTGTGTTCAACTCGCATTTGAGAGTTTACATAACTAGTGTTATTTGGACTCAAAAGTAAGGAAAAAGTAGAGGTAAGGTACAAAAAATCCATTCCTACCTCAGTTTTATCCTACCTCCAAAATCTCTTAAAATGGAGATAAAAAGACTTGGAGAACAGAGCTTGTATGAAAAATAACTTTGATTAAATACATATCCAAACAAACCCTAAGATAGTTTTATGCTCTTACCTGCTGTAATACAAAGCTCTATCCCCAAAATGCTATCATATTCTGTCATGTGCATGGCCCATGCACCTTTCAAGAGGAACAAAGAAAAGCCAGCTTAGTTTATGGCAAGTCCTAGGAGCTTTCACAGTGTTGAGGTACTGAGAGGAGGCAGCTGAGATGCTCACTGAAAAGTGCTCCATGTGCTTTAGCTCATGCCTCTATGCTTTGGGTTTTGGTTTTTGTTATTAGTAAATAAATCAAAGTTGAAGATGGGGTTAGATTAAAGCTGGCCATACTCTCATTGGATGAAGTTGCATTGGAGGAATCATAGCCTCATATAGCCATCCCTTCTTTAATTAATTAATTAATTAATACTTCCCATATTCTAATCTAAAGCATAGGGTGTGACACTTAATTATAAGCATGCATGCTTAACTAGCCTAATATTTGACCTAATTAGCCCCTAAAGATGGCTTTCATTAAACCCCATAATGCTGAGAGAGTGAGACATGTGGACCACCTCAGATTGAAACAGGAAGGAGATAGGAAAAAAAGTTGAAGAAAGAGAAAGATAAAGTGGAGGTTGAGAAGTCAAGAATCCAAGGTGAAGGTGATTAGTTTTGTGCCAAAATTGTTGTTGTCATTATAACAAAACTCCAAAAACTCTCATAACTGACATAAAAGGGGGTGCATAATCTTAACCTACAGCAAAAGTGATTAATTGATTACTGTAGACATTGATGAGATAGAGATCTTCATGATTGATGGGGGGAAAATCACACTCAATTAATCCATATGTAATTTAATTTTAAATATATACACACACACACAGAAATATGTATATATATACAGAAATATGTATATCAGCTGACAACTGAAAGTCTCTCTCAGCCTGCGGTGACGTGACACATTATTAGCCACACTAGAAAGGACGGCCCGCCTATTGAAACAGTTGAAATTACTAAATGCCCCTGCGGTAAAAGATAGTAGATCTGTACAGTTTATTATTTTTTTATATTTCTGACGTTAGTCAATATTGTCACCATTATCTTTTATAACTGCGACCAACTGAATATGAATCATGTCTCTTCAAGTGCAACTTCATCAAATCATGAAACAAATTTGAATGCTTCTTTATTAATTTTTTTTTACACAGATTTTATACATTTTAGGAATGTGCCTAAGCTCATAGTAGTCAATAAAATAATTTCTCAATAGTTTTAAAAGCGCCCTTTGTTGCAGTTTACAATTATTTAATTTGTAGATTTTTATGATATGATTTGTAAGAATTTTACTGATTGCGAACATAGTCGCAGTTTACTTGTTTACATGTAACGTATAAATTAATATTATTATTTTTTTATATATTCCATGCGAATAAGGACATCGACTATGGTCGCAGTGCTTAACGACAGCATGTCATGGATTTTTTTTGGCTAAGTTAAATGTAATAACGGTGACTAAGGACTGCGAATATAGTCACAGTTTACGTATGATTTATATATTTGTTCTTTACTGTGACTGTTGTCTCAGCCGCCTATAAACTATGAAATTTTTTTTTTTACATATTGCATGCGAACAGGGACTGCGACTATAGTCGCAGTGCATAACGACAACATGTTTTGGATAATTTTTTTGCTACGTTAAATATAATAACGGTGACTAAAGACTGATACTATAGTCGCAGTTTACATATTATTTTATATATTTGTTTTTCACTGTAGCTGTTGTCTTAGCCGCCTATAAACTATGAAATTTTTAGATTACATATTGTATGCGATCATTGACTGCGACTATGGTCGCAGTGCTTAACGTCAGTAGTCGCAATTTTCTAATTTGTGATATACAGTGAAATATGTTGATTTGAGAGGATTGCGATCATGTTCTCAGTATCATCTGTTTATATAGTTTAATTTTGGACTGCGAGCATGGTCGCTGTTTTTAACTTTATTGAATGCAAAACGATCAAACTATTTATGACAGGACAGCGATCGTGGTCGCAATTTCATATATAAATATAGTTAATCATGGATTTCGACCATAATCGTAGTTCTATTAGTTCAAAGTAATTATTATCTGAGTACTGTGACCATTATCGCAAATAAGATGCAGAAATAATAACTATACAACATACTTTATATGTATTTGAAAAATATGAAAGATCATTTTAGAGATAGAAGTAAATTTTGTTTATAATATAATATGGTCAGAAAGAGACCTTACAAAAAAAGTGCATTAAAAACTCTTAAAAGAAAACAAAATAACGTTGAATATCAGAAGATCAGAAAATCCTAATCCTTGTCGTCATCACCATCATAAGCAGATTCGTCGTGTTCATTCTTCTCGTCTTCCTGTTCATCATTTATTTCCTTATCTTCTCCTTCGTCGTCCGGCTCGCTGTGCTCTTCAGTTTCTTCCTCCTTTTGTGGGTGTTTGGTTCATCGATAAACTCCCAGAATGGATCGTCTGTATCAAGCTCTTCTTCTGACCCCTGTCGAGAAGAACATGTACAAGATATGCTCAGAGAATGCGAGCCCCCAACATCAGAGGACATGCTTTCATCAAGCATGTCTCTGTGAAGTGGCAGAGGAATAAGTTCCTCCTCACTAAGCCCCATGAAAACTTCATCATCCTCATGAAGAGAAGGATCAGATAAAATATTATTTGATGTAGTGAGATAGTCAAAAAGAGTGAAGTTCATACTGCTTTCAGATTCACTAGAATACCCTGAAGAAAGAGAACCGGTGGGAGAATTATTGAAGTTGAAATCTGAGTGCTCAGAGGAAGAAAATGGGGAAGACATGATTCAAGAATGAATTGTTTTCTGGAAGTTTTGAAATCAAATTGAAAACGAAGAGCACAAATATCATTTTTAGATATGAGATAATATATTAGTTACAAGCACTATAAAAAAGTCAATAATGTGAAACAACATGAATATTAATAATAATTGTTATAGGTGATGGTTGAGTTTTCGAAGAATTGGTAAAAAGAAATTAAATAATTAATTGAAGCAGTTATGGCGGGAGAATTCAAAGAGTTTCTTTTTTTTCCAGAGGTTTATTATGTGAACTACAAATTAACTTTTTATATAATATTTTTCTTATATATTTAGATTACGTATGGTGCACATCTTTCCTTTATCGACATTAATATTATTCCATCACTTTTTTCGAGACTGTTGCTGTATCACGGTAGATAGAATATTAATTACTTCAATTAGTTCAGAGTAATTAATATAGTATTTTATAAGATATGATATGCGCGGACTGATCTCACAGTCGCAGAGCTAATCTACTTTGTAAAACGATCAAAATTCTGTTACATAAGGCATGCGAATAAGGACATCGACTGTGATCGCAGTGCTGAACGATAGCATATTTCATCTGTTATTTCTATGTGAATAAAGAATGCGACTAGGGTCGCAGTCGTGATATAAAATTGAAAGTTATATTATATTAAGTCTGCAACCATGGTCGCAGTGATCGAAAGTTTTTGAAAATTTTGTTATACTATGTCTGCGACTATGATCGCAGAGTTTGTAAAACGATCAAAATTCTGTTACATAAGGCATGAGAATAAGGACAGCGACTGTGATCGCAGTGCTGAATGATAGCATGTTTCGTCTGTTATTTCTATGCGAATAAGAAATGCGACTAGGGTCGCAGTCGTGATATAAAATTGAAAGTTATATTTTTTTTGATTATAGTTTTGAATGTATGTGTACTGCGACCTGGATCCAATTTATAATATACATTGAGAATAAAACAATTTTTTAGTACCAAGACCGACCATAGTCGCAGTTCATTAAAAATTGCATGAAATATTATCCAACCAATCTGCAAATATTGTGGCAGTTACGAGAATATTTGATTTATAAAATATTTGTTGTGGATGAGTTTTTGCTAGTTTAGAAATAAAAAAGGATATTTTGGTCAATTTGATTAACGATTCTTTAGGCGGGATGTTTTTGATTTTTTTGACGCCTACACTCTGCCACCGATATGTGGCATATATTCGATCACGTCACCGCCGGCGAGAAACTCTCTCAGCTGTCGGCTGAGATACAGTGTGTGTGTATATATATTGTATGACATCTTGAAACATTATCCTAATGTCGGAAATAATTGATTGTGGATCCACTCATATTTTGAATCTTGGCAATATCTTAACTACAAATACCCATGAACAGAAAGGATACATGACAGTATACCATGCTCCCTATAGGGGAAGAACATGTAAATCCTTGATCCAACCTCACAACAAAGCCTATTTGCAGTAAAACTGTTACACACACACTCCATATCCGTCTTTTTCTCCATAACCAATTTTGTTTCAAGTAAAAGTAGCTATGAGTGCAATGCACAAATGTACGGTGTCAGTTACGAATGTAATCAATCAAAATCATCTAAAAATTATTGACAGTTAAGATTGTCGACTTGGACAATCCGTCAATTCTAACACAGATTCATAATCCAAATCCTCCTCTTTGTGTTTGTTTTTTTTTTAATTTTTCTTTTCCTTTTTATGTCCTTGACCTACTTGCATGAAGAGGTTTAGAAACTATGATACAGGACAAGGGGTATTCCGAAAAAGTATAATGGAGAAAAGAACTCTCGATCAAAAGAGAAAATGTTTAATTTTGAAGAATTGAACATATGGAGATTTTATTTAAAGTTTTCTTTCAACTAATAAATCTTCATACATTTATTTTCATTTCATTTTCACTCCTCTTTCAATTAGATAGCATTTATCGTGCCTCAGTGTACTCAAATTCTGACTCCACGTACTTTCTACGACTAACATGGATTGAGCAATGAATTTTTCAAACAAATTAGAACTCTATTTCTTTTACGGTTCAAATTAAAATAGAATGCCTTATTTTGTTCAACTCCTAATAATATTCTGAGTTGAATTACCAACTTCCAGTGGCCTCCCTTGATTCAATTTCCTCCCATTAATCTCGGTTTATTCACTGTTAGAACTTTCTTTACTTTACTTACTTTTCTTTACATGCAAATGTATCATTTATCTGGTAAACGAGTTTTGAAGTTTATATATATCTCAAATAAACGGGTTAAAAAGGTCAAGCTTCAACCCACACCGACCCATTTGATAAACGGGTTATACGGGTGGACCCATTTATGACTAAAACTCGTAAGTATCAATGAAAACCCACGTATTATTGGTTGGTTAAGATCAAGTAATCGGGTTGGGTCATGATTGTCACCCTTGATACTTGGCTCTTGAATATGCTACTCAACAAACTGATTTTTTACTAGATCCCATAGATTTTATTGTTGGGAAAACGAAGAATTAAACAGTGAATCTTTGAGCTGAATTAAGGCGAGATCCGTTGATAGAATCAACCGGATAATAGTTAGAGTGTGTTCTCTTTCTATTAGGGATGAACATGGTATATTTACATATTCAATTCTGTTTTAGAATGAATGAGATATTCAAGTCTAAAGTTTGTATAATTCAAAAGCTAAAGGGGATTAAAGGTAGTTAAAAGCATTTAGTCCCACATTGGATATGGGATGGACAATTGAAGTGTATAAATAGAGGAAAATAGAAACAAAGGGCACCCTTTGCGTACTTGGAGTTTTCGCGCGCGATTGGGGAAACCATGCCCACACGCGCGGGCTCGGGGCTGCCGTTCCCCCGGCCCGGCCCGGTGCTAGTGCCGGGGCTCGGGGGGTCGGAGTGGGCGTGTGATCCAACCCGGCCCGGTTCTTTTTGAACCGGACCACACGGGTTTGGAAGGAACCACGAGTCTCGACCCGCCCGCTGTGCTGCAACTGTTGGAAGGAACCACTGCAGCGGTTCCTGTCTGGAACGAACAGTTGCAACGGCTCAGACAGAACCGTTGCAACCGCTCAGACGGATTTGACCTCCAAACAGTTCCCAGGAGGCTATAAATAGCGCTCCTCTCTATGGATTAAAACACAGCGAACACAACAATTCTCTTCTCTCCTTCTTAAGGAATTCAGATCTGAAACGAGTCAGTCTGAAAATTCAGAATTTTTTTGAAGAAAATCTGAAATAAGATTCGTTCTGAAAGAAAGTTCAGAAAATTCAACAGATTCTGATATAAAGAATTGTTATTTGAATCTGGGACTTCCTAAGAAGAATAAATTCTTCTCTCTCTAGTTTCTCTACAGTGAATAATCTTTCAAAGTTAAGGTAAATATTCTCCCTGAAATTTGTCTTGCATTGAAATCCTGTGAAGGTACTGAGTAACCACGGTTCGACCGTACGGTGATTTGGTAGTGCTATCCAAATACCGTGAAGGAGTGTTGTATCTTGGTAGACCAGCGTCCAGTAACCCGTTAGCACCGAAGCGAGGGACGTAATTGTCTTAAGGAGATTCGCTACATGCGTATCTCATTCCAATTGCTGTATAAGTGAACTAAAGTTCTTTATACATGGGTTATACTGAAATATTTATGCTCATAAATATTACAGTATATTGAGACTGACTAATACTAGTCTAATTGGTGTTTAACCAAGGAAGGTAATTGAAAGGTGGTTCTGTAATTAAGGAACGTTCTACTGAACGGAAAACCTCCCACCTGATATTCACCGACCTGGCCAATTAAATTGATGACATTGATTAGTTGTCATCTATCCTGCAACAACACTTATGAGAGAAATAGGGTTCTAATCTTAGTACTCTTAAATTGATAATTTACTCTCTTGAAAATAGTCACTTAAGTAGGATTGAAGTTCATTATAAGCATATTTTCTTCTTTGTTTCCCGATTTCTTGTTTTGTTGTCTTCTTCTTCACATATTACAGGTGCTAGTCAAGTCTGCTATTTTCCTTACGAAGAGGTGAAATTATATGTGGAGAAAAGGGGTGAAGCAAAAAATTTTATTCAAACTTTTTCTTTTTTCCATTTCTTCTCTTTTCCTCTCTTGTCTTTCAATTACAAAGTGTTGATTCATTACTTTTTTTTTCTCGTACAAGCAGAAATATAATACACATACAACTTAATATCAAACTCATATTCATTACTTACTTTATTTAAATTTAACTGAGAAATTTCTAAACTAAAACAGAAAGACTCATGACTAAATTTTAGAAAAATAAGAAACCTAAATATATTCAACTCAAACTTGAACCACTTTTTGATTGGCTTTTTTAATGTCACAGTATTTGATTTACAGTTTCCAATAAGAAACATTGAGATTCAAATTCCAAGTCTCTTGGACACTGCAAGACAAAGAAGCCAACCAGTGTACTATAGTGTCACTTGGTAGAGAGGAATTTTCTTATATTAGGCTGTGATCACTGCCCTTATTTGTATATATTAGACTAGCCTTTTATTTTCTCTGTATTATGTAATCATTTCAATACATTAATTAAATGATTCGCAGTTGAATTTGTTTGATTAATTATTTTTTTTGGAAAAAAGAAAAAAAAATAATCGACTCGTATTGTTTTGGTACTAGTACGAAATTATTTATTGACAATTGTGGAGGAAATTTTTCTTCTCTCAAATTATTTTATTTTGAAGTATCTTCTATAAAACCTCATCTACATAATGAATAATATCCAGAGTTTCTCATTTTCCTTAAAAAAACTTAAGAAGCTATATACTAAAAATTCTTTAATCAGATATGCATGCTAGCCTTGCTAGGCTGTCCAAACATGAATCTGAGTCAAACCAACTGAATCCAGGTCAGTTCCTGGTCTGAAGCAGACCCAGAAGCTAATTCAGACAAGCGTAGACTAGCCCAGAGTGTAGTAGATGTTGGGATTTGGGTTGAACAAATAATCCCACATCGGCTAGACGTGGGGATGGTCTTGGGTTTATAAGGATTTGGGCAACTCCACCTAACAGACTAGTCTTTTAGGATGGTGCCCCGAGTCCTTCAATTGGTATCAGAGCCATGCCCCGAACTTAGTCGTGTGTGTGGGTGATGTTCGACGATGTAGATCCCCCAATGGCGCAAAGGCGCAATGGGCCTGCCTACCCAACTGGCGCAAAAAGAGGCGCATAGGCCCATGTGAAGCTAATGTTTGGCTCTCGAGAAATTTGGCATTGGTGCTCCTTTGCAATGGGCGTGCCGGCTGCTGCCACGCGGTGTAGAGGAGTGACCGACTGCAGTTGGTGGTACTTCCGGTGCGAAGATAGTTGAGCTTGCATGGAGACTCTTTGTTCGAGGGGGGATTGTTGAGATTTGGGTCGAACAAATAGTCCCACATCGGCGGGGATGGTCTTTTATAAGGATTTGGGCAACTCCACCTAACAGACTAGTCTTTTAGGATGGTGCCCCGAGTCCTTCAGTAGACCCATTTGAGACTATTCATTCACTTTTCTTCTCCCCTTTCTCGTTCTTCTCTAATGGGAGTCAAGAATCTCTGCTCTCAGTTTGAATCACTTTCTAATGGTCCCCAATCTACAGTAATAACCAGAATGAATTCTATTGCCAAATGATACCCATGACAAAGCTCTGCAACACTGATGAGAAGTAAATCCAATTCAAATGCTTGTCGGTTCTGCACCCTCTTCCTCCGACAAGCTCAGGGCCCAACCTCAGGCCCCTCATTCAATCTTCCCCCATGAAATTAAAAAATAGCACTGTGCTTGTCATTTTGGAAAGTAACAAGTGGGTCTTTGGACAAGTACAAGCAATGTCATGAAAAGGGGATGTGGGGGAGGGCAAGCATGCTATTTTGGACAAGTTTAATCTCAAGGTTATTTGGGAAGTGCAACTCTAGATTATTGGGGAGTTAAAAATTTGAAAGGGGCATTGAGAGAAGAGAAGGGAGAGGAGGGGAAACCACAATCAGTCACTGTGGTGATTCAGAGAGTCATTGGGTTGGGGACAAAGCAAATAATAATAATGGAGTAATTGAATGAGAGGGAAGGGAGAAAAAAAAAAAGATTGGCCCTTTAGTTTGACCCTCAGAGAGAGAGAGAGAGAGAGAGAGAGGGGAGAGACTCACTCACAGACTCACTCTACAGACAACGAACAGAATCCAGCACATCACTCTTCCGCACTTTCTAATACTTGCCTTTTATTTCTTTCCTCTTTTTCCTCCCTTCCTCTTTATTTTTCTTTACCTCGTCTCTTTTTTTCCCCTCTTCTTCAGCCACAGCCATTTACTTCACCAAAGCTTGAAAAGGTGTGATCTTTGTAAGCAAGGTATGATTTTGGCCCCCGCTGCTTTATCTCCCACCTTTTTTGCATTTGGGTGTTTTTCATTTTGTAATTATTGGATCTGTGTTAGAGGGGATCTTCTTCTGCTCTGTTGAGCTCTATCACATGCTTGAGTGTTTTAGCTTTTTCCTGTTTGGATAACTTTGAAGTACTTTCTGTAGTGATGTTTGAGTTTTATTGCCTTTATTTTCTCGGGAAAAGATTTGATTTTGGTGCAGTTTGTGGTGCCTGGTACTTGATCCATTGGTTTCTTCCACATTTTTCTTATTTTTTCGGGTGTTGGGATTATGGGTTTCCTGCAAAAAATCTAGTGTTTCCAACAGATGGGGCTCATCTTCGCCAGGTTGCATCTGGTTCTTTCTTACAAAATCTTGTGCCTTTTTTGAGGTGGGCTCTAGTTCATCTTCTTCTTTATGGTGGAAAGATTGGATCTTGATGTGATTGTATGTGGTCTACTTTGTTCCTTGCCCTTTTGCTAACTTTTAATTATTTCATTGTCGCATTTTCTCAATTTTTTCCCCTTGTGGGCATCCTATAAACTGCACTGGATCTTTATCCTGATACATTGTTTGGGCTGCATGTCTTCCTCTTGGATGGTTAGTTTATTTATTCTCTTTGCTGTTCAGTATACTTCACTTCTGTAAACATTGATGAGAGACTTGTGAGCGAAGTGAATCATAACTGGACTGCATGCTGAATCTTTTACATAGATGTAGATATTCTGCTTCTTTAATTGTAGCGGTGTCATGCTTTAACAATTTTTTTTTGCAAGGGAAGATCACGTGGAATAGTTGGTTTTGCTTAATTGACCCTGTTGTTTTGTTGGTTTATGATTAGATTTCTAATATCTCATACAAGATGGGATTGTATCTTTTTTCATAGTGCTTTTGTTCTTTTCTTTAGCTATTCATTTGAACACTGCATCTATGCTTTGGCTAATATATTTGGTTTTGCCCTGTAAAAACATTGATCTGTTTTTCCTCTTGGACAAGCTGTGATTTTACTTTCTTGCTTATTTTGTGATGTGTGTGATTTTTTCTGTGATTGCAGAGACCCCTCTTTGAGTGGATTTAGTAGTGATGGATGCTGCCTCTGAGTCAATTTGGTGTGTAGTTTATTCTAGTTCATGGAGGTTACTGTTGGCCAGTTTACGCTGATAGGAGTACAGGAGTAATGCTTACATCAATGGCTTCAAAGCCTATCCCTAAACCCACCTCTCAGCAACATCTCAAAGCAGCTGGGAACCAAACAATAGAGACAGGTCGTAAGCCTTCACCTTCACAAATTCCAATGCCAAACGAGACAGAGCCTGCTCCGCCAAGGGGACTGTCGAAATCCTGCAATCAAAACACACCAAATAATACTGCCACAGAGGCACTGGAGGACCAAAAGACGAATCACAGTCCAAAGGAGTCTATTGACACCTTATCCGATAGTACTTCTTCAAAGACTACCAATTCTTCGGAGCCTAGTTCCAATGAAAATATGCAACAGTTTTCTCAACAAGGGGACAGTGCGGAAGTTCCTCAGATTGAGGGGGCCGCGAATGCGGAAGGCAATGGAAACCAAGAAAAGAAAAATTCAGAGCGGAGCAGCGTAAATGATAGCTCAGCTTCTGCAAACGTTAGTGATGGAACCAGTAGCCTGACAAAGACTAGTGGAAGTGCTAAGATTAGTGATCGAGCTGATTTTGTTGACAGTGGAAAGAGTAGCATGTGCCGACCCAGTACAAGCAGTGATGTCAGTGATGAGAGTTCTTGTAGTAGTTTGAGTAGCAGCATTAGTAAACCTCACAAAGGTAACGATTCAAGATGGGAAGCAATTCAAATGGTTCGGGCTAGAGATGGGATTCTAGGTTTAAATCATTTCAGGCTTTTAAAGAGGCTGGGCTGTGGTGACATAGGTAGTGTATATCTGTCAGAGTTAAGTGGAACAAAGAGTTATTTTGCAATGAAGGTCATGGACAAGGGATCTTTGGCAAGTCGGAAGAAGCTGCTTAGAGCTCAAACCGAAAGGGAGATATTGCAATGCTTGGATCATCCATTTCTTCCTACATTATACACCCACTTTGAGACTGATAAATTCTCATGTCTAGTAATGGAGTTCTGCCCGGGAGGAGACCTACATACACTTCGTCAGAGGCAGCCTGGGAAACATTTTTCAGAACATGCCGTGAAGTATGTACATCTATACTCTAATCTCTTTATTTTTTTTAAATTTTGAACATGGAATTATATTCTATTTTTACTGTCTTGTCATTGTGTCTTATTGCTGCGACTGAATTTCTACATTCCTTTCTTTAATTGATGATCCTTGGAATTACACTGTAATTTTTTTGGCTTGCATTTAGATTATATGTCAATTTTTGAATGTCAAATTCTGTCATTTGGATGTACTGTATGACAATATTTCTTTTCCAGAATTATGACCTTTTCGAAGAATTTGATTTGTTTGTAGACAATGTTGACCTGTATCGTTAAATTACATAACTTAGCAAAAGATCTCCTTTCTGGGGTTGTATAGTAATGCCTTTTGCGCTTATACTTCCATACTTTCACCTTATAATTCTTTAAGCTGACACTAAAGTTGTTGTCTAAATTAAAAACAGCTACTGGTGACAAACAACAGACGTTTTTGGATTATCATGATAATCAGCCAAATTGGGCTTTCTTTATCAAGATATTATCTGAGAGTTGACCAAGAAAGATTTATTGTAGATGGTTAAAACTGTGACTAGAAGTGAAACTGATGAAATGAATAGCATGATGTGGGTAAAACTATGTATCAGGGTATCTTTTAATGTCCACACAATTGTTGAATTGTAATGAATCTATCAAGACCTAAGTTTGATTGATGGTTTATAAATTGTTGTCCTTTGGGAATTAGTTAATGTTTACAAAATAAAAAGGTTAACATGTTCTTAACAAAATCACTAGATAAAGGAGTTGAAGATTCTAGCATAGTTGAAAAAAATGTATTACCATCTGATTTGTAAACTTCTATCATTATTTTAGCTAGATGACTGGCTTGACTAGTGAAAATGAAATACACGGCATATACTTACATAGCTAAATGCCAAAGGTCAATAATTAACAGGAGAGAGAAGAAAATCACTATTTTTTTTTATTGATCTTAACATATTGTGTGTCGATTTATTAAAATCTTGAGGCAATCATGAAAGAAATTGTAGATTTAATGATGCACAATTGCACACTGCATATACCCTAACACCTCAGTTGGTACACCAAGTGGATACAAAATATATTTTCAATTTGTTATTTAGACATGGAAAGTTGAGAGGCTATTGGCTGCTTCATGATTTTTTGATGAGAATAAAGATTGCTTATTATATAAGATAGTTCCCATCAAAGATGACTACATGAAACTCATATTTCACAAAAAACATCCTGATGCGGACAACGGAACAAAAATTTGGTGTATCTATCATCGTTGGAGAAGACACGCCGACTCGACATGGATCCAGTAGTTCTACTAGTATTAGGATTACTAGCTTCTATTTTTTAATTTTTATTTTTTAGTAATCAGAATTAAAGTAGGATTTCTGGTTTTCTTTTCTTGTAGGTTTTCTTTTCATGTAATCTTCTTTTTTTTTAGATTTTCGATTTAGAAATTTGATTATGTAATTCAAATAGAAGCATGAGAGTACAATTTTGTAGCTTATATAAAGACTTCATGTATTCACTTATAAAAACAATCAATGAAATCAATGAAAATTTACTATTCTCTTTGTGAGTGTTATGAATCATGAATTCTCTTTCTAGTAGCGGTGGGATGTACTATTAGACTCTGATTAGTGGTGTGATATCTTAATTGGTTTGTCAGTTATTATAATTCTATTTTTTTCTCTCTCAATCTCTCCAAAATAAATTTCTTTCATCTTTCTAAAAGTGCTCCCAAAATCGTCTCTCTCCACGTCTTCAGCCGACCTCGACGCCCATTGTTTCCCACTTCCTCGCCGCTGAAGTCGAAACCATTCAGACCTTTTCCATGTCACCAAAATCAGGTAGAAAACAAATTTGCGCAAGCAAAATTTAGCCACTGGCAAGCTGACTTGTTTGGACCATAACTCACTCATCCGGAGTCCCAATCACACACCGCTTGAAGCGTTAAGTTCGTGAAGAAGAGTACTACACAATTACAATAATTAAGAACAAGTTCAGATATAATTTTGCAGTTTTTCGAAGGTACAATTTCAATCTACTACTAATTGTTTACAAGTTGGATATACATATTTAATCTTTTGTTGATTTTGATCTACTGTGCACATTAAAATGCGAATGTGTGATCTGCTTTTCTTTTGTAGTTGCTTAACTTTTTTATTGATAGTAGAATTTGTTATCTGTATCATAACAACATTTAATTAATATTTTGATTTTGAATTGATCTAATACATGCATGTTAAAGAAACATATCTAATATTAACAGTTTTAAGCTTTTCTACTAACGATTGTTCTTGTTGGTAAAATGTTTAATTGCGTTATTTTATCTATTGCTTTCACACACATACATATTTCATATCAGTTTAGTATCAGAGCACGATTAGGTAGGATTTACATAATTAGCTCACGGTTATTTGTTTTATCGCATTTAGTTTAATTTTTATCAAAAACAAAATAAAAATTAGAAAACATTGAAAGGTAAGCTTGTCCCTAAAATTCTGTACGATTGGTGGCTAACTAAGGAAGGGTACTCAACATGATTCTGTAATTAAGGAACGCTAAGGCGTAAAAACCTCCCACCCGAGTTACGTCGACCTGGCCAACTGGACTGGTAAAATTGGGGTTTGACTGATCTGATAATTTTAGAAAACAAATTTTTGAAAATCAAACAAACAAAAATTTCAAAATTCAAAAGCTAAAAAAAATAATTAGTTTGCTTTGTTTTTCATATTGCATTTAGGATTCATACATTGTATACCAACTTCAATAGATTTTCAACCCACTCTAGCTGATATCATGGCTAAATTTGATTTCCTAACTCAAGAAGCTAATGCGTTCCGTTTAGACACAAAACGATTGAAAGAGAATGTCAATAGGGAAATGATCAAGTTGGAGACCTACAACCAGAATCTGAATAGCGGTGCCACTTGTGTAATCCCTATAGTTAGAAAAGTTGTGGACAAATCTGATAGTAGTATTCCTTCGATATTCACTCTCGTAGTAGAAGAGTTTAGTGATGTCTCAAAGGAGTTCCAAAATAAACCACTACCGATATGTAACACCCAACCCGAGATTGAATCTAATTCTAAAGAGTTTACATATTACCCAGACATAGGTTACGATGAAGACGTAGATGATGACTTCGTCGGCAGTCAAGTCAATGAAGAACTAGGTGATGACATCGTAGAGTCTAGTACCTTAATTTCCCCTGAAGTCACTCCAGTAATTACGAAACTTGTTTACGTCTTTCCTAAAGATGTTACACATAATGAATTAGTTAAACACCTTCGAGTCACTTGTCTATTATTAGCGCTGTCTTGTCACAAAAGGATACAAGAACTGTAGAGTCATTGTGGACAATAAAAGCTGCATCAATGCAATATTCTTTGAGGTATTCGAAATGATGAATTAAAGTCGTTATCCTACTCTCACTCGTTTAAGGCACCATAGTTCAAGTCCACAACCATAGGAGTTCCACAACCATATCTAGTCGCGATTGATTTTCATCTCTACCTTTAGAGAACCATGTGGCACATGTTAGGCATTAAACTAAAATTCTCCACTGCTTTTCAAACCCTAACGGATTGTCAAACTGAAGTCATCCATAAGTCTGCATTATCATCTTTTGCAGCACATGTGCACATGGAATTACATCATGATTTACACAAGTCATGGATATGATTGCTTAACATAACGCCAACTACGAGATGCGAATTGACATTAGAAATTTGTTTAAAATTTTTAATGTTGGAGATGTTGTTTTACATGCTTTTAGTACTGATCCGTTTTAATCTTAAATAAACTAAATTGTAATGTTTATGTTATAAATCTTGGTATCAGTTCTATTTTTAATATTGAAAATCTAGTGGATTACAAATGTCTTGATTTTAACCTTAGCAATTTTTTTTATTGATGAGCCATCCCATGAGCCTAATTTTGAGAGACTCCTTTCCACCAATTCCAAATATTTTACCCAATACAGTGGATCAGATTGATAAAATTTTGATGATGAAATTATCATGACTCATAAGTATTTGGTTCGATGGAAAGAAAGAGCACTGAATGATGACCCATGGAAAGACTAAAGTACATCACAACAGTTTAATCCCAACAGGTTGAAGCAAGATGAGATCACTTCTGACTCGATGGAGTCGAGCTCTCTCCAACACAAGGAGAATGATGCAGACAACAAACTAAAATTTGGTACATGTATCATCGTTGGAGAAAACGCGTCAACTCAACATGGATCTTGTAGTTCTAATAGTATCAGGATTACTAGTTTTTATTTCTTAATTTTTGGTTGTTAGTAATCAGAATTGTAGTAGGATTTCTGATTTTTTTCGTGTTAGTTTTCTTTTCATGTATTTTTCTTTCTTTTAGACTTTTGATTTCTTTTAGGAATTTGATTATGTAATTCAAATATAACTAGGAGACTAGAATCTTTGTAGGCTATATAATGACCCCATATATTCACTTTTTAAAAACAATTAATGAAATCAATGAAAATTTATTATTCTCTTTGTGAGTTTACCATGAATCACGAATCTACTTTGTAGTAGTGGTGGGATGCCCTATTAGATTCTGATTAGTGGTGGGATGTCCTAATTGGTTTATCAGTTATTATAATTCTATTTCCTTTCTCAATCTCTTCACAACAAATCTTCTCTCTAAAAGTGTTGCGAAATCCCTCTCTCTCCACGTCTTCAGCCGACCTCGACGTCCATTGTTCCTCACTTTCTCGCCGCTGAAGCCGAGGCCATCCAGGCCTTTCCCACACCACCAATTCAGGCTAAAAACATATTCGCGCGAGTATAATTCATCCACTGGTAGGTGACTTGTTCAGACCATAATTCACTCATCCGGAGTCCAAATCACGCAATGTTTGAAGCGTTGAGTTCGTGAAGAAGAGTTCTATAATTACAACAATTAAGAACAAGTTCAGATATAATTTTGCAAAGTTTTCAAAGGTACAATTTCAATTTACTACTAATTATTTACAAGTTGATATACATATCTAATCTATTAGTGATTTTGATCTACTGTGCACTTTAAAATGCGAGTGTGAGATCTGCTCTCCTTTGTAGTTGTTTGACTTTTTTATTGATAGTATAATCTATTACCTGCATTATAACAACATTTAATTAGTATTTTGATATTTGAATTGATCTAATGCAGGCATGCTAAAGAAACATTGCTAATATTAATTGTTTTAAGTTTTCTTACTAACGATTATTCTTGTTGGTGAAACATTTAATTGAGTTTTTTTATCTATTGCTTCCGCACACGTACATATTTCACGTCACATCCATGATGCAACTGAACTGCACAAATGCAACAACCATATTTTCTAGAAATGTCTTCTTTGGCAGAATAGGAATTGTTAAAACACAGGTAATGTATTAGATCTAGAGATGTCACACTTTTATTTGAGTATATTGTGGATCTGAATTAGGATGCTCTCTATGACTATGTTGGTATGGTGCGTTAAACATTAAAGCATGTTGAATGCTTTTTTTTGGTGATACTCTTTTGGTATTTGAGTTTTTTTTTTGGTTTCATCAATTTGGCTAATGAATCTCAATCTTGGGTTGAATTGACCATAAGCATCTCTAATTTTAGTCATTACATATCAATCCACTAATAAATGTGATTCTATATATTGGTCTGTGATTCATCAACTATTATACATTTTGGTTACTTATGAGAATGTCCTGTCACGTTGAAAGTGTTAAAATACAAAATTATTACCTTCAGCCTTCACTAGCATTAAAAATTTGTTAGGGAACTGACATGACAATGGATGACATGCTACTGATGTAGATTGGATGAATGTTGCAAAAACTTATTACTATTTGTTATTTGATTAAATATAACTTATAGAAAGGAGAACGCTACTTGTTGAGAAAAAAGTGTTAACGGTTCATCATTTTCTGGAGTGAACAAATTATTTACATGGAAAATGGTTTCTAATGCTGATAGAGCACACATGGGATGCTGTTTGGATTCACAAGAGTCTCTCCACTTGTTTCTAAAGGTGTAGAGGAGTTTGTGGTAGAGGATATATTACTTTTAAATTGTTTTAGTTAACTATTTAATGAATGAAGACATAAGTGCAATGCAAGGATTGTTTGGCATTTTCAGCTTGTATAACAACTTAGTTTTGCTTTTCTATCATGCACAACAAGTTAGATTGACTTTTCTGGCATGTGCACTTGGGAGACATAGAATTTCAAGAACTAATGGGAGGAGTATGATCAAATTTATGCGATGGTGATTGGAATGAAAGAATAAGTATATAGATTCATTATCCAGTTGTTTGCTCCATAAGAATGGGTTTTTAAGAATTTCGTGGTTTCAGAAAGACAGAGAATCAGGGAATTGTTTTGATTTAAAAGTTTTTCTTAAGAGTTGGCTCTTGAATTTAGACCTAAAAAGAGATTGGAATATGGCAGTATTGATAAAGTTTCCTCCTTTGCTCAAGAAGTTTTTGATCTTTTATGGCCCTAATTATGTTTGAGGTATGGGACATTTGCAATATTCTCTTCTAGAGCATCCTTAAGGTATGTTAAATACTTCGTATTTTTTCAATCATGTTTTGGGAAGATATTCATTGGCCAGAAAGCAAGCACCGTCATGCACATTTGAGATAATTACAATGACAGATTTGGTGGATTTTCTGCAAGGGGTGACTACCAAATATAACCTTAAGCACAATATGTTTTGATTTTTTTTGGAACGTTTAGTTCGTTTGGTTGCCTTAAGAATTTGGAAAAGTATAAGGTAGCAGGTGCTTCTATGAAATTGACATCTGCTTTACATGCTTTATTTCATTGATTTTGGTCATAATCAATTTTCTTATCATGATTATGGAGGGCAGGAGGGGCATTCTTAATCATTATTTCCAGAGTAGAAAAGTACAACCCTTAACCCATTCCTACTTTGGGGTTCTAGTGAGAGGGTATTTATATTTAGATGGTATCAGAGCCACCAAGGTTCAATCCCGGCTAAGCATGCATTTTAAGAAGATAAAAGAAAAGGAGGAAAAACGAAAAGAAGAAGAAAATAGAGGACAGAAGATCCTCTGCATGGAGTGGTACCTCCCCACAAAAAGGGCCCTTACCAGTTGGAGCACAAAAATATAGAAATAGTTTCTTCATCACAACTTCTGAGTTTCAGTGTAGTGATAGGAAACTGAGAGTCCTTGTATTGTAACCTAAGCATTCCGTATTACCAAATCCTCGTATTGTAACCTAAACATTCCTTATTACCATGTATTTTTGCTGGAAAAAATTCACAAGTCTGATATATATACCAGTGCCAGTTAGAAATCAAACCTTCCTAAAGTAAAAGATGGAAAGAAGTAGAGAATGTGACAATTGACGACTAGGGTTTTGGATCATGGAAACGTCTAGAGTTTTGAAACTTAAGGGAAACTATTTTTTTTTTCAATATGGCTCCTAATTAGGTAACTAACTAATCAAAGAATTTAACACAAACTTTAGGGGAGTAAGCCTTGCAGGAAGTAGTGTCAAATCATAAAAACATCACAAGTAGGTGACCTATTGAATAATATAATTTTGCGTAATTGTTGAACAACTAGGGGAAAGAAGTTAGAACTTATCTTGTCAGCACCTTAAATATCAGCTATAATTTTCTACTATAAATGACATGATTTGTTAAATCAAGGCTATGCTAAACCTACAGAAATAAATATATATATATATATATATATATATATATATATATATATATATATATATAGAGAGAGAGAGAGAGAGAGAGAGAGAGAGAGAGACTTGTGTCATTCCGGAAGGATTCGAGCCCGAATCCTTCCCACTCAAATACTAACATCCGACGTTAGAATACAAGATCCACTTCGTTGAAGTTGATCTATATTATTTCAAGTATCTATAAACCAAAAATCAAGTGTTTTAAGGACTTTTTGCCCATGCATCAAGTAGGGAAAAAATGGATGGCCTAAATAGTGAGTTTTTAGTTTAACGGTGTAGAGTA
The DNA here is from genome assembly GCA_038442645.1 of Agave tequilana. Classification (NCBI taxonomy): domain Eukaryota; kingdom Viridiplantae; phylum Streptophyta; class Magnoliopsida; order Asparagales; family Asparagaceae; genus Agave; species Agave tequilana. Next base: position 218,550 of record JAVJIF010004104.1, read on the forward strand.
TTTGAATGTCGTAGCATTGAATTTGAGTGGGAAGGATTTATGCTCCGGAAGTAGCCAAGTCTCTCTCTCTCTGTGTGTGTGTGTGTGTGTGTGTGTGTGTGTGTGTGAGAGAGAGAGAGAGAGAGAGAGAGGGCTATGTAGAGTCTCAAGATTCTTAGAGAAAGTCTGATAGACATCATTACACCTTTTCTTTTCCCCTTCATGACCTAACCTTCAACCTTTTAGCTTGTTTTGGATAAGAAGAAGAGGCCAAAAATTAGTTTGCAATGCCTTGGATAAGAAGAAGAGGCCAAAATTAGTTTGCAATGCCTTGAGCATATACTTGTGACTTTTATCTACCATAGGGAACTACAGGAGAAGGATTGTGTAGAGGGGATACAATCCTCTGCTGATGCAGATTTCACTCAAATTAATTGATTTTCATTTCATAATCAACTCTTTGCGGCTAACATTCAAAAAGAGGAACTCTGTTCACTTGCTTTGCCTTGAAGAAAAACATGTTGAAAACTTGATTGCCTAATGATTCATCCAGAAGAGACTGATTGCAAAAATTCCGGGGTTTGATGGGCAGTTCTATCATGAAAGCCTTGATGTGTTTTCTGTTCTATTTGTTCTGCCATGTCTTGGATTTAACCATTTCTCTCTTTTTTCCCCTTAATTGCAGGTTCTATGTAGCTGAGGTACTCCTTGCCCTGGAATATCTGCACATGCTTGGGATTGTCTACCGTGATCTTAAGCCAGAGAATGTCCTCGTCCGTGATGACGGGCACATCATGCTCTCTGACTTTGACCTCTCTCTTCGGTGTGCTGTCAGCCCTACCGTTATTAAGTCCTCCAACCCTGATTCTGAATCCTTTCGTCGCACCACCAACTCCGCTCCAGTCTACTGCATACAGCCCACCTGCATTGAGCCGCCATCCTGCATCCAACCCTCATGTGCAGTCCCTGCCACCTGCTTCTCTCCCCGTGGGTTCTTCTCTTCCAAATCCAAGAAAGACCGTGCAAAGGACAAACCAAAACCTGAGATAGGAAACCAGGTCACTCCATTGCCTGAGCTCATAGCAGAGCCTACTGATGCTCGTTCCATGTCCTTTGTTGGCACTCATGAGTACTTGGCTCCAGAGATCATTAAAGGAGAGGGCCATGGGAGTGCTGTGGACTGGTGGACCTTCGGTATTTTTTTGTATGAACTTTTATTTGGCAAGACTCCCTTCAAGGGGTCGGGCAATAGAGCTACATTATTCAATGTAGTAGGGCAGCCATTGAGGTTTCCAGAGTCACCAATGGTAAGCTTTTCAGCAAGAGATCTTATAAGGGGATTGCTGGTGAAGGAGCCACAACACCGACTAGCTTACAAGCGCGGGGCTACAGAGATAAAGCAGCACCCATTCTTTGAGGGAATTAACTGGGCTTTGATACGGTGTGCGAGCCCTCCAGAGATCCCAAAACCTATGGAGATTGAACGGCCTCCACCAGTAGCACCTGTGACTGGATCATCTAGTGAGAAGATTGCAACAGCAGCGGCTGCTGGTGATCAGAAAGGACCTTATAACTATCTGGAGTTCGATTTCTTTTAACTCTGTATTTTTCTTTCCTGAAGCAAAGGAAGGTGTAGAGCTTCTTGATTTCTCTGAGGAGGCAGCAGGTGATTTTCCATGTTGAAATGTTAGATGTCTCCGGGTCTGTTCTTTTCACTTAGACTATTAAATTTCAAGATTTATGCCTCAATGAATGCTGAAATATTTTTAATCTCTATGATAATCATTGCAAGATCTGTTTTCCTTGGATCTCAAAAACTTTAATTGTGTACACAACGAATCTGGGGTCATATCCTTGAGGTGGATGTTGGAAGCATTTGGAGATGCAAAATCAAAGCTGGTGAAAAATCTCCTGAAGTGTCAGTCTGTTTACTAGTTCATAATCTCTACCTTATCCAACTTGAAATTCAAGAATGGTAGCCAATTTGCTATGTTTCAATTTTAGGGTTACTCTTTTGCTACACCATTTTATAATTTACTTGGAATGTAGCACAGCCTTACTTTGTAGACAACTCTTTTGCTGTCACTCTGTAGGGAACTCATGAACAATCAAAGGTTGGTGATGTTTATATTCTTTAAAGATTATCATCCTGTGATGTACAGTAGAAATCTAGGAGTTTATACATGAAAATGTTTGATAACATTATTTCTGACATTACTAATGTTGTTACTGTGCCTCTGTACTGTGAAAAGAATGACAAGCTTGTGATTTATATGCAAAATTATGAGTACAATCATTTGCTGTACATTGTTGACTACATAATTGTAATTTCTCTGGAAAATTAGCCAGATGATTCTTGGAGTTATTATGAATGATTGATTACTCGCTAATTATTATATCAAAACATTCATAATAAATGCAGTCATCATCAAATAATTGCCTTGACTTAAATGTGATAACTCACAATTTGCTTTCATAGTCCTTTAAGGTTATTGAACTAACTACCAGTAAATATTGTATTCTCTACTTTCTTTCTGTCATACTTAACTAACAATGCTTGTTAATTTGTTGGTTAACCTTACATTACTATTCAATTTCAACCACTTTCTCCAGTAGCAAGATGTTTACTAGAAATTTACGTATTTAATGGTATATTGTGAACTTTCAGTTATCTTATCTTACCATATAAGAGGCTTATTGTTTTGAAACAACAGAGAATTCAATTACATATTTTTTGTGTACGAGGTTTGATGAAATATCTGTATGTTATTTGTGTGGAAACAGTCCCCTTAAAGCCTAAAAATGTTCCAAATGATGAAGATTACATGAATTTTCTCATGAAGCATATACAAGATACTGAATTCTTGTTTTCTTGCTCGTTATCCTTTATCTTGCCATGGGAGGGATCAGAATGCGGAGAAGGTATTGTCATCCAATCAGTCATTGCGACTTCTTTTCCATGGCATATGATCTTCACTTCACAATAATCAGGAGCACTCTTATAAATTTGTTCGGCTTTGCTACTTCCTTTCTTCAGCTTCCTGCATGATATAAACATGTCAGTTAGGTCTCATGCCAGTTAAATTGATACTGTTAAGTTACTGAGAGCACTCAGATCAAGGAAACCTAATATGTTAACAGCAGTATATCACTGGATGTTACCACTTTTTTGCCATCAAATTTTCAATTATGCATATGAAATTTCAAAATATGTCAGAAGCTGTCCATATACTTAAAAGCAAGAAAGTTTTCGAAGCTACTCCTGGGTTAAGCTCATAATTGGTATATGTAATAGAAACAATACTTCATCTCATACTTGATTTTGTAGTCCCTACAATTACCTTTTTGATGTGGAGCACTGGAATGAGCTCAACAACAGCCTTTGCTACCAGCTCACTCTCAAGGAGGAGAGTGCCAACTTGTACCTATCATTCACACAAAATTATCATATGAATAATTTTCTTAAACAAAATACAGACTGAAATGTCTCCATTTATCTGATAAATAGCCTGCAAACGACTCGAGGAAATTACCTTAGAGGCATGGCAGATGTTAAGAAACTTTTGCAAGAGATCTCTTCTTCTTGTTCTTTCTTGGCTCATGAAACTCTCCACTTGTTCTGCGCTCACCTGGCTCTTTGGAAGCATTCCTACTGCATTAACATAATGTTAGATAACAGAAGAAGGCACCCATTTGTAGATTATGATGACAACTTCATACCCTTCATTTCAATATTTTTAATGAAATGACTCACACTGATTCCATCCATTTATCCATTTAGAAGGAAAAAATGACAGCATCGCAACAATTTCGACATGTTACTGTTCTTCAAGGTCTAAGTAATGTGCAGCTTATGTGAGAGGATGCAGAGAGAGGTTTATAAGATGTTTCAGGAATCATGATCAAAAGTGGTTGTATACCAATTTAGGATTGAAATACGTTCCAAAAGCTCGAGCGATCCAAGGAAACTCAAGCGCATTTGATCGGCCAATATGAATCAGAATTTCAAAGTTTCCTGATTGATTGATTTTGCCTTCAAATTCACTGCAGATGTTACATATTGAATCCTGTGTGCTATTTGTTGTAGGTGTTACTGCACTGCTTCTATTCCTTCAGTAATGGTAATACAAACGCTGAGACCATCATCTATTAGGATAAATTCTATCGGCTTTATTAAGTCATTTTTTTTTTAATTTTCTGTTTAAGGAACTTAATTATGCCAATCACTCAGGATTGTAGATGCCAAAACACTTATTCAATTTTAATTTCTATAAAAAGCAAAAAAAAAAAAAAAAAAAAAAAAAGGAAAAACTTGGTCAATTATGTAGAGAAATGCTGGCATGGTATTTTGGCTTGGAATAGCGAATTCTTTAGGGCTTCAGAGCTTGGTAAAAAGTTGCACAATGTAGCACAATTGGATGTTGATTTTTGAAATGTCATATATTTTTGCTAATTTTGAAAAGCCATAGCTTGCTTATAGGAAAATGACAGGGTCTAGTATCTCAACTGTAGGGCAGATTCAGAAAATATCTGAAACCTGAAATCTTCTACACTCACAGTACATAACTCATCCTTATTCTCTGAAAAATAAAAAAATAATAATCACCACTCATGTTTAAACTTCTTTTCATTGAATTCTCCTTCTTCCCTAATATATCATCAACTTCAGAAATAAACTACTAGATTGTTGACAAACTTACAAGTATATTCTCAGAACAATCCCGCACAAAATCCTGGTGATCTTAGACTTTGCACACAGCCTATTTCTTCGCATCACTATCAGATGTCATTGTAAACATCGCTTCCCTTGTCCAAATTAATACCCTTTTTTATGCCAAACTTTTCAAAAAGTCCTTAGTCGTGCAGATGCCATGCCAGAGAATAAATCAAACAAACTTGCCCGAAATTTACATACTCATCACATTCATAGCATCAACAGTGAATGACCGGCAATTCTTTCTTTCTCAGAAACTAAGCAGAGCATAATGCATTCTCAAATGAAAATTCTATGCCCGAGCTAAATTTAGAATACTTCTCCTTGAGAAAAAGTGAGTATGGTCATCTGTTTCATTCATAGAGTGGACAGAAGAACAACTTACAAGGAGTTGGAATGCGATGGACTTCAGAAAAGACGTGTACGAGGTAGACGAAGCTCGAAGGCTTCGCGATGTGCTTCAGTGCCCACAACGCCCATGCCGACACTAACGGTGAAGACGGAGGTGGAGGGGATGAAGAGGGGTGTGGGGGTTGAGGAGAGGAGGATGGAGGAAGGGGAGGGGGGAGGGATGTGGAGGAAGGACAAACTCTCTCTCTCTCTCTCTCTCTCTCTCTGCGCGCGCGCGCGCTGAAGACGGACAGACGAATGTACGGACAGACGGACAAATTTCGTGAAAGAGTCATGGGAGAAAACCTCCCTTCGATCGGTTTTGATTAAATTTGGGAATCTTGTAATAGTGCATACTAGGTCGCAGACGCACTAAAATACTAGTATATCATCGTTGTCGGTTGAAAACCAACCGATCGGTCAGAAAGAAAATGAGGGGGGAGAGAAAGGAGGAGGAAGGAGGGGAGTAAAGAGAGGAAGAAGAAGGAGCGGATCGACGCTGCTCTCTCTCTCGTGGATGAAGATAGACAGACAGACAAAGTTTCTATATGAGTTATGAGAGAAAACCTTTCTTCGATCGATTTTGATTAGTTAATTTTTTTTCTAGGACCAGTGCCCGTGGAAAGCAGTAATATGGGCCTCACTGGATGGGCCTACTCTGGTATCATTAGGTGATGGATAAGTAGCGCCTTGAGTAGGGAGCTCTAGTCTACTGGGTAGACTCTGAATAATGTTTGGGCCTCTATTGTCTCATCTTCGAAGTAGCAGACTTGTAGTGTATGCGCATGGTATGCGTACATATTAGAATATAAAAATATCTCACTCAACTCTCCCTACTCTATCTGGGGTTCTGGTGTTAGAGCATGTTTGATTCATGAAAGGGGCTATTTGGATTCAAGTCAGCCGAAGTAAGGAAGTGGGAAGTGTCATTTCCACTTCCGATGTCCATCCAAACACCGAAAAGAAAAATGAAAAAAAAAAATCCTTTTCTCTTTTCCCTTTTACACAATCAGTTCCTCACTAACAGGGGTGCTACAGTTAATTTTGTGGTCATGTAAATATCATTTGTAATAAGTTGTACCTCAAAACAGTTAATTTTGTGATCATGTAAATCTTACTTGCATTCTAATTACAATTCAAAATTTTTCATAATTAATTTTTATTTTAATATTATTTACAATCAATTTTGTGGTCAACCTTTCCGCTTTCATTTTCATATTACTAACCAAATACCAGAAAACACGATATATTTTTTCATTTTTACTTTCCAACTATCAACCAAATATCGGAAAAGATACACACAAATTCTCATTTTCTAAAAGAAAAAATAACCTACTTCCCACTTCCTCATTCTGCCCACTTCCTTGAATCCAAACATCCCCGAAATCAAAACTTGAAAATCTCTTGTAGACCAATAGTGTAAGTTTTTCAAGTTTTGTTTTGTTTGATAGTATCAAAATAATCACTGACAGGTAGGGGCGGAGCCTCGGGGGATGGTTCCCGTGCCCTCTCTCGAAAGCTAGATTCTATAAATTCTTATTTTCATTATTACTATAAATATATTTTGCTAATTTTTAATATATGAATACCTTGTAGCTTTGTGATGTTTGGCTTTACTCTTAAGCTGATACCTTAGTTCGAATCCCATCCCAATTTTAATTCTAATTATCTTTTGTTTTCTTTTTTTCTTTACTTCCTTTATGTTATTTCTCTAATTTTCTTTTCTATTTTTTTCCTTTGTTAATTCTCCCACGTAGCTCTTTATTAACTCAAAAGGATATGCTACAGGTTATATTCCGTTTCTCCCCTTAAGCTCCTAATATATCACAAAAATGAAATAAAGAGAAAGAAAAGAAAATTTGGGGAAAAAGATAAAATTAACTAAAAAAGATATATTATTTAGAGTTCAAATGTTAATTTAATGATTATAATAGTACAAATATAGATTACATTTTAATTTAATAGAGATTACTTTTAAAGGCAATTAAAATGTATTTAATAATTTATAAGTTTTAATATTATTAATTTAGAGCAGAATTATAAATTTTTGATTTAAAGATATTAGAGTTATAATGGACTTTTTTCTAATCAGATTTCAATAAATTTAATAATAACATATTTTATAAATTCAATGTGCACATACATTTGAGAAAACATATTTTAAAACTTTCAGTTTTGATTTTAAACATTTAATGTTTTTCGAACTACATGTCATATCATAAAAGTTAATACTATATTACTCTCAAACTGGAAAAGAAATTTCCATCTAGTGTGTCTACTTCTTTTCTTAAGAGTGATTGGAAGCTATAATATATGTTTGTGCCCCTCCGTCTTTGAAATCCTGGCTCTGCCACTGCTGATAGGTGTTAATGCATCGATAAGAAAAATCTGAGGTAGTATCAAAACAATCACAATTTAGATATAAATTTCATTGGACATGCGTTTAAAACTGAACTAAAATGAGTTGATGCTCAACCAATAGAAGTGAGTTAGAGCATAAAAGTATTTCTACGTCTTAAGAGTTAATAAGTTTTTCATCTTAACTGGTAGGTTTTTGTCATGCCCCGTTTCCCAAAATACATGGAAACGAAGTCGCGACGAGAGTCGGCGATGTATATACGCGAGGAAAATACCTCACGTATACACGCTAAGCTTAATATAACCTGAACAAGTTATAAAAATCTACTATAATAAATCAATATCACTGCAATACTACATATGGATGTCCGCACATGATATTAAATAAATACAGAAAAGGAATAATAACTGATAGCAATGATAGAGAATTAGGGAAACTACAGAATCAATAGAAATGAAAAAGAAGACAATAATACTAGAATAGGTAGAGAGAAACTTTAGCTCCTCGCAACATGTTCAGCCTCATCGAATATCTGATCTATAAAATAAAAACATCTAATATCTGGACGTGTAAATTCAATGTCGTCAGAAAATGACCCAATGAGTGTAAAATTAAAAAAGTGCATATGCATATAATGTGTGAGCATATGAAATGAAACTATAAACTAGAATAAGACTGTAGTAATATGCAAATATAAATAGACAGTAAATAAGGCAGTCAGTGATAGATTCAGATGTCAGGTGTCCATCACAATCTATATATCATGTGGATAGAGTCAGTCAGTACTAGAGTCAAATGTCCAATCAGGTCAGATGTATCATCGAGTGTCTAACATTCACACATGTATCAGGCAAAGACAATCAATTAGAGTACATTATGAATAGTTCATTATTATTTATTATGTCAGCGAATACCAATTACCACATGCAGTAGATGCATCCCATACTACGCCTATCACGTGCGCCAATTGAGGTCCTAAGTTATTGAAACTGATTGGTTGGAGACATTATCCATGCTTTAGGTGGGTCCCGCACATACCCAGGACCACGGCCCAGATGCATGCTCCTGGATCTACATGTCCAGATCCCAGAGCTTGAAGCTTATAGATTCTCTCGGATGCTGATTAGAGTGGCACATTGGAAGCATGGTGGATCAGCGGAAGACCAGTCCAGGACCCTATCCTTTCAGGCCCCCTGCTCGTCCCTCAAGTTTTCCTTTTGTAACTCGTGAGGGCATTTTGTACAGTTCATAATTATATCTCTTTGTATTTTCGTATTTGCGCCTATAAATGATGTAATATTCTTGTAATATTATGTTACATCCTGGGATAACTTTGTAATTATACTCATATGTTGGAATGTATAATGTATCACGTACTTTCGAACTCTGATTCTTACTTGTACTGATGTTTAGCGTATATATGTGAGGGTATTTTTTTTTGCCCAAAGGCCTATCACTCTAGTTTTGATGATGATCAACTCATGAAGTTATGTTTACTAATGATCTTGTGTTTAATTAGTGACAGATTCATTATCAAGATCTTAGTAGGTGCATAGCTCAACAAAGGATAAAATGTCAAGATTTGGAGCTAGCACGGTGTGATCCAAGGAGCTTTTGGATCAAGCTTGGACCAAGTCAAGAAGATGAGAAGCCTTCAAGTGAAGACTTCAAGAAGATGAAGACTTGTGTCTAGGTATAAGATTTTGTTTTTGTTTTAGATAAAATGTAAAGGATAGAGTAGTCGGTGGATTGCTCAAGTATACCATGCACACACACTCTTGTTAGTTTTGTTTTACAAAAGATTTTACTTTGTGACAAAATACTATTTTGGTTTTTGGTATTTTTCATATACATATCTTTAAACCAAAATCAAGTTTAGAGCTTTATGTCAAAAACTTAGATATTTCATCTTATTTCTGTAGTGGATCATATCCATACACACTATGCTTTAATGTGTTCAAAATATCTAGTTTTTGTATTTGATGAAGATTTGAAAAAACATGTTTTGGAAAAATATTGTTTTGGAAAATACAGTTTTTATCATGAGCCAAATATTTCTAAGTTACAAAAATAGTCCAATCTTTAATAACATGCCTTGATTTTGTGCAAGCATGTTTGTTTATCAAAGTATATTAGTAAAACTATCTTTGTAGATTTTTAAGTATTTTATGGGATTTTATTTGAGCCAAAAAGGCAAACTTTTTAATCCCAGAAAACTGTTTCTGGCTTCAGATAAGTCGACTTGCTTCCTTTATAGTCGACTAATTCTGAAGTCGGCCGACCGGACCGGTCGACCGACGTGCACGGAGGTGCACGCCTTTGTGCACTGGAGGACGGCCGACCGTACGGGTCGATCGCTCCAGAGAGCAGAGCTCTCTGGAAAGTTCGGCCGACCGTACGCGACCGACAGAGAGTTCGACTCTCAGCTCCAGTGGGTCGGTCGACCCAGGCGGTCGACCGTGGCTCCAACGGTCAGATTTCTGACCGTTGGCGGTCGACCGCACGGGTCGACCGGCAGTTCTGACAAAGCCCCAACGGCTAGTTTTTGACAGCCTATATATTTGGGGGTTTGTGGACTGTTTTCAACAAGATTTGGAGAAGTTTTTAGAGCCAGTTTTTCTCACTCTTTTCAGAAGTTTTTCTCCACAAAATTTAGAGCCAATACTTCCAATTAAAAGGAGAGTTTTTATCAAGAGTGTTTTAAGAGATTCTTTGAGTTTTCCTCCACCACTCTCATCCTTGTTTTTCTCACACCACACTTGAGCTATCCATTGATTATTCATCCTATAGGTGTGTTGTAGTGAGATTGTTTTTAGGTGATCAAAGTGTTGTGATTACCAAAGACTTCATTTGTTACTTTGAGGAGGCGGACGTGTGTATCCGCGTTGTTTCGAGTTCGAGTGCGAACTTCGTGTTTGAGGTGCGGCCTCGGCGAGCCGGTGGGCTTGCGGTGTGTAAGGGACTAGAGAGTCCGAGGGCTTGTAGGTGTTGCGGCACCGAGGAGAGATCCATTGGGATCTTGCATAGTGGAAATCCTTCGTGTGTCGAAGGCGGGGATGTAGAGCAAGTGTGCTCGAACCTCGAAACAAACCCTTTGTGTTTGCGATTGCTCACTCTCTCTCTATCCCCTTTATATCTTGCATTCAATTATTATCTTTATATTTACATGCTTGATATATTGTGCTCATATTGTTATATACTTGCGTGGGATTGTTGCTAACACTTGTATTCAACCAAGAGAGCCAACGCGGCACCTCAACCCATTCAAGAGGAATCTAGAGGAGTTTGTCTAGAGCCCTTCACGGGGAATTCGGCAACACTCTTGTGTTATACATAGTGTTTAGTGTAAAAGATTTTATTAGGTCATAATTGTTTTAGCTTCCGCATTATTTGGCATTAAGTGACCATTAGATTAGTCATCACCTATTCACCCCCCCTCTAGGTGAACTTACAATTGGTATCAGAGCTAAGTACTCTGATTTGGGTCTAACAACCTTGAGTTAAAGATCCTACTTTTAGGCTAATCACAATATTTTGTACACACACCATGGACTTCATGTCACCACCCACCTTTGACATTCTTAACATCCAAATTTGGAAGGTTAAGATGTCTTTGTACCTCAAAGCCCTAGGCATCCATGTTTATCTTGCCACTACTAATAATGCATATTGTTTAAATGGTAAGAATAGTGAGGCTAATACAAAAGCTCTACATGCTTTAAGATCTACCCTAAATGATGTTTATTTATCTAGGGTTGCTAATCTTGATTTGGCTTTTGTAGTTTGAAATACCTTGATCTCCCTTGGCGAAAATGAACAATACTATGCGGGGAGCGATTCGGACGTTGGAAGCAACACCTCCAACGCGTGCTATATGGTCCAAGGGGATAATCCCCTTGAGGTAAACACCGAATCCGATGATGAGGACATGTCATATGATGAGTTATCTACTTTTTGTCATCTATTGCTTGAAAAATATGACATGATAAAGAAAGAAAATAAAAATTTGAAAAAGAACATTGCTTGCATGCATATAGAACTTGATTCATTTAGGAATAATATTGCATGCTTAGAAAAGGAGAATAAAGATTTGAAAAATGAGAATGTTTCCTTGATTGCAAAATTGAATGATTTATGTGAAGGGAACACTATTTTGAAAAATAAAATTGATTTGGTAGAAAAACAAAAGGAAGATGTTTTTCAAGAAAATAAATCTTTAAAAAGAAAAATTTGTGAAAAAGAAAAAGATTTTGTTTCACAAAAGAAAAATAAAAGTGATTCTATATCTCACCATGCTATACATGCTACCACTAGTGAGATTAATGGTTTGAAAAATAAAATTAATGATTTGAGTTCAACCTTGAACTCTTGTGCATTCAACCACACTAGATTGGAGTCTATGTTTTCAAAGAAACAAGCTCCACATTCTCATGCACATCATCATACATATGCTTATGTTGCACACCACGATCATGCACATACACATAAGCATACTAAGGTGTACAAGTGTACACATTGTGGCCGCAAAGGCCATTTAGCAAAATTTTGTTATGATAAGATATTTGCTTTAAATTTTGCTAAGAAAAATTGTTGGGTTCCATTAAATGCTAACCCCCGTGGACCCAAGAAAAAATGGGTACCAAAACCCCCACCATTTGCTTTTGATGTAGGTGAGGGCTCTCACAAGACGTGAGAGGATTGATGCCTTGATGGTGGATGCACTTGGACTTGATGGACACATATATGGATGCATCGCTATCAAGGAAGTTTTGGTGGGACAACCACCATGTTTGGAGCTTTGAAGTTGGTAACAATCTTTAAACTCCCATTTTATTTATGTACATGCTAGTTCATTTATAATATTTTGAGCATGTTCATGTTTTATGATTTATTGTGCTTCATGTGGTATGAACTAGTTTAAATGTAGATTTTATCAAAACTTGCATGTATACATGTACAAATAGTGAGTTACATTTGATTTATATATGTTTGCACTTCATGCTCATTTGTACCTACTTTATGCACATGTATAGGCTAGTTTTGATGATTCTTTCATTTATACATGTTTTGCCAATTTTCATGTTTTTACTTCATGTATATGTATTTTAACTCAAATCTAATAAATATACATGTATACCCGTGAGTCTCTTGCCTTCATGCAAATACATTTGATAGACTCTTTTATGTTTGGGATATGTATGTATATTGTTAGGATTGGATAAATCATACATATACCTAGAAGTTTGTTTGTTTTATTGAAAAATGATTTTTCATGTTTTTTTGTAAAAATTTGATACATGATCACTTTTGAGCTTCAATGTCTATTTTCATGAAAATGCTATTTACATAACTCTTGTATACTCACATTTTATTCATTTTGTCATGACCTTGTTTCATGAACACCTTTTTATGAGCTTTATAGATCTTGAGTGTCATATTTGTGTATTTGGTATGATTCATGAAATACATATGTTTTGATTTCATGTTTTGAAGGATCTTTAACTAGTTTTTCAAAAATTATTTTAACTAGTTATTGTTCCTCATTTGGTAGTGATTTTCAATGCTAAAATATTTTCAAATCTATTTTTGAAAAACCCCTACCATCAATGGGAGGATAGATGGGCGTGTATGCCTTGTAAGCTTAATTGACAAATCTTTTACCTTGTGCATATGAAGGGTGGTAGGTTATGAGTTATACACTTGATCTCATTGTTATGTCAATTGGTATCATTGAATTGTTTCAATTGGTATTAATATGAACTTATTTTAGTATATACTCATAGTTTGTTTTCTTATATATGTATGTATCAATTTCAATTGGTAAACTCATTTCATACATATATATGATTTTCATGTGCTTAACTTTCATTTGGTTCACATTTTTAAAGCACAAAGTTTATGATGAAAAATAAAATTTTTTGATCATTATGTTTTCTATTGATATCAAAATGCTTCAACTCCATATTTGTTAAATTTCAATTGGTATCAATATGATAATGATTATTTTCAATTTGGTATCTTAAAAATTTGATTGTTTTACAAGAACTCTGATACCTTTAAAAAATTTTTAAAGAAAAAAAATGTTTTGGTATGTATTTCCTATATGCAAGGAGAGCTTAACATCTCTTCTACATATGGATTCATGTTGAGTATATTATAAATTGAGGAGCTTGACAACTCTTCTTTATATGATATACGTGTGTAGGGGGAGCTTCACATCTCCTCTTATGCATTACATAATATGTGTTATGTGAGCTAGGGCTTGTCATCCCTTCTTCATGTAATGCATATGTGTAGAGAAGCTAACTTAGCGTCTTCCTCTTCATGAATGTATATCGTATATAAATCTTTATTGATTGATTTGTATTACCCCTTCTTGATCTCTTTGTTTTTGACAATAAGGGGGAGAAAATTTTGTTTGATTTATTTTTACTTTGAACTCTTTGTTGATGAGTGACAAAAAGGGGGAGAAGTATTTGAGTTTATATGCATGTTTTTATGCATGTTTTCATTGCTTAAGGGGGAGAAGTATTTGTCTTCCTTGTTATTTATGCCATGTTTTCATTGCTTAAGGGGGAGAAGTATTTGTCTTCCTTATTATTTATGCATATATATTTTTGTATTGTAAATAGGAGAAAAAGATTTTGATTTATGCTTGTTGCATGTTTTATCTCCATACTTGCATACATATTCATGTGCCTATTCATGTGCCTCATTGCCATATCTATTATTTATTTTGTATGCATGAGTTAAGGGGGAGCTTCTTTGAAGCTTTACTTTAATCCATGCATATATAACCTCATGAGTTTTGTCATCATCAAAAAGGGGGAGATTGTTAGCCCAAAGGCCTATCACTCTAGTTTTGATAATGATCAACTCATGAAGTTATGTTTACTAATGATCTTGTGTTTAATTAGTGACAGATTCATTATCAAGATCTTAGTAGGTGCATATCTCAACAAAGGATAAAATGTCAAGATTTGGAGCTAGTACGGTGTGATCCAAGGAGCTTTTGGATCAAGCTTGGACCAAGTCAAGAAGATGAGAAGCCTTCAAGTGAAGACTTCAAGAAGATGAAGACTTGTGTCTAGGTATAAGATTTTGCTTTTGTTTTAGATAAAATGTAAAGGATAGAGTAGTTGGTGGATTGCTCAAGTATACCATGCACACACACTCTTATTAGTTTTGTTTTACAAAAGATTTTACTTTGTGACAAAATACTATTTTGGCTTTTCGTATTTCTCATATACATATCTTTAAACCAAAACCAAGTTTAGAGCTTTATGTCAAAAACTTAGATATTTCATCTTATTTGTGTAGTGGATCATATCCATACACACTATGCTTTAATGTGTTCAAAATATCTAGTTTTTATATTTGATGAAGATTTGGAAAAACATGTTTTGGAAAAATATTGTTTTGGAAAATACAGTTTTTATCATGAGCTAAATATTTTCAAGTTACAAAAATAGTCCAATCTTTTATAACATGCCTTGATTTTGTGCAAGCATGTTTGTTTATCAAAGTATATTGGTAAAACTATTTTTGTAGATTTTTAAGTATTTTATGGGATTTTATTTGAGCCAAAAAGGCAAACTTTTAATCCCAGAAAACTGTTTCTGGCTTCAGATAAGTCGACTTGCTTCCTTTATAGTCGACTAATTCTGAAGTCGGCCGACCGGACCGGTCGACCGACGTGCGCGGATGTGCACGCCTTTGTGCACTGCAGGACGGCCGACCGTACGGGTCGACCGCTCCAGAGAGCAGAGCTCTCTGGAAAGTTCGGCCGACCGTACGGGTCGACCGACAGAGAGTTCGACTCTCAGCTCCAGTGGGTCGGTCGACCCAGGCGGTCGACCGTGGCTCCAACGGTCAGATTTCTGACCGTTGGCGGTCGACCGCACGGGTCGACCGGCAGTTCTGACAAAGCCCCAACGGCTAGTTTTTGACAGCCTATATATTTGGGGGTTTGTGGACTGTTTTCAACAAGATTTGGAGAAGTTTTTAGAGCCAGTTTTTCTCACTCTTTTCAGAAGTTTTTCTCCACAAAATTTAGAGCCAATACTTCCAATTAAAAGGAGAGTTTTTATCAAGAGTGTTTTAAGAGATTCTTTCAGTTTTCCTCCACCACTCTCATCCTTATTTTTCTCACACCACACTTGAGCTATCCATTGATTATTCATCCTATAGGTGTGTTGTAGTGAGATTATTTTTAGGTGATCAAAGTGTTGTGATCACCAAAGACTTCATTTATTATTTTGAGGAGGCGGACGTGTGTGTCCGCGTTGTTTCGAGTTCGAGTGCGAACTTCGTGTTTGAGGTGCGGCCTCGGCGAGCCGGTGGGCTTGCGGTGTGTAAGGGACTAGAGAGTTCGAGGGCTTATAGGTGTTGCGGCACCGAGGAGAGATCCATTGGGATTTTGCATAGTGGAAATCCTTCGTGTGTCGAAGGCGGGGATGTAGAGCAAGTGTGCTCGAACCTCGAAACAAACCCTTTGTGTTTGCGATTGTTCACTCTCTCTCTATCCCCTTTATATCTTGCATTCAATTATTGTCTTTACATTTACATGCTTGATATATTGTGCTCATATTGTTATATACTTGCGTGGGATTGTTGCTAACACTTGTATTCAACCAAGAGAGCCAACGCGGCACCTCAACCCATTCAAGGAGAATCTAGAGGAGTTTGTCTAGAGCCCTTCACGGGGAATTCGGCAACACTCTTGTGTTATACATAGTGTTTAGTGTAAAAGATTTTATTAGGTCATAATTATTTTAGCTTCCGCATTATTTGGCATTAAGTGACAATTAGATTAGCCATCACCTATTCACCCCCCTATAGGTGAACTTACATTTTTGACCTACATATATATGTCGCAGTAACATCTCCGTACCCGCTGGATCGGGGCGTTACAGACAATATCTCAATTATTAACTTCAAACAACTAGTACTATATTAACTAGACATGTTTAAGAAATAGTAAACATATGAGATACACATGACTTGGTTGTAAAGTACTGTACTTAACAGTGCATGTGGTTATTATTTTGCATGTTTCTTTTATCTTTCTTTATTTTATCACTTATTAGGTCGCTTATTAACGACTCTGAGTTTACTTGTTCAGATCCAGATCCGGAGACACCGCAGGACTAGAAGTACTTCGAGCACGTCGCATAACTCCAGTAGGCTATCATCAGTTCATCTAGTGAGGATTTTCTTAGTATTTTATTTCTATTTCTGTTATTCTTATAATAAGTAAACTTTTGAAGATATTATTGTACTTGTTTTTGAATGCTGGAATAAATTGTGAAGCTTATGTTTTGATTTAATGTACTGATGCTTAGCATATTTATTTTGAAAATACGTCGCCGGCTCTCGTCACGTACCCAATTGTATGTATTTTAGAAAGTGGGGCGTGACAGTTTTATATCAAATCATTTCGTCGATTGAGTTTAGTTTCAAGTGATATGATATTTTTTCCTCCTATGTAAGATGGTGAATTTAAAACTTCTGGTCTGCCAAGTATGGACACGTTCTGTTAGAGGTTTATTACGCGATAACTCCATCCAGCATTATAAGGGCTCGTTTGTTTGTCATTTTTGGGTCAAAGAAGCCTAACACATAGGTGTTGGCCCAGAGGCCTTCCACTCTAGTTTTGATGACGATTAACTCATGTAGTTATGTTTACTAATAACCTTGTGATGTTTAGTTTCAGATACTTAACCACGATATTAATAGGCGATTAGTTTCAACAAAGATGTTTTTGGAGCTTCTCACATGGTGATTCAAGAGCCCGAGCGTCAAAGTCATATCTAGCACTCGTCGGAGTCAAGCTCGGTGGATCACGTTTGGATCGAGTCGACTTGGAGACGGAACTCTACAAGAAGACCTCGGTATAGTGTTTAGTTTAGTTTTTAGATCCATTTGTAAAGACTAGATAGTGTGATATGCTCAAGTTCACAACACACACACTTGTTTAAGTTTCATGTTTTGGTTTTCGGTTTTTGATTTAACCGATCTTGGTTTTCATGAATAAATAGAATCAACAAGTTTACATGGTTTAATGTATATTAGATTTGTTCTATATACATGTATGCTTCATACTTAGACAAACTTATTTTGATATGCCTATTCATGTATTTAGGTTTTGTATTTTAACAAAACTTGTTTTTGGATTTATTGTCAAAAACTATGATATATATCTTTATATGTATATTGGATTATATCCATGTACAATATGTCTTAAAATTTATTTCTATATCATGTTTTTGTATTTAGATGTGTTTTGGACAAATCGGATTTCCATTTGAAAAATCTAAGTTTTAAAAATACAGTTTTTGATTTTCGATAAAATTTTCATAACACAAAAAGAGTTCAAAATGTTTGTAACTTGGTTTGATTTTTACTCAAACAAGCTTGTATATCAATGTATTATACTGAACTTATTTTTGTGGATTTTAGAGAATTTATAGGATTTATTTGAGAATTAAAAACCAAGTTTTTCAATCCCTTAAAAACCCTGCCAGGCTCTGGCGGTCGACCGACCGGTCGATCGGAACGGTCGACCCTTTGGGCCGGTCGACCGAACGGTCGATCGACAGAACGCAACCCACTCTCGGGTTGTCCAGGTCGACCGGGCGGTCGACCGGCCAGAGAGCCGTTGCTCTCTGGTTCAGGGCCCGGTCGACAAGGCGGTCGACCCGGAAGGCTCAACGGTTAAAAATTTGACCGTTGGCCGGGTCGACCGGAAGGTCAAAATTAACCTGTTTGCCAGCCAACGGGCAAATCTGCTTTGGGCCTATTTATACCCCATCCTTTGGTCAGTCTTGCAAGACTTCTAAGAGCAAAAATTCTCCTATTCTCTAGTGTTTTATTTCAAGTTTTAAAAAGAGTTTTAGAGTTTCAAAGATTTGATCTTCAATTATTTTTAAAGTGTTTTTATTTCAAAGAAAATAGTTTTTTGGGAATTTGTTTTTGGTCTAAAAATTCTATATATATTTGGTGTTTTTCCCAAGTGATTTTCTTTGATCAAAATACTTTATTTTTCACACTTGAGTCATATCATTCTATCCTATCTATAGGATCTTTATTTTGTGGGAAAATTAGTTTGTGATTGTGGAAACCACCAAGTTGTAAACCCTCCTACTTTGTGTTATCCCTCTTGTATAGAGGTTGATTTGTGGAGTGGTGGCTTTGTGCCCTATCCCTCTAGTGAGAGGTTGATTGGTTGTTGGCTTTGTGCCCATCCCTCGTTTGTGAGGTTGATTGAGTTTTGTGGTGGCTTTGTGCCTAACCTCTAAGTGTAGAGGTTGTGTTTGTAAAGAGAGGAGTTATGTACTCTCGGTTATTGTATTGCCCCAAATCCTCGGTGGAGGTTCCCTGTGTGGGAGTCCTGTGTGGACAAAGTTAGTGAAAATCCTTCTGTGTGAAGGCGTGGACGTAGAGCTGTGTGCTCGAACCTCGAAACATATTCGTGTGTTTGCGTTTGATCCATTGACTCTTACTCTCTCTCTCTTTACTTTGTGCCTTGCATCATTTCATATTGCTCATTCATATTATATGCTTGGCTTGTTTGTATGTGTCTCACTTGTGCTTAACCACGAGAGCTTCATATAGCGCCTCAACTCTTATTCAGAGGAATCAAGAGGAGTTAATCCAGAGCCCTTCACTGGGAATTCGGCTACACTCGTTGGTTGCATTAAGTGTTGTTGTAATTTAGTTTTAATTTTCGCATTTAGTTCATTAAATTAGCCGTACACCTATTCACCCCCTCTAGGTGTACTTTCAATTGGTATCAGAGCCTACGCTCATGATATTTGATTTAACCACCTAAGAGTGTGATCTTGGTTAGCTAATCTATCGTTTGCATTTGCACATTTATATTGTTTACACACGCTCATAGATTGCTTGTCACCTCCCATGTTTGATGTCTCCAACATTGACATGTGAAAATTTAGGATGTCCATGTACTTAAAAATCCTAGGCTTGCATGTTTTTCTTACCGCTACCAAGAAATCCTATCTTGATAATAGCAAGCATATAGAGGCCAATGCACAAACCCTTGGGGCACTTAGAAGCACGCTTAATAAAGAATATTTGTGTTTAATTTCTAACTGTGATTCCGCCTTTGCAGTGTGGAACACGTTGACCTCCTCCGAGCTACAAACGCCCAACATTGTGGAGGATGATGTTGGCCCAAAGGCCCATCACTCTAGTTTTGATGATGATCAACTCATGTAGTTATGGTACTAATGATCTTGTGTTTAATTAGTGACAGTTTCATGATCAAGATCTTAGTAGGTGTGTAGCTTCAACAAAGGATTTAAAGTCAAGTTTTGGAGCTAGCACGGTTTGATTCACGAGCCTATGCATCAAGACCATATCAAGTACTCAAGAGGAGTCGAGCTCGTTGGATCGTGTTTGGACCAAGTCATGAAGATGAGAAGACTTCAAGTGAAGACTTCAAGAAGAAGACTTGGGTCTAGGTTTGTTTTTGTTAAGATTTTATTTTTAGATAAAATGTAAAGGATAGAATAGTTGGTGGATTGCTCAAGTATACCATACACACACACACACACTCTTGATTAGATGAGTTTTTCATAAAAGAATTTTCACTTTGGAAAAATACCGGTTTGGTTTTTGGTATTCAAGTTTACATGTTTTAACCAAAACCGTATTTAGAGCTTAATGTCAAGAACATAGATATTTCACCATGTTTGTGTAGTGGATCATATCCATACACACTATGCCTTAAAAGAGTTTTAAATATCTTGTTTTTATATTTGGAGAAGTTTTGAAAAAATCAATTTAGGAAAATACAGTTTTTGTTTTGAGCCAAAATTTTCAAGTTACAAAAATAGTTCAAATTGTTTGTATCATGTCTTGATTTTGATCAAACATGTTTGTATATCAAAGTAAAGTGTTAAAACTATTTTTGTAGATTTTTCATGATTTTATGGGATTTTATCTGAGCCAAAATGACCAACATTTTAATCCCCAAATTGTCAGTTCTGGCTTCAGCCGGTCGACCGGTCGGTCGACCGCGCTCTGAAGTCGGTCGACCGGGCGATCGACCGACGTGCACAGAACGTGCACGCCACTTTTGACTGGAGGGCCGGTCGACCAACCCGGTCGACCGTCCAGAGAGCTCTGCTATCTGGAAATGCCCCGGTCGACCGGGCCGGTCGACCAGCAGAGAGCTGTGCTCTCTGTTCCAGAGCCTCGGTCGACCGGCCGATCGATCGCTGCCCCAACGGTCAGAAAAATGACCGTTGGCGGTCGACCGTCAGGCCACCTGGCTCCCAACGACTAGTTTTTTTAGCTCTATAAATTGGGTCATTTGGGGGCTGTTTTCTACAAGATTTTAAGAAGAGTTTTGGGCTAGTTTTTCACACTCATTTCAGTGGTTATATCCACAAGTTTTAGAGCCAATATTTCCAAATCAAAAGAGAGTTTATCAAGAGTGTTTGAAAAGAGATTTTCTTGTGTTTTTCACCATAGATTCTTTCCTTATTTTTTCACACAACACTTGAGGCATCCATTGCTATATCTACCTATAGGGATTTGTTGTGAGAGGATTTTAGGTGATCAGAAGTTGTGATCACCAAAGTTCATCTTTGTACTTTGAGGAGGCGGACGAGTGCGTTCGCGGTGTTTCGAGTTCGAGTGCGAACTTGTTGTTTGAGGTGCGGCCTCGGCGAGCTAGTGAGCTTGCAGTGTGTACGGGACTAGGGAGTCCAAGAGCTTGTAGGTGTTGCGGCATCGAGTGATCCGGTGGGTTCGATTATAGTGGAAATCCTTCAAGTGTGAAGGCGGGGACGTAGAGCAAGGGTGCTCGAACCTCGAAACAAATCTCCCGTGTTTGCGATTGCTCTCTCTCTCTATCTCCTACTTGTTTATATCTTGCATGCTATTATTGTCTTTATCTTTATATGCTTGATATATTGTGTGCTTAATTGTTATATGCTTGGGGATTGTTTGCTAACACTTGTATTTAACCAAGAGAGCCAACGCGGCACCTCAACTCTTATTTAGAGGAATCTTGAGGAGTTAGTCCAGAGCCCTTCAGGGGGAATTCGGCTACACTATTGTATTATACGTGGTGTTTAGTTTAAGATAGTTTTAGTTTTCAAATAAATAGCTTTTAATTCCGCATTTAGTGACCATTAGATTAGCCATCACCTATTCACCCCCCCTCTAGGTGATTTACAATTGGTATCAGAGCCAAGTGCTCTTGATTTGGGTCTAACAATCTAGAGTTAAAGATCCTCATTTTAGGCTAATCACAATATTTGTACACACACCATGGATTTCATGTCACCACCCACCTTTGACATTCTTAACATCCAAATTTGGAAGGTTAAGATGTTCTTGTACCTCAAGACCCTAGGCATTCATGTTTATTTTGCCACTACTAAAGATTCATATTGTTTAAATGGCAAAAATTTTGAGGCTAATGCAAAAGCCCTACATGCTTTAAAGTCAACCCTAAATGATGATTATTTATCTAGGGTTTTTAACATTGATTCGGCTTTTGTAGCATGTAACACCCTCACCTCTCTTGGCGAAAAAGATCAATACTATGCGGGGAGCGACTCGGATGTTGGAAGCGACACTTCCAACGTGTGCTACATGGTCCAAGGGGATAACCCCCTTGAGGTAACTACCGAATCCGAGGTAGAAGAAGAAGATGACATGTCATATGATGAACTTGCTTCATTTTGTCAACAATTACTTGAAAAATATGACATGCTTAAGAAAGATAATAAAAATTTGAAAAAGGAATTCGATTGCATGCTAAAAGAAAAAGATTCTTTACAAAATAAGTTTGATAATGTTTTAAAAGAAAATGAGTCTTTTAAAAATATAATTGCATGTTTTGAAAAAGATAATGAAAATTTGAAAGATGAAAATGTTTCCTTAATGTCTAAATTGAATGATTTATGTGAAGGAAACACTAGTTTGAAAAATAAAATTATTTTGGTAGAAAAACAAAAGGAAGTTGCTTTTAATGAAAACACTTCTTTAAAAAGAAAAATGGTTGAAAAAGAAAAGGAAAAAGAAAATGTTTCTAAAAAGAAAAATAGTTTTATATCTCATCATGCTTTACATGCCACCACTAATGAGATTAATGTTTTGAAAAATAAAATAAATTGTTTAAGCTCTACTTTGAGCACATGTGCATTTAACCACTCTAAATTGGAGTCCTTATTTTCAAAGAAACAAACTCCACATACTCATGCACATCATCATGCACATGCTCATTTTGCACACCACGATCATACACATACACATATGCATTCTAAGGTATACAAATGTACACATTGTACCTGCAAAGGCCATTTAGCAAAATTTTGTTATGATAAGATAAATTCTTTAAATTTTGCTAATAAATATGTTTGGGCCCCTTATAAAGCTAACCCTCAAGGACGCAAAAGAAAATGGGTACCAAAATCCCCACCTTTTGTTTTTGAAGTAGGTGAGGGCTCTCACAAAACGTGAGAGGGTTGTGCCTTGGTGGTGGTTGCATGGACTTGAAGGACATATAATTGATGCACCACTATCAAGGAGTTTTGGTGGGACGACCACCATGTTTGGAGATTTGGAGCATAGTTCTTTGGTTTGGTAACTATCTCTAAAACTCCTAGTTTATTTACATGCTTTTTACTTATATCATATTTTTGTTTTCCATTGATTTGCAAAGGGGAAAACTTACAATAAAAAGAGTTGAGGAGCTAAATTACAAGTATTTTTAAAAAGATTACAAGTAGATCTCCTCAGAGATTCTGGAGAAGTGTGCCGATAGGAGTCTGGTCAGCGCGCGACCACTTTGTCCCTTTGACGATGCGAGCGATGAGATTCCCTTCTCGCCTGGTTCGGGGAATCAGAGAACATAAGGTTGGTAGAACCCTCTTGCTACTTCTCAAAACCGCCTTCAATTAGGAATACCTCGCCTGGTTTCGGAGATTCCTTGAGAAGAAGGTATTAGGGTATCAGCACCCTGAATAGAGAAGCAATTCTCTAAAAGTCTCCGAATTCAAGAGTGCACGGTGCGTCGTGAAGAAGCCTCTGCTTGTGGAGTTCTCTCTCTTGTGTATTGCCTCTTCAAAGCCTTTTCGTGGTCTCTTCGTTCCTTCTGTCTGGGCCTCTCTCCCTGTGCCCCTGGTGGGCTATTTATAGGGAGAGCAAGGGTATAATCGTCCCTTAAAAATATGAAAACAGATTGAATCAAATCTGTTTAAATCTGGAAAGTAGCCTTGCTGCGAGGCTAGGATCGGCTTCTGCGAAGCTAGAAATGGCAGGTCGGTTGATCCTCTTGATCTGTTTTGATTCTTTCCATATCGTTGGAGGTGAAAAACACCTAGAGGGGGGTGAATAGGTGTAAGTGCTAATCTAGTGAACTAAGTGCGCTAAATGCGGAAGCTAATGCAAATTTTGCAACACACTTAATACAACTCACAAGTGTAGCCGAATTCCCCGTGAAGGGCTCTGTACTAACTCCTCTTGATTCCCCGTGCTAATGCAAAACTAGCCGTTAGGCTGATGTGGCAGCCTGACAGGCTGACGGTCGATCGGCCCGGTCGACCGCCAACGGTCAGAAATGTGACCGTTGGGCAAACACGGTCGACCGGCACGGTCGACCCAAACAAACAGAGAGCACTGCTCTCAGACCCGGTCGACCGCCCGGGTCGACCGTCCCAGAGCTGCCAAACGTGCACAGATCTGTGCATGTCGGTCGACCGGCCCGGTCGACCGACTTCATCCCAAGTCGACTAGGTTAGTTTGACTAGTCGACTGGTTGAAGCCTGGAACAGAAATCTGGGTCAGAAAAACAGTGTAAAATATTTTTCTAAAAATCTTTTAAGTCTATTGAAAATACCCAAAAATAGTTTTATCATTTTGCATTGATATATAAACATGTGATAAAAAGTTTAGCTCAAATATCAATCAATATGAACTATTTTTGTGTTATATCATTTTTACCAAAAAACAAAACTTGTATTTTTATCAAACTTAATTTTTCAATACATGAATAAGATAGTCAAAATAAGTTTGTATAGGAAGTGTAAGCATGTATGTATAACTAGAATACATCTATTATACATATAAACCATGTAAACTTATTTTGATCAATCATTCATGAAAACCAATTCCAAAACATGAAAACGTGTGTGTATTGTGCACTTGAGCATATCAACTATACTAAGCTTTACAAATGGATCTAAAACACACTAAACTCTATGATACCTAAGTCTTCTTGACGATCTTCATCCTCAAGGCGACTTGATCCAAACTCCGTGATCCATGAGCTAGGCAAGATTGATCTTGATGCTTTGGCCCTGGAATCACCATGAAAAGCTTCTAAACTCCTTTGTTGAAGCTAATCACCAACTAATATCTTGCTAATGAATCTGAAACTTAAACACCACAAGATTATTAGTAAACATAACTACATGAGTTAATCATCATCAAAACTAGGGTGGAAGGCCTTTGGGCCAACAATCTCCCCCTTTTTGATGATGACAAAACTCATGGAGTTATATATGCATGGATTAAAGTTAAGCTTCAAAGAAGCTCCCCCTTAACTCATGCATGAACAAATAAACAAAAGATATGCAATGAATGTACATAAACATGCATGCATCAACATGCATAAAACACATAAACATGTTCTAGAAGCTCTAGATACCAATTAAATTAATAAAACATTAACAAAAACACTAGATGCTCAAGATACCAATTAAACTTAATATATGCAGAAACATAAGTATGCATATAAAACACAAATTATTCTCCCCCTTTTTGTCAATCATCAACAAAGGGGTAAACAATCAAAACAATAAAATGAGGGGTAAAAATCTTTCTCCCCCCTTTTGTCAATCAAAACAATAAAATAATGTTCTCCCCATTTTTGTCTAAAAACAAAAACAAGGTCAATAAGGGGTGACAATCAATTAGGATATCAATTGAAAATATGTCAATAAAGCATCTTGATACCAATCGAAAATAAACAAAGATCAATAAATGTTATATGCTATATACATTCATGAAGAGGAAGACGCTAAGTTAGCTTCCCTACACATATGCATTACATGAAAGAGGGATGTTAAGCCCTAATTCACATAACACACATTATGTAATGCATAAGAGGAGATGTGAAGCTCCCCCTACACATGTGTACCACATAAAGAAGAGATGTTAAGCTCCTCAATATAAGATACACTCAACATGAATCTATATGTGGAAGAGATGTTAAGCTCTCCTTGCATATAGTCAATATAAATCAAAACTTTTGTATTTTTCTTTAAACAAAAAAATTTTTAGATACCAATTTAAAACACAAGACATCTTGATATCAAAAGATAGTATTTTTTTTTTAAGAATATGATATCAATTTAAACTTTTTATTTTCTATCATAAAGTACGGGAGTGGAAATACAAATACCAATTGAAATATGAAAATCGAATTTTTTCCCCCTTTATGAAATACCAACAAAAACTATGCGTAAGCTTGTAATAAGATACCAATTAAAAACTAAATCAATTGAAATAAAGTTGAAGCTCAAGCTCTAGCATAAACAAAATTTGTGAAAATTTATATCTTGAGCACAAATAAAACATATATGTATGAAAATAGAATGAGTACCAATCACTAATAGATGATACCAATTGAAGATATACATACACAATAAACATATGAGTATACAAAAAGATCAAAATGATACCAATTGAAAGAGTTCAATGATACCAATAACAATAAGTTCAAGTGTATACATCATATTACTATACCTCCCAATAAGGTTCAAGTTTTAAATGATTTTCATTTTAAAGCATACATGAACATGATCTCCCATCCATCCTCCCATTAAGGGTAGGGGTTTTCAAAAATAGATTTGAAAAATAAGTTTTGTTTGAAAAACTCTACCATATGAAGAATACGAACTAGTTAAAATGAAAAATTTTGTTAACTAGTACGAAATCCTTCAAGCAAGAAATAACACAAAATAGTTTTTCATAAAACATGAAATCCACATGATAATCAACACTCTAATTCAATTAGGCATAAATATGACTAATGAAAACAAAACATGAGCAAGATATAAATATGAGTGTACAAATAAAATGTGTAGACATAATCATGAAAATATTCAACTAAGCTCAATTATTCCTCAAACAATGAAAACATGAAAAACATTAAAATTATTTAATCTTCAAGGTATATGTATGTCTTATACAAACTAAATCATACATACATATCCAAAACACAACGAGTCCACAAAATATATGCATTAAGGCACGTGGCTCAAAAAGGATGTATATGTATAATAATAATTTGGATAAAATAGACATATACATGAAGTTAAACAAATAAACACGAAATCAAGAAAAACTAAATTTTCACAAAAACCAATTTCATTTCAAGGTATATGTATGAATTGTCAACACAATAAGTATACATACATATCCCTAAACACAATTGAGTCCATATATATAGATTTGCATGAAAGGCAAATGACTCAAGGGGTATACATGTATAACTTAAAGTTTGGCAATACAAACATATACATGAAGTGAAACACACAATCATAAAACAAATCCAAAAATAGGAATACAAGTTTAAAATGTATGAATCATCAAAACTAGACTATACTAGCACATCTAATGGGTTCAAATAAGCAATCAAGCCCAAACATATATAGATTTATTTGTCGCCCACTATATGCACAAGTATATACCTAGTTTTAGTGAAAACTAACATTTAAACATATATTAAAAACATGAAGCATCAAAAAAAGATAAAAACATCATGATAAATTTTAAACATGATTATTATGTAAATTCACATGTTATTAAACCTATGATGAACATGATAGCTAAACAAACGGTGAGAACACAAAATATGGATCCATATAAACATGGGTGTCTCAAAATGCTAAACATGTATGTCAAGGATTTAATAAACATGGCATTATCATAATAATCTACAAACAATAAAACATGCTATATATGATAAACATAAAAAGCATGTAAATAAAACGGGAGTAAAGATTGTCACCAAAATCGAAGAAGCAACTCTCCTTGTCTCCAAAACGTGGTGGTCATCTCCACCAAATCTTCCCTTGAAAGTGATGCATCCAATTGATTTCCTTTAAGTACGGAACGCATCCACTCCAAGGTACCATCACTCTCACGTCATGTGAGAGCCCACACCTACATCAAAAACACGAGGGGTGGTCTTTGGTACCCATACTCTTTTGGGTCCATGGGGGTTAGTACCTTCTCTAACCCAAACAAACTTATTTGCTAAATTAGAAACATGTATATGATCAAAACAAAATTTAGCAAGGTGGCCCTTACGTCCACAATGTGTACAAGTGTACACATGAGCATACATATGGTGATGGGTGTGAACGTGAGGAGCATGTGTATGCCGTGGAGGGTGTGCATGAAAAGATGGAACTTATTTCTTTCGAAACAAAGTTTCCAAGCGTATATGTCCTACTACACATTGGCTCAAAGTGGAGCCCAAATAATCTAAACTCTTCTTAATCAAAGATATATCATTGTTAATTAAAGAAGAAGTATGGCATGCAATAGGTAGACAAGATGAAGAAGCTACATTAGCATGGCAAACATGAGCATCAATATTATTTTGTAAAACAATATTTTTCTTTAAACAAGCATCCAAGTCTTTAGAAATTGAAGCAATCTTAATTTTCAAAGAATCATTTTCTTTTAAAACAAAATTAATTTTTAAAGACAAGTTTTCATTTTTCTTTAAAATAACATGACAATCATTTTTAGATTTTAAAATTCATTTTCTTTTAGTGCAAGGTCTAGTTGAGATCTCAATGAATCCCTTTCATTATAGACCTCAACCTTCTCTTGCAAAACACAATCAAGTTTAGAAGACAATTTTTCATTTTCTTTAGTTAAAGCAAAAGTCTTCTTTTTCAACAAATTATATTTTTCAATTAATTTTTCACAAACTATAGATAGTTCTTCATTTAAAGCATGGGGATCAACAAAATTATTTGAAGAACTAGCACAATCATTACTATCTAGTTGAGATTCCGAAAGTACCTCAAGGGAGTCATTCCCTTGGACCGTATAGCATTGTTGCGGCTCGGATTCATCTCCACTAGATTCCTCCTCTTGTTGGATTGGCAATTGAAGCTTGGAGGTGGTGGTGGTTGTCAATTTGTTCCACACTACAAAAGCGGAATCAAAGTTAGAAACACGCAAAAGATATTCTTTAGGAAGTGTGCTTCTAATGGCCTCAAGGGCTTGTGCATTGGCCCCTATATGCTTGCTATCACTAAGGTAGGATTCCTTGATAATGGCAAGATGAACCTTATAACCTAGGGTTTGTAGGTAAATGGCCATCCTAGTCTTCCAAACAACAATGTTGGAAGGGTCAAAACTAGGTGGGGTCATGAAGTCCATGGTAAACTATATGTGAGTGCAAACAAGCAAATGCAAACAATAGATTAGCAAACAAATGGATCTCACTCCTAGGATGTTAAGCCTAAGTATCAGAAGCACTAGCTCTGATACCAATTGAAAAACACCTAGAGGGGGGGTGAATAGGTGTAAGTGCTAATCTAGTGAACTAAGTGCGCTAAATGCGGAAGCTAATGTAAATTTTGCAACGCACTTAATACAACTCACAAGTGTAGCCGAATTCCCTGTGAAGGGCTCTGGACTAACTCCTCTTGATTCCCCTTGAATGGGTTAAGGTGCTATGTGAAGCTCTTGTGGTTAAGTATAAGTGAGGCACACACACAATCAAGCCAAGCATATAAGGATGAATAGCAATATGAAATAATGCAAGGCAATACAAGCAATATGAATGATGTGGAAATATGAATAATGCTATGCACAAATGCAAGCAATAAGATATGAATGAATGAATGATGCTTTGCACAAAATAAAGAGAGAGTTGAGAGATATTGGATCAAACGCAAACACAAGGATATGTTTCGAGGTTCGAGCCCCTAGCTCTACATCCCCGCCTACACCACTGTGTAGGATTTCCAATCCACTAAAGGAGTACCGAACTCCTCTCTCAATGCCACCGAGGCAATACAACCACAATCCACCTCTACCAAAGAGGGATAAGGCCCGTAGCCAATACAACTCAAACACAATCACCTCTACCGAAGAGGGATCCAAACACAATACCACTCCGATCAACCTCTACCAAAGAGGGATACACAAATAAAGGAGGGTTTACAACTTAGAGGCTCAACAACCTCAAAACAATCTCTTTTCTCTCTTACTTTTTCTCTTTTCCACAAAAACAAATGATCCTAAATAGATTAGGATAGAGGATAGCTCAAGTGTGGAATCAAGGTGTTTTTGGAAACAAGCAACAAAGAAAAACTACTTGGGAAATGTCTTATAAATGATAGAAAATGAAAACCAATACAATATCCCAAAAACTTATTTTCTTTGATTTTCCAAAACCCATGAAAAACAATAAAGATGAAATCTTTTTGGCACTTAAACTCTTTTAAAAACTTATTTAAACACTAAACAAACTATAAAATTTTTCTTGTCAAAAGTCTTGTCAAAACAGCCCAAGAGATGGGGTATTTATACCTCCATCAGAAAACTAGCCGTTAGGCTGATGTGGCAGCCTGACAGGCTGACGGTCGACCGGCCCGGTCGACCGCCAACGGTCAGAAATGTGACCATTGGGCAAACACGGTCGACCGGCACGGTCGACCCAAACAAACAGAGAGCACTGCTCTCAGACCCGGTCGACCGCCCGGGTCGACCGTCCCAGAGCTGCCAAACGTGCATAGATCTGTGCACGTCGGTCGACCGGCCCGGTCGACCGACTTCATCCCAAGTCGACTAGGTCAGTTTGACTAGTCGACTGGTTGAAGCCTGGAACAGAAATCTGGGTCAAAAAAACAGTGTAAAATATTTTTCTAAAAATCTTTTAAGTCTAGTAAAAATACCCAAAAATAGTTTTATCATTTTGCATTGATATATAAACATGTGATAAAAAGTTTAGCTCAAATATCAATCAATATGAACTATTTTTGTGTTATATCATTTTTACCAAAAAACAAAACTTGTATTTTTATCAAACTTGATTTTTCAATACATGAATAAGATAGTCAAAATAAGTTTGTATAGGAAGTGTAAGCATGTATGTATAACTAGAATACATCTATTATACATATAAACCATGTAAACTTGTTTTGATCAATCATTCATGAAAACCAATTCCAAAACATGAAAACGTGTGTGTATTGTGCACTTGAGCATATCAACTATACTAAGCTTTACAAATGGATCTAAAACACACTAAACTCTATGATACCTAAGTCTTCTTGATGATCTTCATCCTCAAGGCGACTTGGTCCAAACCCGTGATCCATGAGCTAGGCAAGGTATGATCTTGATGCTTTGGCCCTGGAATCACCATGAAAAGCTTCTAAACTCTTTTGTTGAAGCTAATCACCAACTAATATCTTGCTAATGAATCTGAAACTTAAACACCACAAGATTATTAGTAAACATAACTACATGAGTTAATCATCATCAAAACTAGGGTGGAAGGCCTTTGGGCCAACAGGAGGATTTCTCCTGATCTTCTTACTCGTTTCAGAAGAGTCAAGAGATTGTAGCAATCAACTGTCAAATTTGATCTCAGATTTGATCTTGATTGGATTTGATCTTGATCCTGATTAGATTTGATCTAATCTGGAGATTTGATTGGTCAAAGGTTGACCATAGCAGACCAGCAGCGGCGATGCCCGCTTTAAACTCACAGCGGAGCTGGAAGCAGTATCTGGCGAAGTCAGAAGAAAGCTCTTCGGCGGAGCTAGATGTCGTCTGTTGCGAAGCTACCGTATACCCTTTCTGCGCAGTTGCATGTGGCTTCAGGCGAAGTTAACTCTCTCTGCGGAGTTGCGCTCTAGCAGTTCAGGCGAAGCTATAAGTTAGCTTCCTGGCGGAGCTTTGAATGGCTTCAAGGCGAAGTTGGATGATCTTAGCCTCTCAGGCGAGGCTATCCCTTTGGGCTCATGTGATGCTAAGTGCTAGCATCTTAGACCTGCTGAGATCTGTTCAGAAATAATCCGGGTTCACTGTCTGCTTGCTGGATCAGTAGAGTCCAAGTTGCTTCCCTGTCCCTCGGAGATGGGTGAAAACTGGTCTTCAGCTCGTCTGTCACTCGTCGTTTGTAAATGTCAACAAGTTTAGACATTGTTCGAGCCAGTAAGAATCTTATCTTTTTTAAGTGTCAACAAGACCCCCTTCAAAGTTTTCAGAAGTCTGCAATGGCTCAGACTTTGAAATACTTTGAACTGCTTTGATTGGTGGTGTGTGGAGTATGAACGTCGCCATGATGGTTGAGTTCAGCTTCGCTTTAAATCCTGCTTTGGGATAACTTCGCCGCAGAATCTGTAGATTCGCATCTGGGTAGCTTCGCGTCTGAGCTTCCCGGAATAAGTTCGCTCTGGAATGTTGTTCCTTTCCGAGACCAACTGCTGTGGGCCAATACGAGAAGAATGACTTCTCTCACATTGATCGAGGGAGATATTCTTCCTTCGCGTGTTTCCGAGGGAGGATACTCCCTCTCTTCAAGGCGTAATGAATGCCTTTATGAAGGAGAGTGTTTCTTCCTTTGCACGGTTCCAAGGGAAACCGTCCCTTTTCTCAAGGCGCGATGATGCCTTAAAAGCGCTCGTGCTTCCACGCTTGAGGCGGCAGCGCTCAGGCCATGGGGCCTATAAATAGGACACTTGAGGTCCTCTGAAGAGAAGTGATCTGCTCTTCTCCTCTTCTCTTAGTTGAGAGAGATACTCAGATCTCTGAACTAGTAGGAATGCCCACTGGTCATTATCCGGCCAAGGACCGGTAAGTCTTGATCATTCAACGACTTCACCAACTTTAGGGAATTCATCTCCCTTAATTTAGCTTTAACAGCTGCTTCAGGGATTAGTTTCCCTTGTTCTTCATTTTGCAATTGGTTGCTTGCATGTTAAGGATTTCAGCATAGATTTCCTGCGAAGCTATCATCTTGACTTGATCGGAGAGAGATCACTGCATGTTAAGTCCGCTGCACAGGCAGAACTTGGGACTTAGTTTCTTCAGGGTTGAGCCAGTCTTGCCATATAGGTGGGGCTAAGACTGTGTCCCCCAGGATCAGTCTGGCTTAGCCATATAGGCGAGGCTAAGACTTGGCGTTTGCTGAGCTAGCCCATCACTGCTGTGCAAGCGAGGCTTATCCTCTGCTTTAACTGAAATCGGATTGCTTCGCCCCAAAGAATCTGACTTAGTGTTTTTGCAGCTTCTCCCGTGTGTAACTGCTAATCTGTTCTGATTTGCATTGCAGTGAGCTATGTTCGCCAACTTTGTGACTTGATGAAAGAGACCGAAAAGTTGCCTTATGCTTCCCCAGTTGAAGCTTTACTTTTAAGCAGGAGGAACAAACTGGGGCAGCTGATGCGTGTCCCAGAGGCTGTTGGCAGTCGCTTATCCGAGATGATCCCTTTTGAGGCGAGGCTGGTGGTCGCTTATCTGAGATGATCCACTTCGGAAAAGCGGACGTCACCTGTGAGATCACTGACCTTATCCTGGTGGCACCATCTGTCCTTATGTGAAGGATTACAGCCTTGTGCAGGAGGAAGGTCTTTCGTGTCCAGTTGGTCTGGCTTGGAAGCAGATAAAACCACTTGTATGCCATTTGCGCAAATGATCTTACTGAGCAACCGAATCTGTTGTACGAAACACAACCTTGATGTAATATCAATGTACCTTTGCTTTTAAATCAATGAAAGTTCATTTTCTACTCATTTGATTTCCGCCTTGCCTCCGTCTTGAATTTGGCTATCGGAGGTAAACTCCATGCGGGGTTAAAGATAGGATTACATCTAAAACAGGGACGAGCTTCCAGCGAAGCTAACATATCTGCGAAGTTCGGCCTATGCCTTCAACAAAGCTAAGGCAATCATTTTGTGCGAAGTCCGCATCTGACTTGTGGCGAAGTTAGCCCTTAGTGGCTGAATCAGCGCTTCTCGGGAAGGCGCTTTAGGCGCCGTTTTAAATTAATTTGAAACGACAGCCTGCACTGTTTACGAGGCGTCACTTCAGGCGCTCATTGGCCTATAAAAGTCCGATCGGACTGTAGAGAGGATGGATCACTTCTCTTTTAATTTTCCAGAGCACTTGACTCTTCTTCTTCTTTCTTCGTCATTCAAGAGTTTAAGAACTTCCACAGTTCTTCAATGGCCCCCAAGAGACGAGCGGAAAAGAAGTGGCAACTTCTGTAGCGGAGGGTCCTTCTCCTCCTCCGGTCATCGAACGACCAATCGCCGGTAGGGAACTTTCCCTTTTGATTAGAGACTGTCGTCTTTCCTTTAAAGCCGATTTCTGGCTGTCCTTAAATGAATCCAACATGAGAACAATCATGGTCTTGTGATTTTAGGGAGTCCAATTCCTTGAATTTATCTTGATTTCTTGATCGGGAATCCAAGAACTGAAGAGTTCTTCTTTAAGCTTCCAAGCGAAGCTATCCCTTAGGCGGTTCACATCCTGTTGAATGACAGGATGCGAAGTTGTCTTTTGAAATTTGACAGAAAAGGACCGTGATGTCCTTCTGACGAAGTTATCCTTCGAGGTTTTGTCGCATCCTGTTGTTCGAAGCTAAGCTTCCAAAACGAAGCTAACACTTGGATGTTTTCCTGTATCCTGTCCTCGTGTGGGATGCGGAGTTACACTGCAGCTGCGAAGCTAAGCTTCGGGGCGAAGCTATCGTTAGGCCAGCCTCGCTCAGAGGGCGAGGCTATGCCTTGTCAAATTTTGCTTTCTGGTTTTAGCCCTCGTTCGGCTGATGAACTAATCATAGTTTCTCTTTGTTCATGCAGTGCACTACACTCCTGGTCCTTTAAACAGTCTATTCGGGATGACCAGGGGATCGGACGGCAATATCAGCCTGTAATTTCAAGGGCAGGCTTCTCTGTTTAGTGAGCGGAGTTCTCTCGTCCGAGACACGCTTATTCTTGGTGGTGATCAATATACCAGGAGGAGTATTTTGACTACGGCTCCCCTTGAAGATATCGACCGTCGAACTTATAGGAAGCTCGATTTCATGTTCGGGGATGCCGCACCAGATCCTGACCACCAACTACTGGCAGGGGAAGGGCAGTGAATTTTTCAGTTGGATGGTGAGAAGTTCTACCTTCCGTCCAACAAGCGACATTTTTCTTTGTCTTCCTTCCAGTGCGTGACACAGGCTCGGAAGATGTCGTGGGAAGTGAGCCGGAGTACTGACTCTGTCCATATAGGAAAATTGATGCTTCAATCTCCCGATTATGCAAGAGCGGGGCCTCCTCGTTGCATAATGGGCTACATCCTGGGAATGTGTCGCGAGAGATCCCAGTGGGAGAAAATCCTGCAGTGGCGCCGACCTTTGGCAACCAATTCTGCAAGGTCAATGGGAACTACCCAGCCACTGACTTCAGGGCTCCAGGCTGGATTCACCCTTCGAAGGCATGGTGGAGGGATTTAACTGTATACATCCTTGCTCATTTCGAGGAGGATTTGGAGAGGCTGAACCTCTATGAGGCCGTCAGAGCGACCTGCTACGGTATTGAGATGAACGTGGCGTGCTTCTACGCCATCTTTGAATTGTATTGCCCAGCTTCAGGGACTTTCTTCACCCCTGTCGGTGAGTTGGGTATGGCCTTGCATGAGATGTGGGAAATCTCTGCTCTGCCTTTTGGGTCTCTTCCCTATGAAGAATACTTCCCGTGCGAGGCAGAATTGGCTCTTCTGGAGAAGCAGGAGCCCGCTTTGTTTGAGACCTACAGGGAATTAATGTGCCATTTGTATATTTGCTCCAGTATGCATGGGGGCGGTAAGGGAACCTCATGTAGCTTGAAGAGCTGGGGAGATTACTTATTCCCGGATATGGAGAATACTCCTGAAGCGGCTCACTGTGGAGTTGCTGATGAAGACATCTTTGACCGGATGCAAAAGCACTTCCAAAGGGATCTAGTTGTGAAGGAAGACGATGGTCCCTATGAGCAGGGTGATGTCCTTCGGAGTTTCCATCATCAGGCCCGCCGGCCGATGTCCCGGAAGGCACTACTGACTGGTTTCTTAACAGTCTGGCTGAAGAGGTGCGTGGTGCCGTCTTCTTCGGGTGACGTCGTTCATCCGAATGTTTTGTTGCCCGCTGTTCGTTTGGTTCATGGTCGTCTTCTGGGACTTCTTTCGGCCATGGTGTGTTGTATCCAGAGAGGCCTTCGTGCATTGACAGAGGCTTTTTGCAGGCCACCAACGACGAAGCGTGGAAAGGGGACCATTTCGCCCCGCGACGGACCTAACCCCAGAATAGGTCTGCCGTATACTTACTTGATGGCGTGGTTCGCCCTGCATTGTCCTTCTTTGATTGATGCTGGAGAGGACCCCCCTGAAGGTGTTCGAATGGCGCTTCTCCGCCGATTCGAAGGATGCTCATGGCAGAAAACTTACGTGGCTAAGGCTCGTAAGTTGGTACGTCGCTATGACGTCTATAGTCTCTTCCGCTGTTTTTCCCGTATTCGGGACGCAGGTTATGAGGAAGAGTTTAAAGATGAGGGAGAGGGGCAGTCTCCCTGAGCCGGAGAGTTTTTTAGTGGCTGGTCAGCATCCGGCCTTCACATCTATTATACCGGAGCGGTAATACTTGCTACTTGGAGCCTTATGTTCCAAGTCGGTTTGCTCGACAGTTTGGATATGACCAACTGTATGTGGGCAACCCAAATCTCAACTTGGCTTTCATGGGGAGCCTTATTGATGGGGCCCGTGCTTGGCAATTCTTCATTGCGGGCTGTACTGGGGTGCGGCTGCGTACGCCATTGAGGACTCCCAATCTTCAATGACCCTGAGCTTCTGCCAGTGGTATGCAACTTCCAACTCCACACCTCTTGGATTCAATGCTAACAGCTCTGGTGTGAAGTTAATTTCTCAGCGGCTGAAGCGAAAGGTCTCTGAGAGAAGGGAAGGTAAGAGGGTTCGCGTCCCAGGCATGGAGGAATTTGTTGCTGTGGATGACAGCGAAGCCTCGGATGCGGAGAGTCCTCGCTTTGAAGCGGAGACAGGTGTCGGGACTCCTGCAGCTGGTTCTGGCGTGATGGGGACAGTTCCCCCAAGACATGTAGAAGAAGTAGAGGAGGAGGAAGGTTCTGATGTCCCTCTCAAGCGCAAACGGATAAGTGGATCCCGTAGGAAACAGTTGGTGAAGAAGCCCCGTCGCCAAGCTCCTACGGTTGTCATAGAGGGTGAACCCTCTGCAGCGCTCCCTTTTCTTGTCCCATTAGTAGTTGAACTGTCAGTTGCTGAACCGGCGACTGGCGATGTTGCTCCGGACCTGGGTAGAATCAACTCTGTCCTTATAATATACCTTATATGTGTTCCGGACAGCTCATTATTTGCTTTGTGATGCAGGAACTGAGGCGGTGAGAAGCCCGAGAGCTGAGGCCGTCGAAGAACAAGGGGAACATTATGATCCTCTTTTCGCTTATCACGAGGGTGATGAGGCCGGCTATTTTGCCGTCCCGGAGGAATCCGAAGGTGATGTGGCTGACGTTGGTCCTTCGGGCACTGGGACTTTCAAAGGAAGTCCTGTAGCTTCAAGCACTTTTGGGTGGTCCACGGAAGATTCGATAAGCGAAAGCGGGCCGGCCATTCGTGTTGACTCCGCAAAGGACTTTCCAATGGAGCCCATGGAGACTGATGCGGCTGCCAAGATGTTTGAGGCGACATCATCCTTTGGTATTGTTGCTACCTTTTGGCTTTCACTATTTATTGTGTCTTGCCTAAACACAATTTTGTTGCAGGTGTTCCGCCTCAAGGTGCGTCAACTTCAAGGGAACCAGAGGATCTTCCCGAGGGGTCAAGGGGTGACATGAGCACTTCGACCGCGACGGATGCTGTTGTGTTGGACGCGCTGTATAGTGACCTCTTCCCATATCGGCCTGAGCTAGCCGAAGGAACAGAGGTTGAAGGGGCGGTAGTGCCAGGAGTGTCCTCACGCCCAACTATATCAACGAGTGAGGTGCCGTCAGTTGTGGCACGTGCAGAGCTGAGGGTGATTACAAGCCCTACTTCCCCAACCCTGGTGGTTGAGCCTGCTGGAGATGGTCACTAGTCCTACCTCAGCGGTGGCTAGTGTACTGATTTCAATGAAGACTCCACCGAGATCATTGATGACCTGTCGTGCTGCTGCAGCCAGTGTTCTCGCCGTTCCTTCCACAGTAGTGTCAACCAGGCTGGTGGATTTTCCTGAGGTTGTCCGTCTACCAGAAGTGGCCGAGATTGAAAATGATTTTATAGGTGACATAGTCGATAGCTTTTATAAAGGCTTAGGGCGATCCATCGATCTGGTCTTGAAAGGGTCGACTATGTCGTTCTCAATGTTAAAGGTGGTCCTCTCCCGCAGTATTGAAAGTATTCGGGACCTTGAAGGGTATCACCAGGCCACTGCCTTGGAACTCCTGGTAGATCAATTTGAGAGGGACGTAGAGGAATGGTGCCGTCTTAGCCGCTCAGACCTGGAGTCTTCGGTTAATGAGCAGCTTGCGCATCTTGTCACTCAAATGCATGAAGCCCGTCTTGCTGCTCAGGAGGTTGCTAAGGCTATTTCTTCTGACTTGAAATCTTTGGAGACAAGGAAAGTAGAGGTTGGGAATGCCATTGATGCCTCCACCAGTGCCTTTCTTAACGCTGAAGATAAAATTGGGAAGGCCAAGGAGATGATCAGGAAGGCAAATCTTCTCTTATCCAGGGCTGAACCAGTGCGTCTTGAAGAGACTGCGCGGCTTGAGCAGCTTAAGGCTCAGAGTGACGAACTCTCGCGGCAGGAGTTAGCTCAGAGGGCAACCTTGGTTGAGGTCGAAGCTCCTTTGGCCCAGGCGACGAACTTTAATGAGGCTGAGCTGAGGTCGCAGGCGCTTGTCCGGGCTGCTGATGACAGGAGGACGAGGCAGGCTTCCCTTGAAGAGCGAATCAGATCTTATAATATACACCCGTAGGTCGTAATATATGTGCCTCCATGTATCCCATCCTTTTGGAATCAATGAAAATAATAATTTTTTTTGACTCCCTGTCGAATCCCCAAATTGTTCCACTTTCTGAATTGTTGGTTCCAAATTGTATTGGTGCCATTTGAGAGAATAGTCCTTTGCTGGATTGAATGCTGAGACTTGGCAGTCTGTCAGTTAAGAGGTCGCAAATACATAACTGGTTGAGGAGCCACCAAGCTTCAAGGTTGGTGATACTTGTCTTTTGTAAATGTCAACAAGTATCGAGACCTGTCTTTTGTAAATGTCAACAGGCTCAGGGTTGAGACTTGTCTTTTGTAAATGTCAAGAAGCTCAAAATTGAGACTTGGCTGTCTGCTGGTTCAGAGGTCGCAATGACATAACCGAATGAGACACCACCAAGCTCAAGGTTGGTGATACTTGTATTTTGTAAATGTCAACAAGTATCGAGACCTGTCTTTTGTAAATGTCAACAGGCTCAAGGTTGAGACTCGGCTGTCTGCTGGTTCAGAGGTCGCAATGACATAATCGATTGAGACGCCACCAAGCTCAAGGTTGGTGATACTTATCTTTTGTAAATGTCAACAAGTATCGAGACCTGTCTTTTGTAAATGTCAACAAGTATAGGTGAGACCTGTCTTTTGTAAATGTCAACAGGCTCAGGGTTGAGACTTGTCTTTTGTAAATGTCAACAAGCTCAAAATTGAGACTTGGCTGTCTGCTGGTTCAGAGGTCGCAATGACATAACTGATTGAGACGCCACCAAGCTCAAGGTTGTAATGGAATTTGGGAAAGGGTCTCGTTTTCACGGGGTGAAACGAGGAAATCACTGTCATAGGTTTAGTGTTAACGTAACAGCGAAATGCATATGTGGTCTTACCATTCTGTGCATGAGAATTGGTAAGTGATTTTGGAGGTCTCGTTTTCGAGGGGAAAAACGAGAGAATCATTGTCATAGGTTTAATGTTAACGTAACAGCGAAATGTATATGTGGTCTTACCATTCTATGGATGAGAATTGGTAAGTGATTTTGGAGGTCTCGTTTTCGCGGGGAGAAACGAGGGAATCACTGTCATAGGTTTAATGTTAACGTAACAGTGAAATGTATATGTGGTCTTACCATTCTGTGGATGAGAATTGGTAAGTGATTTTGGAGGTCTCATTTTCGCGGGGAAAAATGAGGGAATCACTGTCATAGGTTTAATGTTAACGTAATAGCGAAATGCATATGTGGTCTTACCATTCTATGGATGAGAATTGGTAAGTGATTTTGGAGAGGGAATCAAATGGGAACTGGTCCCTTAGGATTTTTAGCAAATCCCTAGCTGTCAACGGGTTTGATATGCCTTTACCAACTACCGTTTGAATTGGGCTAGCCATGTTATTCCCCTCAGCATGATGAGTTGTCGAGGACTTATGTTGGACTTAAAGGCCAATATTTTCCTCTATCCTTAATCGTTAAGGATGTTGGATCATCTGGTTAACGTATGTGTAACCTTAATTCTCCTTTAAGACAACCAGTATACGGCCAGGTTCCTACTGGTTTATGGTTGTGTGATCTCGCTTGAAGGAAGAGAAAGGCTCTCTTTGCATATACCTTGGATACGAAGATCTTGATCAGAGGTGTAGTGTTAACTTGATCATGAGAAGGATCCTTGATTAAAGATAATACTTCTTTAAGAACTTGCCATTGATCGACATCATGAGTAGGTCGCCATCTGAAGTCATAAGGCGGTATGCTCCATTTGAATAGACTGTTTCTATTAAGAACGGTCCTTCCCATTTAGGCTGAAATTTGCCTTTGGTTTTGTGCGTCATAATCATCGGTCGTCTGACGGCTAAAACCAAATCTCCTTTCTAGAAGACTCTTTGTTTGACCTTCTTATTGAAGGCTTTTGAGATTCGAGCTTGATACAACTCGATGTGTTGCTGAGCTTGTAATCGCTTCTCGTCTAGGGCTTCGAGCTCTTGAAGACGCAATCGATCATTGTCTTGTGATGTGATCTTAGTCATTAGAGCGACTCGCAATGACGGCATCTGGATTTCCAAAGGTATGACTGCTTCACACCCGTACACCAGGAAAAAAGGCGTATTGCCTATCGGAGTCCGAACCGTGGTTCGGTATGCCCAAAGACATTCACCAAGATTTTTGTCCCAATCTCGCTTATTCGAGGAGACGAACTTCTTGAGTAGCTTGATAATTGTTTTGTTGAATGCTTCCGCCAAGCCATTAGCGACAGGATTATAGATGGTTGAAGCCACATTCTGAATTCGGTATTTGTCGCAGAACCGGTAGAATACTTGGCTTATGAATTGTGGACCGTTGTCATGGATGATCCGTTTAGGGACACCAAATCGATAGATGACATGGCGTTTGATGAAATTAACCAGATTAGAGGTTTTGACTTTAGCCAATGGTATAGCTTCCGCCCACTTTGAAAAGTAGTCGGTTATTGCCAGGATAAACCGGTGACCTTTTGTTGAAGAGGGGCTGATTGGCCCTACGACGTCGATTCCCCATGCTTCAAATGGCCATGAAGCAACAGTCGGGTGGAGCAACTCCGAAGGCTGGTGTATGAAATCCGCATGAATCTGGCATGCTTTACACCTTCGTGAGATTGGATGGCATCGGCTATCATGGTTGGCCAATAATATCCAAGCCTATGCAACCTGTCCTTGAGCTTTGGACCTGGCTGATGAGCTCCGCAAATGCCGTCGTGTGCTTCTTTAAGCACTTCCTGTGCCTCTGAATGAGAAAGGCAACGGAGGAAGACACTATCATATGAACGACGGTAAAGTGTCTTCAGAGTTGGATCGTAGTAGAAACGGAGAGACCTTCGTCTGATAGATGTCGCTTCTTTAGGATCGTCTGGCAGCAGACTGTGCAAAGCATAGTCAATGAGAGGAAAGCGTCAATCTCTCGGCTCAAAATTCGTGGAGACATTATAGACTTCTCGGGTTCTTAGCATATGTTTAGAGCACACAAGATGTCGAGTTGCGACTGTGAGGTGATACTCGGTGTCGGCTGGTAAGGCTAATGTTGTTGCTAATGCAGCAAGAGCGTCCGCCTTGGTATTCTGAGATCGAGACACATGCCCGATGTAGAAACCTTCAAATAGGTTAGCCAATTTGATGGTTGTATGGTAATAAGGCACCAAATCCTCGTGGCAAACTTCATATTCGCCTTTAACCTGATTGATGATCAGTTTTGAATCGCCGTAGGCTTCAAGGTAGCGTACCCCCATTCCATGGGCAAGCTGAAGACCAATGAGCAGGGCATTATATTCTGCTACATTGTTGGAGCACGATTCCGTCAGAGAAAATGCTCTAGGAAGAACATGATTCTGTGGGGAGATAAACACAACTCTCACTCCGGTAATAATCTTGCCTTTAGGGCCCATTCGCGATGCTCCATCGAAAAATATCTGCCACACTTTCTCCTCTGGGGTTATATTGGAGTCAAAGACTTCATCTAGAATATCCTCATGAAGTTTTGAATGTTCCGGAACTGGATGAGCAGCCAAGAACTCTGCAAGGGCCTGACCTTTAACCGCCTTTTGAGGGGTAAAGATCATGTCGTATTGAGACAAAAGAAGTGCCCATTTAGCCAATCTTGAATTTAGTGATCCTCTTAGAAGACGCAATGGGTTCACTCTGGAGATGGCATGTATGGTTTGGCCGACCAAATAATGTCGCGTCTTCTGAACAGCAAAGACGAGAGCTAAACACTCTTTCTCGATAGGATTGTAGCGAGATTCTGCTCCTATGAGGGTCCTGCTTAGATAATAAATGGCTTGCTCGTGACCATTGTCGTCCTTTTGAGCGAGGAGGGCACCGAGAGAATAGTCCATAGCTTTTACATAAAGCAAGAATGGTTTCCCTGATGTGGGGGCCACTAAGACTGGAGGCTTTGTGAGGTACCTCTTGATGTCTTCATAAGCTTCCTGGCAAGCTTGATCCCATACGAAGGAAGCACCCTTTTTCATGAGTCGGGTGAACGGTTGACAGCGGCCTGAGAGATTTGCGATGAATCTTCTGATATAAGCCAGTCTGCCTTGCAAGCCTCTAAGCTCTTTGAGATTCCTCGGTGGATGCATGCTTTGAATGGCTTTGACTTTGTCTGGGTCAAGATGAATCCCTTTTGATGTAACAATAAACCCAAGGAACTTGCCACTTGACACTCCCAAGAAGGATTTTGTCGGATTCATTTTCAGCTGATGAGCCCGCATTATGTCGAACATCGTTCTCAAGTCATGAAGATGGTCATCTTTGTAGCGGCTTTTGACTGCAATGTCGTCGACATAGCATTCTACGGTTTTTCGGAGATGATCGCGGAAGATTGTGCTCATTGCCCGCTGATAGGTTGCTCTGGCGTTCTTCAGTCCGAATGGCATTACAGTGTAGCAGTATACCCCCAATGGTGTTCGGAACGAAGTATGCTTCTCGTCGTCGGGATACATCTTAATCTGGTTGTACCCTGAAAAGCCGTCCATGAAAGACATCCTTTTGAATCCACATGTGTTGTCGATCATGACATCGGTGATGGGTAGCGGGAATTCATCTTTACGATAGGCCGTATTGAGATCACGGTAGTCGATGCAGATCCGTATTTTCCCGTTCTTCTTGAGGACGGGGACGATGTTAGCTACCCAATCTGGATGTTGTTCCTCCCGGATGAAGCCACATGCAATGAGCTTGTGAACTTTGGCTTCAATAGCTTCCATGATGTTCGGGCGAAACCGACGTTGTTGCTTCTTGACTGGCTTGACGTCAGCTTTGATGTTCAGACGATGCATGGCGACTTACGGATCAAGTCCAGGCATGTCTTCGTAGCTCCATGCGAAGACGTCTATATACTCCTTTACGAGTATTATCAATTCTTCCTTTTCTGTAAGTGATAGGCTTTCACCTATAAAGATGGGCTTGGGGTAGTCTTGACTACCCAGGTTGATCTGCATCACCTTGTCTTCAGTAGGTGGTTCGCGCAGTTCGAATCGCTTTTTCCATTGGAGGTCTAATTGCTGGGCCCATGGTTCTTCATCAGTAGCTTGCGCGGGCTCCAATTGACTGCTCGAAGTCATATTAACAGTGAGGTTTTCGAACATTTCTCCTACACTGACATCTGAGTCCCACTCGGAGGATGAGGTTGAATGTGATGGAATTAGTTCATCGTCTTTGAATTGAACCGTTGCTGACGATGTGGGTGTAACGTATCCCAACCCCTGCGTGTACTATCATAGTAATTTGCAGGCTTCCCTTTAGGCACAAAGTCACGCATCAAACTGCGCCTTCCTTTTCCAAATTTAGGCCTCCTCCATGCTTTAGG
The DNA here is from genome assembly GCA_038442645.1 of Agave tequilana. Classification (NCBI taxonomy): domain Eukaryota; kingdom Viridiplantae; phylum Streptophyta; class Magnoliopsida; order Asparagales; family Asparagaceae; genus Agave; species Agave tequilana. The sequence goes on from JAVJIF010004104.1 coordinate 262,367, forward strand.
TCGTACCTCATTTTCTTTATAATATGGCGCGCCGGCCACGCGTAATGGAAGAACTGTGGAGTGTCTGAGTCTGAACTTGAATCTGCGGCCATGGGTTCCCGTAGTTGGGTTCTACTGAAAATTATCGGTAACTGACCTTCTTTGGATGACGGGATCACCAAAACGGCTCCTTCTGCGGATTCCATGGGCGTACTGGACGCACTTGGCTTATGTAAAGGCATGTGCAGAGAGCTATCCGTAATGGATTCAAACAGCCCAATACTCGCAGAATAATCAAAAGAAATATTATCATTAATTACCCATTCACCTTCATCCTCTGAAGGAGTATCACATAGGGGATTATTGAGATATGCTATAATTGGTTCACCAATCAGAATAGCTGGCATGCCTGCTTCGGATTCTGAATCCGCCTCATTGCCACTTTCACCATTGTCTGGCAATGGTTCTTCAGGTGTTCCACCGGCCTCTTGATACAGGAGAGCGTCAGTGAAGTAATTTTCCACCCCTTTGAATTGCTGCTTCTCAGCAAAGACAGTTCGTACTGTCGCGTCATCTTTAACATATTTGAAGCATTGGTGCAGAGTAGAAGGAACGATCCAGTTGGCATGGATCCATGGTCATCTTAGCAGCAGGTTATATGACGTGTCGGCGTCAATGACATAGCATGTCACTTCTGACTTCAGGCTCCCGATTCTGCAACGGAGCCAGATTTTCCCAAGTGGGTGACTGCTCCCGGCATTGAAACCGTATATTGTAGTGGTGGTTGCGGACAACCTATACAGCGGTATGCCGAGGAAATAAAGTAACCTTTTGGGAATGATGCTGAGTGCGGACCCCGGATCGACTTGTACCCTTTCGATGCATGTTGAACTGATATATCCGGTGTAGTACAGAGGTCGTTCGTGCTTGTTATCTTTGAGAAGCATGTCTTCCGCTGTGAAGGTAATAGCGGGCACCTTTGACTTTACGTGATGACATTCTGGGCAAGAAGACTGAGCGTCATCGTTAGGAATTTCTGGCATGTATGTCAGGAATGACTCTGAATTAGCCAGGGCATCTCTGAGTGCTTCTCTTGTCTCCTTTGAGAGACGAAGGAGCTCGTATATGGTAATATGAGCTGGGATATTAGCCAGCTGGGCCAATATGTCAAAACGGAAGGGCGTATCCAACCCTGGGCCTGATGGTTTCTTAACACCTGATCGAACCGTACCTCCTTAGGCTTTTCTTTTCCCTTTGTTGGAACTGGAGCGGATGCTGGTATTTGTACTGACGTCGTTTGCTGTTGTATCTCGTCAGTAGACTTCTCATACTGCCTTAAGTATGATTTTCCAGATCGGGTGCCCGTCTGTTGAGATAGGTCGGCCTGCGTTGTGCAAGCATGCTTTTCTCCTTCTGAATCAGTGAGGGAAGCTGACGTAAGATTATCGTCGTCCGGCAGGATGGAGATGACATTGCAAGATTTGCCCTTTGATTTGGGCTTCTTTGAATCCCAATGTACGTCTTGGACAAGGTCTGGGTGTATCCACATGACTTCCCCTGTCTCCAATGTTAAGGAAACAAGACCCTTATTATCTTGAGTTTTAGTTGGAGGATGCTTGACTTCCTACCGTGGCGCAGGGACTGAATAAGTCCCGTCAGGAACCGTGACCTTTGGAGTTTTGCCGAACTCGAGGGTCACCATATTGGCTGTGACTTTCTTCTGCTCTGACTTCAATGTCAGAACCCCGGCATCAACCAAGGCTTGAATTCTATCTTTGAGGACATAGCACTTGTCGGTAGGATGATGAATCATCCTGTGATAGAGACAGTATTTGGGATCATTCGTGCGTCCTATCTCATTGGGACGCCGAGCATCTGGCAGCTTCATTTTATTCCCTTTGTGGAGCAGGTGGAATATCGTGACCACTTGATCGTCTCTGAAGGAGTACTGTTTTGGAGGAAACTTAGACTCCTGATTATTGAAGCTGCTCTTCTTGGATTTTGACTGCACATCCCCGGATAATTCTACGGACATAGTCTCTTTCCCTTTGGCTTGAGAAGACTGCGGTAGGTCGCTACGTCCTTTACTGTTCATACCCCATTTGCCTCTCGGGGTAGATGGTTCGAACTTTTTAGCCGACTTTTCAGCTATTTCAGCTTGTTCGACCAATTCTTTTCAGGTGTGGGCCTTGACAGCCCCTATGCGAACTTCTACCTGGTCCAAGAAGTTATGCCTGCATGTCTGCAAGAGCATGGGTAGTGGCATCCCTGCTGGGCACATCAAGGATAAGTTCCTGAACCGTTCAATATAGTCACGGACAGATTCGCCCTTCCTGTAAGGTGGAGAGGAGCTTGTTCATGGTCACTTCGGTATCGTCCTCATAGAAACGAGAGAGGAACCGGGTTTCCAGGTCGATCCAGGAATTGATAGAGCCCGGAGGGAGACTTCGGAACCAGTCAAATGCCACCCCCTTTAAGGTGCCAATGAACAGCCTAGCCATGATGGCGTCGTTGCTTATAACATTACCAGTCTGAGACCGGAAGTAGTAGATGTGCTGATTTGGTGAACTCTTACCATCATACGTATGCAACGTTGGTGGTTTGAACTTCGGTGGATATGGCACCGAATCCCACTCCAATGGGTAAGGACGGACTGCCCCCACTTTCTTTAATTCATCCTTCTGAGTTAGGGATGCGATTTGAGCTTGGAGGCCTTTAAGGACTTCGGCGTCTAAGGAAGAACCCTCTTTGGATTTCTCCATCTTTGGCTGCTCATTGCTGAAATGTTCCTCCTCATCGTGATTGCTCCCGGCATTATTGTCATTCCGATTGCTGAGGAGTCGAGCAAGCATCTGTTGAATATTGTCCAGGGCCTCTTGCTGGGTTTTGAAAGTTTGCTCCTGAGCTTCCAGGCGCCGACGAAGGTCGTCGTTAGTGTTATCAGCCATATTGACTGATGCTTTGTCTGTTCGCACTGAGCTAACTGTCGCCGAAGAGGCGTACCCACTGTCTTCGTCTTCTTCATCTGATGGCTGGAGTGATTTCCTGGGCTTTGTCGAGGCTAGGGCCGTTGAGGAGGAAGACTGTTCATAATTGTAGGGTATCGCTACCCTAGATCTGATGTTCTGGAAAACACCTTCTTCATGCACCAAGCCTTCTCCTAAGCCTGGGCTGTAATCTGGATCTGGGGAGCTGTAGGGGGTGTCGTCAGATGTTTGTCTTCCCCTGCGTAAATCTCGTCCTCTTCCGGTCATGTTGACGGATGCAGAGAGTAGATCTCGTGAGACGCTCCTTTTGCGATGCTTTATCGGGGCTTGTACCGACAGCCGATGAAAAACTGATCGCCGACCCGGGGAGGTGGCGAAGATTGGCGCTAGCCGGCAATGGACCGAGTGGACTGTCACCAACTGACATCCCACTTGTTGACAACAGGAAGAAGAGGTTTGTTTATTTGTCAACAATTCCCGCAAATCAGACCAAGTATAGCCTAAACGATCTGGTGCAGAAGCTCCTTCCGATAGCGCATAGGAGAATATCTTGCTCCTTTTATCCCTGCAGAAGGGATCAGCACTGAGTAGTGCTTGAGTTCTAGCTTCGCCACAAAGAGCGAGCTTAGCGCCTGATGAACCGGAGAGCGGAGCACGCTGTGGTGCATTACCCGCTATGCTGCTGCGAAGGCGATGAACCCTACGCGTATGCTGTGGTACAGTAGCTTCGCTCGTGAGAACGAGGCTGGCGCGAGGCATTGCTGCTATTGAACTGGGCGACGGTATGATTGCCGTCGTGACTTCGCGACTGGCAGCATTGTTGGAGCAGACAGGCATCTTGCCTTTTTCTTCACGAGAGAGGCGCGGTTTTAGCGTAGCTACGCCTGAGGCATCGGCCAGAGACTTCTGTTTAGGCCTCCACATCCGCTTTGGTAGAGGAGACTTAGGTTCGCAAGGAACCTGATTAGCCACACGCAAGGCTGAAGGGTGTTGGTAAAATTCTGCTTCTGGTTTCTGCTTCGAAACCTTGGTCATGGAGACCTTTCTATGCTTCCGTGCTCGAAGCATTAGACCACACCCAGAGAGGACTTCTTTAAATCTTCCTTGGCCGAATTGAACGACCAGATTCTCAAAAGTGAAGGACTTGGACTGCGGGCGTGCTTCCTTGTTGCGCCAGAGAACCGCAGTAGGTTCGCAGAGAACCTTTTCTGTCTCAACAGAGACTTTCCTTAAAGATTTAGCCAGAAAGGCTCTGGCTGCACCGGCTTTTCTGAATTCAGAGTTAGACCCGAAGGTCTGTTCGTCGCATTGCGACACATGATTCTCAGCAGTGGAGAATTTCTTCCCCAGCGGAGTTGCCATCTTGTTTTCTATTGATTTGCAAAGGGAAAAACTTACAATAAAAAGAGTTGAGGAGCTAAATTACAAGTATTCTTAAAAAGATTACAAGTAGATCTCCTCAGAGATTCTGGAGAAGTGTGCCGATAGGAGTCTGGTCAGCGCGCGACCACTTTGTCCCTTTGACGATGCGAGCGATGAGATTCCCTTCTCGCCTGGTTTGGGGAATCAGAGAACAGAAGGTTGGTAGAACCCTCTTGCTACTTCTCAAAATCGCCTTCAATTAGGAATTCCTTCTCGCCTGGTTCCGGAGATTCCTTGAGAAGAAGGTATTAGGGTATCAGCACCCTGAATAGAGAAGTAATTCTCTAAAAGTCTCTGAATTCAAGAGTGTACGGTGCGTCCTGAAGAAGCCTCTGCTTGTGGAGTCCTCTCTCTTGCGTATTACCTCTTTAAAGCCTTTTCATGGTCTCTTCGTTCCTTCTGTCTGGGCCTCTCTCCCTGTGCCCCTGGTGGGCTATTTATAGGGAAAGCAAGGGTATAATCGTCCCTTAAAAATATGGAAACAGATTGAATCAAATCTGTTTAAATCTGAAAAGTAGCCTTGCTGCGAGGCTAGGATCGGCTTCTGCGAAGCGAGAAATGGCAGGTCGGTTGATCCTCTTGATCTATTTTGATCATTTCCATATCGTTAGAGGATTTCCCCTGATCTTCTTACTCGTTTCAGAAGAGTCAAGAGATTGTGGCAATCAACTGCCAAATTTGATCTCAGATTTGATCTTGATTGGATTTGATCTTGATCCTAATTAGATTTGATCTAATCTGGAGATTTAATTGGTCAAAGGTTGACCATAGCAGACTAGCAGCGGCGATGCCCGCTTTAAACTCACAGCGGAGCTGGAAGCAGTATCTGGCGAAGTCAGAAGAAAGCTCTTCGGCGGAGCTAGATGTCGTCTGTTGCGAAGCTACCGTATACCCTTTCTGCGCAGTTGCATGTGGCTTCAGGCGAAGTTAACTCTCTCTGCAGAGTTGCGCTCTAGCAGTTCAGGCGAAGCTATAAGTTAGCTTCCTGGCGGAGCTTTGAATGGCTTCAAGGCGAAGTTGGATGATCTTAGCCTCTCAGGCGAGGCTATCCCTTTGGGCTCATGTGATCTAAGTGCTAGCATCTTAGACCTGCTGAGGTCTGTTCAGAAATAATCTGGGTTCACTGTCTGCTTGCTGGATCAGTGGAGTCCAAGTTGATTCCCTGTCCCTCGGAGATGGGTGAAAACTGGTCTTCAACTCGTCTATCACTCGTCTTTTGTAAATGTCAACAAGTTTAGACATTGTTCGGGCTAGTAAGAATCTTGTCTTTTTTAAGTGTCAACAATTTTTAGCGTGTTCATGTGTTTTTGTGCTTCATGTGGTAAATACTAGTTTAAATGTAGCTTTTATCAAAACTTGTATTTATACATGTACAAGTAGTGAGCAACAAATTGATTCATATATGTTTGCACTTCATTGTTCATTTGTACTCACTATATGCACATGTATAGGCTAGTTTTGATGATATCCTCATTTACACTTGTTTTGCCTATTTTCATGTTTTTGCTTCATGTATATGTATTTTGTATTCAAATCTAATAAATATACATGTATACTCCATGAGTCATTTGTCTTCATGCAATTTACATTATGGACTCTTTTTATGTTTGGGATATGTATGCATATTGTTAGTTTTGGATAAAATCATACATATACCTAGAAGTTTGTTTTAAAAATGAAAAATGAATTTTCATGACTTGTTTGATAAAATGATATTTGTGTTTTGAGCTTCATTGATTATTTTCATGGAAAATGCTAAACACATGATTCTTGTACACTCACACTTTATTTGTTTATTCATGACCTTGTTTCATGATTCTTTTTGAGATTTATCGATTTTGAGTGTCAACTCTTGTGTATTTGGTATGATTCATGAAAAACATATGATTTGATTTCATATTTTGAAGGATCTTTAACTAGTTTTTAAAAATTAATCTAACTAGTTATTGTTCTTCATTTGGTAGTGATTTTCAATAAAAATATTTTCAAAACCTATTTTGAAAACCCCTACCTATTCTCTTTATGGGTGGATGGATGAGCGAGTATGCCTTGTAAGCTTAATTGAAAAATCTTTTATCTTGTGCATATAAAGGGTGGTAGGTTATGAGTTATATACTTGATCTCAATTGGTATTTTTATTTTGTATATACTCATATTTTGTTTTCTATATATGTATGCTTCATTTCAAATAATATCAATTGCTATTGGTATTCTCTTTTCATACATATATATGTTTATCGTGTGCTTGATTTACAATTGGTATACATCTTTAAAGCACATAGTAAGTTTATGCTAAGCTTGATTCAAATCTTTATTTTCAATTGGTATCTCAATTGATTGTTTTAATAAGCTTATGCATTATTTTTAAAATTGATATTTTTATTGATATCAAAATATGCAATGATTTTCAATTGGTATCAATATGATTCAAATTTGTAATGTTTATTTACAATTGGTATCAACATGATTTTTTTATTCAATTGGTATCTTAAAATTTGATTACAAGTGGTATCTTAAAAATTTTATTTATATGATATCTTTAAATTTGATTTACTAAGATATCTCAAAATTTGTTTTATTGAGGAAAATTCAAAATTTTGTTTTAATAAGACATATTAAAAATGTTTTGATTTGTATTGCCTATATGCAAGGAGAGCTTAACATCTCTTCCACATATAGATTCATGTTAAGTGTATCTTATATTGAGGAGCTTGACAACTCTTCTTTATGCGGTACACGTGTGTAGAGGGAGCTTCACATCTCCTCTTATGCATTACATATTATGCGTTATGTGAGTTAGGGATTGTCATCCCTTCTTCATGTAATGCATATATGTAGGAAGTTAACTTAGCGTCTTCCTCTTCATGAATGTATATCGCATATATCCTTTTATTGATTTGTTTTACTTTAACCCCTTTGTTGATGATTGACAAAAAGGGGGAGAAGTATTTGCTATATATATGCATGTTTTCCTTGCTTTATTCATAAAGGGGGAGAAGGATTTATGTTTATGCATATATGTTTTGTATTGCAAATAGGAGAAAAAGAATTTGATGTGTTTTATGTTTGTTCATGCATGTTTTATCTCCTTATATTTGCATACATGTTTAGTTAGTTTATGTGCTTCATTGCCATATCTTATTGTTTATTGAGATGCATGAGTTAAGGGGGAGCTTCCTTGAAGCTTTACTTTAATCCATGCATATATAACTTCATGAGTTTTGTCATCATCAAAAAGGGGGAGATTGTTGGCCCAAAGGCCCATCACTCTAGTTTTGATGATGATCAACTCATGTAGTTATGGTACTAATGATCTTGTGTTTAATTAGTGACAGATTCATGATCAAGATCTTAGTAGGTGTGTAGCTTCAACAAAGGATTTAAAGTCAAGTTTTGGAGCTAGCACGGTTTGATTCACGAGCCTATGCATCAAGACCATATCAAGTACTCAAGAGGAGTCGAGCTCGTTGGATCGTGTTTGGACCAAGTCAAGAAGATGAGAAGACTTCAAGTGAAGACTTCAAGAAGAAGACTTGGGTCTAGGTTTGTTTTTGTTAAGATTTTATTTTTAGATAAAATGTAAAGGATAGAATAGTTGGTGGATTGCTCAAGTATACCATACACACACACACTCTTGATTAGATGAGTTTTTCATAAAAGAATTTTCATTTTTGAAAAATACCGGTTTGATTTTTGGTATTCAAGTTTACATGTTTTAACCAAAACCGTATTTAGAGCTTAATGTCAAGAACATAGATATTTCACCATGTTTGTGTAGTGGATCATATCCATACACACTATGCCTTAAAAGAATTTTAAATATCTTGTTTTTATATTTGGAGAAGTTTTGAAAAAATCAATTTGGGAAAATACAGTTTTTGTTTTGAGTCAAATTTTCCAAGTTACAAAAATAGTTCAAATTGTTTGTATCATGTCTTGATTTTGATCAAACATGTTTGTATATCAAAGTAAAGTGTTAAAACTATTTTTGTAGATTTTTTATGATTTTATGGGATTTTATCTGAGCCAAAATGACCAACATTTTAATCCCCAAATTGTCAGTTCTGGCTTCAGCCGGTCGACCGACTGGTCGACCGCGCTCTGAAGTCGGTGACCGGGCGGTCGACCGACGTGCACAGAACGTGCATGCCACTTTTGACTGGAGGGCCGGTCGACCGACCCGGTCGACCGTCCAGAGAGCTCTGCTCTCTGGAAATGCCCCGGTCGACTGGGCCGGTCGACCGGCAGAGAGCTGTGCTCTCTGTTCCAGAGCCTCGGTCGACCGGCCGGTCGACCGCTGCCCCAACGGTCAGAAAAATGACCGTTGGCGGTCGACCGGGCGGTCGACCGTCAGGCTACCTGGCTCCCAACGGCTAGTTTTTCTATCTCTATAAATTGGGGCATTTGGGGGCTGTTTTCTAGTGGTTATATCCACAAGTTTTAGAGCCAATATTTCCAAATCAAAAGAGAGTTTATCAAGAGTGTTTGAAAAGAGATTTTCTTGTGTTTTTCACCATAGATTCTTTCCTTGTTTTCTCACACAACACTTGAGCCATCCATTGCTATATCTACCTATAGGGATTTGTTGTGAGAGGATTTTAGGTGATCAGAAGTTGTGATCACCAAAGTTCATCTTTGTACTTTGAGGAGGCGGACGAGTGCGTTCGCGGTGTTTCGAGTTCGAGTGCGAACTTGTTATTTGAGGTGCGGCCTCGGCGAGCTAGTGAGCTTGTGGTGTGTACGGGACTAGGGAGTCCAAGAGCTTGTAGGTGTTGCGGCACCGAGTGATCCGGTGGGATCGATTATAGTGGAAATCCTTCAAGTGTGAAGGCGGGGACGTAGAGCAAGGGTGCTCGAACCTCGAAACAAATCTCCCGTGTTTGCGATTGCTCTCTCTCTATCTCCTACTTATTTATATCTTGCATGCTATTATTGTCTTTATCTTTATATGCTTGATATATTGTGTGCTTAATTGTTATATGCTTGGGATTGTTTGCTAACACTTGTATTTAACCAAGAGAGCCAACGCGGCACCTCAACTCTTATTTAGAGGAATCTTGAGGAGTTAGTCCAGAGCCCTTCACGGGGAATTCGGCTACACTCTTGTGTTATACGTGGTGTTTAGTTTAAGATAGTTTTAGTTTTCAAATAAATAGTTTTAAATTTCGTATTTAGTGACCATTAAATTAGCCATCACCTATTCACCCCCCTCTAGGTGATTTACAGATGAATCTAGTGGAGAATCCGAGCAACAATGCTACATGGTCCAAGGGAATGACTCCCTTGAGGTATATTCGGAATCTTAATTAGATTGTGATGATGATAGTTCTTCTTGTGATGACTTTGTTGATCCAAATGCTTTAAATGAAGAACTATCCATTGTTTGTGAAAAATTATTAGAAAAATATAATCTTTTAAAAAAGAAGAGTTTTGAACTAAAAGAAGAAAATAAGGATTTATGTTCAAGACTTGATTTGGTTCTGCAAGAGAAGGAAGAGATTTCAAGTGAACGTGACTCACTTAAATCTCAACTAGACCTTACCCTAAAGGAAAATGAGATTTTGAAAAATAGAAATGATTGCAATGAGGTTTTGAAGAAAAATAAAGTTATATCTTCAAAACTTGATTTTGTTGTAAAAGAAAATGTTCTCTTGAAAAACAAATTTGATTTGATTTCAAAAGATTTAGAAGTTTGCTTAAATGAAAATAAATATTTGAAAATGATATAGATTCACATATTTGTCATGCTAGTGTAGCTTCACATTCTTGTTCACCTATTGCATGCTCCACTTTATCTTCAGGTATTAAAAATGATATAAATGTTTTGAAGAAAGTGTTGATTGTTTAGGCTCCACTTTGAGCCAATGTTCTATTAAACACACATGGTTGGAATCTATGTTTCGAAAGAAACAAGTTCCATTTATGCATGCACACCATCAACGGCATACACATGCTTCGCACATTCATGCACATCACACATTGTATGCTCATGTGTACACTTGTACACATTGTGGACGTAAAGGCCACCTTGCTAAATTTTGCTATGATAAGATACATTATGTAAATTTAGCAACTAAATCTGTTTGGGTTAGGAAAGGAGCTAACCCCCATGGACCCAAAAGAGTATGGGTACCAAAGACCATCCCTATTGTATTTGATGTAGGTGTGTGCTCTCGCATGACGTGAGAGTAATGGTGCCTTGAGGTGGATGCATTCCGAGCTTTATGAGGACTATTTGGATGCATCACTTTTAAGGAGAGTTTGGTGGGAGGACCACCTTGTTTTGGAGATATGGAGATGTGCCCTATTGGTTTGGTAACGATCTCTTACTCCTTATTTATTGTTTACATGCTTTTCATGTCATTGATTTTTAGCATGTTTTGATGTTTCATGATTAGTATGTTATATGCCATGATATTTAGATTAGTGATATACATGTTTAGCTATTTGAGACACCCATGTTTAATATGGACTTGTACTTTTGTGTTCTCACATTTGTTTAGCTAATATGTATATCATAAATCTAATGCATGCTCATTTGCATAATGATTATATGAGTTTTTGTTTTGATTTCTATGCTTTATGTTTTGATTACATGTTTAGATGTTAGTTTTCATTAAAACTTAGGTATATACTTGTATAACTAGTGAGCCACAAATAGATCATTATATGTTTGTGCTTGAAAGCTCATTTGTACTCATTAGATGTACTAGTATGACCTAGTTTTGATGATCCATGCATTTGACTTGTATTCCCATTTTATACATATTTTCATGTTTATATGTTTAGCTTCATATATATGTCTATTTTGTCTAAACTATTAGCTATACATATACATCCTTGAGCCACTTATCTTCATGCATATACTTTTGTGGACTCGTTTATATTTGGATATGTATGTATACTTTAGTTTGTACATGACATACATATACCTTGAAGTATTCTAGTTTTGATGATTTTCATTTTTTTCAAGGAATTTCATATTGAGATTATTGCCTATTTTCATGACTATGTCTTTCACAAAACTTGTACACTCATATTATTTGATGTTTTCTCATGATTTTATTTTCATGAGTATTATATGTGCTATATAGATTTTGAGTGACATTGTTGAGTGATTTTCATGTTTCATGAAATATATTTTTGTTTTATTTCTTACTTGAAGGATTTCGTACTAGTTTTCAAATTTTTCATAACTAGTTCGTATTCTTCATTTTGGAAGAGTTTTCAATTATGGTAAACTATTTTCAAACTTATTTCTGAAAACCCCTTCCATTTAAGGGCGGTTGGTTGGCCGACCATGCCTTGTATGCTTATTATTGAAAATTCTTTTAAACATGTGCATGAAATGGGTGGTTAGTAATATGAGTTATACACTTAATCTTATTTTATTTTCAATTGGTATCATTGGATCTTTTCAATTGGTATCACTATTGACATTCTTTTTGTATACTCATATATGTTTTTATATATGTATGCTTTCAACTTCAAATAGTATCAATTTCGATTGGTATTTAATTTTTCATACATATATATGCTTTATTTGTGCTTACTATATCTCTACATCTTTAAGCACAAATTTTAGCTATGCTAAGCTTGATTTCTTAAATGACTATTATATTTCAATTGATTATGTTTTAATTGGTATCTTATACAAGCTTATGCATCATTTTGTTTGGTATTTCATAAAGGAGAGAAAATTCAAATTTCTACTTTCAATTGGTATTTCACTTTTCAATTGGTTTTGGTATTCTACTCCCACACTTTATGTTCAAAATGATTAAAAAAAAGGATATTGATTATTTTTGGTATCATATGCTTTTAATGAAAAATTACTTTCAATTGGTACTAATCTTTTCAAATTGGTATCAAGATTACCTATAAGTTTTACTTTCAATTGGTATGTTTTATTGATATCAAATTTTTGGTTGAATTGCTCAAAATGATTTATTTACTTACAATTGGTATTTAATTGATATTTACTTACAATTGGTATCAATTGGTATTTAAATTTATATTAAAACATTTGTTTTATGTATCACATTATGTACTTTCAATTGGTATATTTCATTGATATCATGATGCACTAAATTGATATTTTTTTTCAATTGGTATCAAGAAAGTTTTGTTTTGATTTCACCCCTTATTGATATTTTTTTATTTAAGACAAAAGGGGGAGAATATTGTTTTCTTTGACCCATTTGTTGATGATTGACAAAAAGAGGGAGAAAGATTTTGAGTTTATATATGCATATTTGTGTTTTTGTATATATTGAGTTTATGTATATGAGAAAAATAATTTTGAGAGTTTAAACAAAAAGGGGGAGAAGGTTTTTGAAACATATGTTTGTGTTATGCATGTTTCTCTCTCCTAGTTGTTGCATACATTTGTTTATGCATATTCTTATTTAATAGTCATTGAATATCTTATTTTTATTGTTATGCATGAGTTAAGGGGGAGCTTCTTTGAAGCTTAACTTTAATCCATGCATATATAACTCCATGAGTTTTGTCATCATCAAAAAAGGGGAGATTGTTGGCCCAGAGGCCTTCCACTCTAGTTTTGATGATAATTAACTCATGTAGTTATGTTTACTAATAATCTTGTGATGTTTAATGTCAGATACTTAACCAAGATATTAGTAGGTGATTAGCTTCAACAAAGGTGTTTTTGGAGCTTCTCACATGGTGATTCAAGAGTCCGAGCGTCAAAGTCATATCTAGTACTCGTCGAAGTCAAGCTCGGTGGATCACGTTTGGATCGAGTCGACTTGGAGATGGAGCTCTACAAGAAGACCTCGGTACAGTGTTTAGTTTAGTTTTTAGATCCATTTGTAAAGACTAGATAGTGTGATATGCTCAAGTTCACAACACACACACTTGTTTAAGTTTCATGTTTTGGTTTTCGATTTTTGGTTTAACCGATCTTAGTTTTCATGAATAGATAGAATCAACAAGTTTACATGGTTTAATGTATATTAGATTTGTTCTATATACATGTATGCTTCATACTTAGACAAACTTATTTTGATATGCCTATTCATGTATTTAGGTTTTATATTTTAACAAAACTTGTTTTCGGATTATTGTCAAAAACTATGATATATATCTTTATATGTATATTGGATTATATCCATATACAACATGCCTTAAAAGTTGTTTCTATATCATGTTTTTGTATTTAGATGAGTTTTGGACAAATCAGATTTCCATTTGAAAAATTCAAGTTTTAGAAAATACAGTTTTTGGTTTTCGACAAAATTTTCATAACACAAAAAGAGTTCAAAATGTTTGTAACTTGGGTTGATTTTTAGTCAAACAAGTTTGTATATCAATGTATTATACTGTACTTATTTTTGTAGATTTTTAGAGAATTTATGGGATTTATTTGAGAATTAAAAACAAGTTTTTCAATCCCTTAAAAACCCTGTCAGGCTCTGGCGGTTGACCGACCGGACCAGGAGCCGGTCGATCGGAACGGTCAACCGGACGTGCACACAAACGTGCACGCAGCCAGCCCTTTGGGCCGGTCGACGAGCAGTCGACCGACTGAAGGCAATCCACTCTCGGGTTGCCCCGGTCGACCGCCTCTGGTTCAGGGCCCGATCGACCGGGCGGTCAACCGGAAGGCTCAACGGTCAAAAATTTGACCGTTGGCTGGTCGACCGGAAGGTCAAAATTGACCTGTTTGTCAGCCAACGGGCAAATCTGCTTTGGGCCTATTTATACTTCATCCTTTGGCCAGTTTTTGTAAGACTTCTAAGAGCAAAAATTCTCCCATTCTCTAGTGTTTTATTTCAAGTTTTAAAAAGAGTGTTAGAGCTTCAAAGATTTGATCTTCAATTATTTTTAAAGTGTTTTTATTTCAAAGAAAATAGTCTTTTGGGAATTTGTTTTTGGTCTAAAAATTCTATATCTATTTGGTGTTTTTCCCAGTGATTTTCTTTGATCAAAACACTTTGTTTTCCACACTTGAGCCATATCATTCTATCCTATCTATAAGATCTTTATTTTGTGAGAAAATTAGTTTGTGGTTGTGGAAACCACCAAGTTGTAAACTCTTCTACTTTGTGTTATCCCTCTTGTGTAGAGGTTGATTTGTGGAGTGGTGGCTTTGTGCCATATCCCTCTAGTGAGAGGTTGATTGGTTGTTGGCTTTGTGTCCATCCCTCATTTGTGAGGTTGATTGATTTTTGTGGTGGCTTTGTGCCTAACCTCTAAGTGTAGAGGTTGTGTTTGTAAAGAGAGGAGTTGTGTACTCCCGGTTATTGTATTGCCCCAAATCCTCGGTGGAGGTTCCCTGTGTGAGAGTCCTGTGTGGACAAAGTTAGTGGAAATCCTTCTGTGTGAAGGCGTGGACGTAAAGCTGTGTGCTCGAACCTCGAAACATATTCGTGTGTTTGCGCTTGATCCATTGGCTCTTACTCTCTCTCTCTCTCTCTCTACTTTGTGCCTTGCATCATTTCATATTGCTCATTCATATTATATGCTTGGCTTGTTTGTGTGCGCCTCACTTGTGCTTAACCACGAGAACTTCATATAGCGCCTCAACTCTTAATCAGAGGAATTAAGAGGAGTTAGTTCAGAGCCCTTCACCGGGAATTCGGTTACACTCGTTGGTTGCATTAAGTGTTGTTGCAATTTAGTTTTAATTTCTGCATTTAGTTCATTAGATTAGCCGTACACCTATTCACCTCCCTCTAGGTGTACTTTCAATAGGGAGCCACGTCAGTGAAATCCATACTGAGTGTTTGTTTGCCCATATCTGAAAAAACACAATAATGACAGTTGGGGCCACAAAATATCTATGTGGCCTCTCACTGTCATGCTTGGAGAAATTGCGAGGTAGAACTCGAATTTATGCTGGAGTGCACTGTAGCATTTCAGTAATTCCTCCGATTTTTTTTTTTTTTTGATTTGATAATTAGAGATCTGATTTTTTTTTTTTTTAGTAAGAAACAAACACCCCCGAGGATACAAACTACGATGCAAGGTAAGCTAGTTCGTGTAATTCAGATACATGCTTTTGTGGCATCGTGTCAAATTTGGCTTCGGAGACTGCAGCACGTGCCCTACGTAATTGAATTGATTATTAAAATTAATTGTAAATGTATTTTCTCAAATCTGATTTACGGAATCAAAAGCTGTCACTGTCACCAGTCTCTGGAATCGAGGGTCTACTTGTGATGGTGATTTTGACAGCATGGTGAATTAGCTAAATTAACTACTAACAATAGTATGTGTCTGTTCGGGCCGCCGCCAGCTTTGGCTTCGGACTGTTTGTTTGATCTGAAAATATAAGAAATTTAATTTTTTTTTCTCTAACACGCGGATTTTATTATTATATATTTTTTTTCTTCTTTTGTAAAACTGAGAGAAAGACTCAGCTTATGAACAGTGTGTTTTCTTCTCTCTTCTCTTTCTTCTCTGTTTCTTTTTTGATATATTGTTTATCATTTAGTAAGGGCCTGTTTGTTTCGTTACAAACGTCGCAAGTCGTAAGTCATAAAATGAGAATGGAAAAAGTGAACTGTAGCAGAGAAAATGTATTGTGTTTTACGGTGTTTGGTTGATAAAGTGAAGTGTAAATGGAAAAGTATATGTGTTTTACGGTGTTTGGTTGATAAGTGAAAGTGTAAATGGTAAAGTATATTGTGTTTTACGGTGTTTGGTTGGTAATGTAAAAGTGTAAGTGGAAAGTTGACCACAAAACTAACTGTAGCAGTGATTTAAATATTAAAAATACTATTAAATTAATCTACTATTGCAAATTAAATTGTATCATAAATTTGAGATAAAAAATTAATAATCTTATATTTTATTTATAACAATAATATTAATAAAATATTAGTATAATAGTAAAATTTACTAAAATATTCAAACTAAATAAATATTATAAATTTTAAGAAAATCTAAAGAACATTAATAAAATTTTAAGAATACTAATAAAATATAAATATTAAAAATGTTACAACAATATAAAATATAGTTATAATATTATAATATTAAAATACTTGAAAATTATTATAATATAAATTTATTATAATATTATTTTAATATTATAGAAATATAAAATTAATAAAGTAAAATATAATTATAATTTAATAATAAATTATCATTATAGTTTATTATACTGAATTATTATTACAATATTAACATAATAAAATATTAATATAATAATAAAATATATTATGATATTAATAAAGTAATTTTTTATATTAAAAAATAAATAATTAAATATATAGTAATTTTATATTAAAGTATAATATTATATATATTAATAAAATTTAACTCTAAATAAAATAATAAAAAATGGAATAAGTATTAATAAAATAATAAATTATTAAATTAAAATATTTAATTAAAATAGTAAAAAGTAAATATTAAAACAATAAAAAAAGTTAAAGATTAAAAATATAAAATAATTAAATAATTAAATAATTAAATAAGAAATTGAACACTATTAAATATTAAATATTTAATATATTTAATTATATATTGATTATCAAGTATCTGTTTTGATCTGTAAGTGTACTACAAGTGAGATTTACATGACCACAAATTAACTGTAGCAACTGCAAGTGGGAAAATATGAGTGTAAAAGTGAGATTTACATGACCACAAATTTAACTGTAGCAACTGTAAGTGGGAAAAGAAAGTTTGTAAAAGCTTTTGCATTTTGCATTTTGCAAACGAAACCAAACAAGTATAACTGTAAAGTTGCAAAAGTTTTTGCATTTTGCAAGCATTTTGCAAGCTACCAAACACGCCATAAGCTAAATTTCGGAGTCAAGTGGCTCAAGCGTAATGGAAATTTCTAGTGTATGGTGTTCCAGAAATTGGTTTACTAGTTACTGAAACTGTTTATAGAGTTTACCTTCAAATTTTTTTAGCATGTCACCTTGATCCAACACCATTTGTTCCAATTTGTGGCTTTGTATTTCTGAAATTCGATTACTTTGTGATGCATCAGGCTGTGTAATACTTTTCACCATTCATCCCAGGGAATCAGGTAGCTAGTATTTTGTCTACGCTTCTTCATTACCACATGCATACCTTCCGTTTTCTTGAAGATAATTGTCGTGCCTTATCTGGTAAT
>JAVJIF010004105.1:0-187500 GCA_038442645.1 Agave tequilana
AAATTAAAATGCTAGAAAAGATGAGAAATCCATTTCTAAAATTTTATTAAAAAAAAGTTTTACAAACTATCGAAATAGATCTTACATAGACTCTTCAATACATATAAAAAATAAAAATAAAAAAATAAAAAAAATCCTAAAACTATGTAAACTCAAGCATGCACGTCTAAACAAGCACAGGCTCTCAGGGACTGTATACGCTAATTGCATGCACATCCAACCGACCATATACCAATTCCCAGATGCTAATATTATTTCAAAAACAATACCAAGAAAATTTACTGCCAATCCAATCTCCAACATGGAGACAAAAAACCACCGACCCTCAACTCCAACACAAGCCAGAGTAGCTACAAAAGAGTTACTGATAACATCTCATTCTCTCACGAGCCCGCAGCATGACTGAAGCGTGCATTTGTCCTTTAATTCCCGTCCATTTTCCAAATTGTCAGTCACTGCGATAATACAATCATGTGTGAGGAATTTACAGAAACGGTAACCGATCGAGACAACTCTCAGCTGTAATCTCCCCAAAGAGAGATAAGGAAGGAGATGACGTGAAACGGACCCAGGCCGCACCCAACTCAGCACCATAATCAACTGGGGCCTCCGGGGGATCGCTGACACCAACGTGGTGTCTGTGTGGGGTACGGTTCAATTTGCGCGAGCCAGACCCACGTAAATTGATAACGCCAGGCAGGATTTCTTGTCGTCCTCCTCTTATTTAAGTAGTGTATGCGTGCGCGGCGTGCACACATGAAATCTTTTGGGAGATATGAGTTTTCGGGCGGTGCATGGGCCAAGCTAAGACGCGGGCTTTTGAGAAACATATGAAGTTTCTCGTTTATATTTTTCTATACTGGTCATATTTTAATTGAGAAAACTGAGAATATCACTGTCATAAGTGTAGTATTAACTTGACAGTGAAATGAATGCTAGAGGTGTGATGTTTAACTTAGCATTAAAAGTCTCAGTTTCATTGAGAAAATCAATAGAAGATCATCGTCATTGGTGTGATGTTAACTTGACAGGGATTTGTCTTGCGATTTGAGCAAGTTTGGTGGACCTACCATTCTTTTGAAGAGAATTGACAAGTAAAAGTTTTACCCGCTAGAGATAAATCAAAGTCTTATTGTCAGAGGTGTAATGTTAACATGACAAGTTCGATTTGAAATTCATTCCGTTCAGAATGTGAGTATAACTTTTTGTGAATCTACCATTCAATGGAAGAGAATTGGTAGAGGATTTTAGTGAGAATTTTAGGAAATGAGTTGTCAGAGGTAACATTTAACGTGACAAATAATAATTCTCTGGAGAATGAAGATTTACTGTTAGAGATGTAATGTTTAATATAACAGTAATGAAATTTACGATTTAAGCAATTTAAGTGAACCTGTCATTCTAGTGAGGAGAATGACAAGAAGATATTGGACCCGTTAGGGATCTATTGAAGTTTCATCGTCAGAAGTTTAGTTTTAAATGACGGACTCTATTAGGGAATAGGAAATGACTTGTCAGAAGTATGAAATTAACTTGACAAGGGTTTGTTTATTGTTAGAGGTATGATTTTGAACATAACAGTACTTTGAATGGACTTACCATTCTGTAGGAGAGCACGAAAAGTGAGGTTTGATCCACTGGGTATATGAAAGTGTTACTATCAGAGGTATAATGTTAACTTGATAGTTTTGAACTGTAATTATTTCATTGGAATAATGAATACAGTTTTTTGTGGTCTTACCATTCTATGAAAGGGAATTGGTAAGGGATTTCGGAGAGAATTAGGGAATAAGTTGTTAGAGATTGATTTCCCTGGGGAATGAAGATTTACTGTTAGAGGTGTAATGTTTAACATAACAATAATGAGATTTTGTGATATAAGCAATTTAAGTGAACCTGTCCTTCTAGTGAGGAGAATGACAAAAGAATATTGGACCCGTTGGGGATCTATTGAAGTTCTCATCAGAGGTTTAGTGTTAACTTGACGGACTCCAATAGGGACTAGAAAATGACTTGTCAACGATGCGATATTAACTTGATAAGGGTTCGTATACTATTAGAGGTGTGATTTGAACATAACAATACTTTGAGTCGACTTACCATTCTGTAGGAGAGAACGACAAGTGGGGTTTGATCCACTGGGAATAAGTAAATTTTACTGTAAGAGGTATAATGTTAATGTGACAGTTCGATCTGTAATCATTTCACTGAGAAAATGAATACAACCTTTTGTGGTCCTACCACTCCATGGAAGAGAATTGGTAGAGAATTTGAAGGGAAGTTGGGATCAGGCCCGTAGGATTTGTTGTCCCAAAGGCCATTAGCCCTATATCTTGATGGATATTTTGATGATAACAAACCATATCTAGTTATGTATTTAACAATATTTGTTTAAAAGCATTTCAGGTTAAAACAGGTTGATTTGACGGCTCCACAATCAAGACTCACAAGTTTGGAGTTCGCCAAAAATTTGCATTCCCAAGCCAAGCACAATAGAAAGCTTCGGGAACAAGACGATGAAGAAAAGACCAAGTCAAGATCAAGACTGTGAAGAATACCAAGATTTGTATTTGTATTTTTTTTTCATTTTAGATATTTGTCAAAACCTAGATGTTAGAAGTAGAGTTATGGGATTACCACCTACACACACATTTAATTTGGTTCATGACTTCAAAAAGATTTTTAATTTCTATTTTCAGTTTAGAGTTAACATGTTAAGTTTTGGAAAATAGTTTAAGTTTTTGGAAAAACAAGTTTTATCAAAGAAGTTTTTATAAAAATGTTTCAAACTTATTAGAGTAGTGACATAGGCTCACACTCTAAGTTTTACAAGATACAAAACTTCTAATCCAAGTCCAAATCCAAAAACCCATGTTTCAGGTTTCTGGAAGTTCTGATTTTTCAGAACTGACAGAATCCGGTCGACTGTCCCGGTCGACCGGCGCGACAATTCTATGCATGTCGTGTCAGTCGACCGACTCGGTCGACCGAGCACTGTGCAGTGCTCTCGGGTTGTTTGGGTCGACCGGGGCGGTCGACCGTAGATCCCCAACGGTCTGATTTTTGACCGTTGGCGGTCGACCGTCCCGGTCGACCGGCTGCTGTCAGATTTTCTGACAGACTCCAACAGCTCTATTTTCTGACAGATTTTCTTTTGGGATTTGATTCCAACGAATCTCTGGAGATGTTTTTGACCCCTATAAATAGGAGGTCACTTCAACATGATGGAATAAGAATTAAGATCATTTTTACAAGAGATTTTCAAAAGATTTACAAGTTTTCAAAAGGCTTTCATTTAGAAAAGATTTTCTCTCAAAAGCCCTAAATTTCTAGACACCCATTTGAAGTCTTTACCTCTACTTCTCTCTAGCTTTTGCACTACACAATCCCATAATTCTTCATCTACATATTGGTTCTAGGATTGTGCAAGTGAGCGATTTTGATCAAGTGTGATCATCTTCTTATTGAGTGAAGTTGTAGAGGCATCGGCCTCAAGGCGAGCTAGTGTGCTCCGGGTGGTGTTGCGGCATCACGAGAGATAGGACAAGTGTGTCCTAGTATTGGTGGTCCAGTGGGATCTTCAATAGTGGAAATCCTTCAAGTGTGAAGGCGGGACGTAGAGCGTGGCTCGAACCTCGGAAACATATCTGCGTGTTTGCGTTTGCTCAAATCTCTCTAAACTCAACTCCTTTATTTTCTTACACTATAAATTGCTTTATTTATTACAAGTCTTTATTTGAGCTAATTGTGTTAGTTAAATTTTAATTTCTGCATTTGTGCCATTTACATATAGCCATCACCTATTCACCCCCCTCTAGGTGATTTCAATGGTATCAGAGCCTAACCCTAGTATTTGGTTTAACCACCTTAGGGAGATCCTTGTTATTGGCTATATTTTGTTGCATTCTTCATATTTTGTGCATTTTACTATTCTTCTATGGCTTCACTTGATTTTTCTAGCATCAAGTCCCCACCTAAATTTGATGGCTTGAACTTCCCCATTTGGAAGGTCAAGATGAACCTCTTCCTTAAGTCCCTAGGAGTTAGGGTAGCTAGGGCTATAACTAAAGAATTTGTAGAGCCTCTCACCGATGAGAGATCATGGTCCGAGAACACTACGAAGGACTATGAGGCTAATGCTAGGGCTCAATATGCTTTAACCCAAGCCCTTAATGAAGATGACCTCTCACGCATTATTAACTGTAAATCTGCATATGAAGTATGGAATGTTTTAATTGTGACTCATGAGGGAACGTCACAAGTCAAGAGATCCAAGATTGACTTGCTTCGTTCTCAATATGAGAATTTTTATATGCTTGAAAGTGAGAGTATTGATGACATGCTCACTCGTTTCACCAAGATCACTAATGCTTTATCTTCTCTAGGTGACACGATCGACAATGACCAAAAGATTCGCAAGGTCATTAGAGCTCTTCCCAAAGCTTGGGAAGTCAAGGCGACCACTCTCAAAGAGCTTAACGATCAGGAGGAGATGGACTTCTCCGGCTTCATCGGTAATCTCAAAACCCATGAGATGGAGATGAAGGTAAGAGAAGAAAGGGAGGCACCCAAGAAGAAAACAATCGCCTTCAAAGCCACTCCAACCACTATTGAAGAGGACGACTCATCGGAGGATTGCGATGAGGACTTTGCCATGCTTATCCGGAAGGTAGGCAAAATGTTTTACAGGAAAGGGAGGCAAAGCAAATTCCGAAGAGGGAAACCTCAAGGAAGGTTTGAAAAGAAGAGAGAAGAACCCGGTCCTTGCTTCCATTGCAAGAAGATCGGACATCTCATAGCGGATTGCCCCGCTCTCCAAGCAACCACCTCCAAGCATGCACCAAAGAAGAAGAAGGCTATGGTAGCAACGTGGGATGACACGGAGTCAGAATCCGAAGAGGAGAACGACGCCGCTCATATGTGCTTCATGGCACAAGGTGAGGATGCTTCTAAGGTAACCCTTGATAACACTTTAGAAGATGATGATCTTACAATGGATGAACTTGCACATTTTTTCGAAGAACTACAACATAGATATGAGATCTCTCAATCTCATAATAAAAAAATTGAAAAAGGAAAATGATATTTAAAGAATAAACTTGATACTTGTCTTAATGAGAAGAATGTTTTATCTATTGCTTTTGAAAAATTGAAAAATGACTTTGATAAATATAAATTGGCTAATAAAGGAAAACCCCCATGGTTTCTTGTAATAAAAATGAATTTGTGGAAATTCAAAAACGTGTTGAAAATTTGGATAACACTTTAAAGAAGTGTGCTTTTGATCTTAATAATTGCATCTAGATTTCCTAAGGGAGTAACCCAAGGGAAACATACACACCATGCTCATGCACGGAAACATGCACACACACATAAACATGCATACATGTATGGTAGTGGTAGAATTTACATTTGCACGCATTGTGGCCGCAAAGGCCATTTAGAAAATTTGTTTTGCTAAGCATAATGTACATAATAAACATGTTTGGGTTCGCCCCGGTACTAACCCTATAGGACCCAAGAAAATTTGGGTACCAAAAGACCCACCTATTTTAGTTGATACAGGTGGATCTACTTCCTCCAAGACATAGGGGGAAACGGTGCCCGGGTGGTGGATGCAACAAAGCCCAAAGATCACATCAAGCTTGCATCACTATCGTGGAGGCACCTATATTTTGGAGATTGCCTATGTTCGGTAACTTCTCCATTTAAAAGTTTAATTTTTTGATATATATACAAATGTATAGAAGTGTTAGCTTATTTTTGTGCTCTATAGACATATGCTAATGAAGAGTTACATTTCTATCTCAATTGTGTATATGCCATTTTTGTTGATATCTTTTGTGAATGTCCACATATCTAGTCTTCATGATATATCTATGTACTCATCGTATTTCAAAAACTAAAAATTAATTTTTGAAAAATTTTCATATTTAAAGCAAATACCTTAGAGATGGCAATTGTGCACCTCAACTCATTCAAGAGGAATCAAGAGGATGAAGTTCAGAATCCGTCACTGGGTATTCGGCTTCAACATCTCTAAAACTTTGTATTATATATGAAAAATTAAAATAAAATATCTTGTATGTAATTTTGGTTGATAAGTTAACTTAATGAAGATTAAAACATGTTGTTTGTATAATTATATCATCCTTGTATTTAATAAATATTTTATTTTTAAAATTTTTTTGGCTGTTTCTGCAGACTGTCTTTCAGGTAAAGACGGTCGACCGTAAATAGGCGCGGTCGACCGATTTTGCCTGAAATATATTGCCTTTATTTTTTCATCTGCTATCAGTCGACCGTCCTTAGACCCGGTCGACCGCTGCAAGTTTGCAGAACTCTCGGGATCCTTGGGTCGACCGACCGGTCGACCGTTCTGAGATTTCAGAGCTCTTGGTTTCTGTCGACCGACGACGGTCGACCGTTCGTCGATTTCAGCCCTAAACTGCTATTTATTTCACTTTTTCTCTCTCTCTCACTCCTTCAGCCGACGAACCCACTTCCTCTCCTTCTCCAAAAATTCCTCTATCTCTCAAATCTCTCAATCATTTCAAAATCAATTTAAAACCCACTTCAAATTCCTTCTACAAGTGCTTGATCTTCAGTTTCAGGTCTTCTCATCCGCTGGATTCAAAGATTTTCAGGTTTTCTTGATCTAGGGTTTTGGATCTTCATCTCTCAGGTAAAAATCTGATTTTTCCCTCTGATCTTACTATCTAGCTCTAGATCTTCCCTTATTTGTCATCATTTCTAGGTCTCTAGCTTTCTAGATCAAGCCCTAACCTAAAAATCATTTTTTTGAAAAATATGTCTACATCTAAAAGAACTAGGACTGAGAAAGGTAAATCAGTAGCTCATACCTCTTCCCACACTCCAAAACCTAAAAGAACCTTTGAAAATGAGCTTGCTGGAAACCGTTATATCAATCTTTCCAAGAGAAACTAATTTCGGGGAGATTTGTAGTTATCCAAGACTTTGAACATCTAGATATCCCCCGCATTTTGCAAAACAATTCCTTAAACGAGTTCTTAACCATTAAAGAACAAGTTTATACTTCCCTCGTGCCTTATTTCTATGCCAATTT
The DNA here is from genome assembly GCA_038442645.1 of Agave tequilana. NCBI lineage: Eukaryota > Viridiplantae > Streptophyta > Magnoliopsida > Asparagales > Asparagaceae > Agave > Agave tequilana. The sequence continues at coordinate 7,088 of JAVJIF010004105.1, forward strand.
CTCATTCGACGGAAACCGTATTTTCACTAGAGTCCTAGGCAGGGACATTGACCTAAGTATTGGTCAGTTCGCTGATATCCTTCATCTCTCCCCTGGTGGAGCTGATATTTATTCCCATGACCTTCATGATTATGAGTTTTCGGAGGGTGAGTCTGCGCTCACCGCATCCACATTGATTCACGGGGATGACAACCCGACTTGGTCAGGAACGAAGTTGTGAACAGGTTCACTCTCACTTCCCAAGTCCTAGCCAAGATCATTTTCTATAACATTGTCCCTAAATCTGGTGAATATAGCCATGCTAGGGGTCCTGTGCCCTTGATTATCTATTGTCTCTTGCGAGGAATTAAGATCAATATTCCCCGTATCATAGCTTCCCACATGGCATCCGACCAGATTCGCATGTCCGGTAGGGGTTTACCCTTTGGCATGATTATCACCCGTCTTCTCAAATCTCTAGGCTTCGATCTTTCTTCTGAGACTTCTGATGATCCACAAATAGACATTGACGGAGTTCTATTGAAGAGGATGGAAGCTCAGTTGCGTCGTCACGCTCCTGTGCAACCTCCTGTTCCTCCTCCTATTTTTCCTGGATCTTCATCTGCACCTGGGTCTTCTTCGGCCCCAGGAATATCTTCTGCTCCTGGCCTTGTCTTACCTTCAGATCTTCAGGCCATGATTTCTTCTGAGGTTCGCTCTCAGATTCAGGAGCACCAGTCCTGGTTTGAGCAGCGAGAGGCAGCTCTTCGTACGGAGATGGAGGCCCGTTTCCGACAAGAGGACGCTTTCCGTGCGGAGATGAACTCTCAGATCCGAGGTATTCGTAACGATATGTCTTATTTTGCCGACTCCATGAGATTCATGGATACGCAATTTGAGGCTCTCTTTACGAAGTTCGACATGGTTCCTCCTGATCCCTCTTCTATTGCTCGTCCACTTCCCTCCACCGGCCCTCCATTTCCTACCAGAGCTCCTTCTTCTGTTTCCCCACCTCGTCCAAAGGTGGTCGGCGTTGATCCCGAGGAGGCCGCTTCTTCTTCTTCTTCTTCAGAGGAAGACGATGATGGAGATAAGACCATGGCTGAAGGCGCTGCTGTGGAGAGCTCTTCAGAGGACGACGAGGATGATGACGACGATGAGGGCGACGATGCTGGTGGTGCCGAGTGATGAGAGTGACCTCCCTTTTATTTGATGATGTCAAAAAGGGGGAGAGTTATTTGTTGAGAGAGACTCCATATTTTGTACTTATATTTTGTGTATATTTTTCTGTTGTTGGACATCTTTATCTTGTATTTATGTTTGTGTGGACATGTGTGTTTCATTTCTATTTTATGACATGAGTACTTTTATGACATGAGTATGTTTATCTAGCATGGATATATGTGTTATGGATGTACCCACCATTTCTTTTGAGATTTGTCTATGCTTAAGCATATTTTCTTTTATATGCATGTGTTGAGGGGGAGCTTCACTTGAAGTCTCCACCCAAAATATTTGAGATAACTAAATATGTTTTGTCATCATCAAAAAGGGGGAGATTGTTGGCCCAAAGGCCATTAGCCCTATATCTTGATGGATATTTTGATGATAACAAACCATATCTAGTTATGTATTTAACAATATTTGTTTAAAAGCATTTCAGGTTAAAAACATGTTGATTTGACGGCTCCACAATCAAGACTCACAAGTTTGGAGTTCGCCAAAATTTGCAATCCCAAGCCAAGCACAATAGAAAGCTTCGGGAACAAGACGATGAAGAAAAGACCAAGTCAAGATCAAGACTGTGAAGAATACCAAGATTTGTATTTGTATTTTTTTCATTTTAGATATTTTGTCAAAACCTAGATGTTAGAAGTAGAGTTATGGGATTACCACCTACACACACATTTTAATTTGGTTCATGACTTCAAAAAGATTTTAATTTCTATTTCAGTTTAGAGTTAACATGTTAAGTTTTTGGAAAATAGTTTAAGTTTTTGGAAAAACAAGTTTTATCAAAGAAGTTTTTATAAAAATGTTTCAAACTTGTTAGAGTAGTGACATAGGCTCACACTCTAAGTTTTACAAGATACAAAACTTCTAATCCAAGTCCAAATCCAAAAACCCATGTTTCAGGTTTCTGGAAGTTCTGATTTTTCAGAACTGACAGAATCCGGTCGACTGTCCCGGTCGACCGGCGCGACAACTCTATGCATGTCGTGTCAGTCGACCGACTCGGTCGACTGAGCACTGTGCAGTGCTCTCGGGTGTTTGGGTCGACCGGGGCGGTCGACCGTAGACCCCAACGGTCTGATTTTTGACCGTTGGCGGTCGACCGTCCGGTCGACCGGCTGCTGTCAGATTTTCTGACAGACTCCGACAGCTCTATTTTCTGACAGATTTTCTTTGGGATTTGATTCCAACGAATCTCTGGAGATGTTTTTGACCCCTATAAATAGGAGGTCACTTCAACATGATGGAATAAGAATTAAGATCATTTTTACAAGAGATTTTCAAAAGATTTACAAGTTTTCAAAAGGCTTTCATTTAGAAAAGATTTTCTCTCCAAAAGTCCTAAATTTCTAGACACCCATTTGAAGTCTTTACCTCTACTTCTCTCTAGTTTTTGCACTACACAATCTCATAATTCTTCATCTACATATTGGTTTTAGGATGTGCAAGTGAGCGATTTTTGATCAAGTGTGATCATCTTCTTATTGAGTGAAGTTGTAGAGGCATCGGCCTCAAGGCGAGCTAGTGTGCTCCGGGTGGTGTTGCGGCATCACGAGAGATAGGACAAGTGTGTCCTTGTATTGGTGGTCCAGTGGGATCTTCAATAGTGGAAATCCTTCAAGTGTGAAGGCGGGGACGTAGAGCGTGGCTCGAACCTCGGAAACATATCTGCGTGTTTGCGTTTGCTCAAATCTCTCTAAACTCAACTCCTTTATTCTTACACTATAAATTGCTTTATTTATTGCAAGTCTTTTATTTGAGCTAATTGTGTTAGTTAAATTTTAATTTCCGCATTTGTGCCATTTACATATAGCCATCACCTATTCACCCCCCTCTAGGTGATTTCAGGATTTTTAGTAAACCCTCAGTTATCAACGGATTTGGTATGCCTTTACCAACTACCATTTGAGTTGGGCTAGCCATGCTATTCCCCTCAGTATGATGAATTGTCGAGGATTTTTCATTGGGCTTAAAAGCCAACTTTTCATCTATCCTTAGCCGTCAGAGGCGTCGGATTGTTGTTCCACAGCTAACTTCTAAAATCTTGCTTGGGATTAAAGAAGTATAAAGTCCGTGGGGAACTTAAAGGAAATTATTATTCCCTGTTAGTACTTCTTTGATCAAAGGTGTATTGTTAAACTTGATCAGGAATAGCACTTCTTTGTTTGGAGAAGTATATGACGTACTTTCAGGGGGTTTATTCCATGGGGATGACAAATACTAATGGAATGATTTAAACTATTCAGAGGTAACTGTTGAACGTGACAGTCGTAAAAGTCAGATCACCTCATTGGCCAGTAGATTCAATGCTACATGCTCTTGTAATCTTCCTGACTTACTCTTGCAACTATGTCTTCTGATCCTTCGCCTTGTAAGACTAGTTGCTTTCAGGTGCGACTTTGAGTTACTCCTATTTGAGGCAGGAGTGTGGTTTGCAGGTTGTAGTGACAAGTCTCTATCAGTGTAGACTGTGTCATGCCACTTGAACATCGGAGCGCCATACTCCAAAATCTCTCCACAAATGCTCTGATTGACTCTCATTTCTTTTGCTTTGTAGCAAAGAGAGTTGGCACGGATACTTCGATGTCATCTTTGAAGAATCGTGCCAGAAAAAGCTTCTCAAGGTCAGCCCATTTCATGATAGAGCCGGCAGGAAACTTCATGAACCATTCCGATGAATAAATGAGCCATGATGGCATCGTTTGATATTAAATTACCCTTTTGGGATTTGAAGTAGTATATACATTGGTTCGGTGAACCTTTGTCATCGAATTGAACAGATTCGGAGCCTTAAACCTGGGAGGATGAGGAGCTGAGTCCCACTTGACCAGGTATGGTCTGACTACCCCCGCTTCTTGAAAATTGCTTTGATTTGAGATATCCTCCAGGCGTTTCTCTTCATCTTGTTGGCATGTTTAACCTCTGAATCCTCGGGTTCTTCAGAAGAAGAAGACTCAGGATTTTCATATCTAAAGTTATTCTCATTGCCATCAGAGTGATCGAAGGTAGAGTTTTCATCCTTCTTCTCTTTACCCTTGCTTTTGAGGGAAGAAGGTTTAGTCTTCAGACTTTTTGTCTTCTTCTTCGACTTTTAAACAAAAAACCTATCGTCTTCTTGAGATCGTTGATAGACTCTTGTTGGGCTTGAAGTATCTCGTGCTGTGTATGTTGCACTCGAGCTTGCTCTTCAAATTTTTTGACTATCTCTTCTGCAATATCTGCCATATATGTGAAGGCTTCTATCTCCCTAAAAGAGTTAGATGAATGGGATGTCACGATGGCAGAGTGCTCATCGTCTGATTCAATCCCTCTAACCAGTGAATTGTAGTCGATCTCCAGTTTGGATCCGAGTACATTAGTAAATTTCTTCAGGTTCAATCAGTATTTTTTTCAAACCTACAAAACGTTCAGTATCTGATTCCTTAGAACTAAAGGCAAGTTGCTTCCCTTCGACTTGCTTGGTGTGATACTTGGACCCACCATATTGGAAGTCACCTCCGGGTACTCAGCGTCGAAAAATGACTTCTTCTTGCGAGATCGCTGCCTCTTGACAGAGTTTGAGTTTGAATCCTTTGACACTAGGTAAATCTTGATGGTTTAGCCATCTTAAAGTTGTGGTAACAATAAGAGAGCACCCCTGAGATGACAACTCGCAATGACACTGAGGAGCGATTTGATGAGCACTCCTCTTGTTGCCAAGCAATCCCTCAGATATATTGCAGGGGTATCTGAAGAACTAGCCTCAAACCCATGGGGGTGAGGGCTTCCCAGTTCACATTTGAACTTGGAATCTTGGGGCTGGATGCGAATCTCGCGTTTTTGAAGTGAAACGTAAAGGTCACATTCTGGCGCAGCCTCCTGCTAAACGCGGATCTCACACTTCTGAAAAGAAACACGAAGGTCGCATTTTGCATTACCTGCTGCTGAACGTGACTCTCACGTTTAGAATTGAAACACGAAGGTCGTGTTCTGGCGCAACCTTAGGCTGAACGCAAGTCTCGCGTTCTTGAAGTGAGATGCAGATCTCGCATTTTGGCACAGCTTGAGGCTGAATGTGAACTTCGCGTTTTGGCGATGAAACACAGCTCGTGATCGCGAGCATCGCGTTTTGTTATAAAGACATGGGGTTGAACATGAGCTTCGCGTTTGGTGCCACATCACTCTCTTTAGCCTCTGTTTGCTGATGACGAGTTTGACGTCTTCATCGATGATCAGCAATCTGCTAGGCACGCAGGAGTTGTTGCGAACCCCCTACAAACTGAGTTTGCAGAGCCATGGGAGGCGTTTGGCGGCAAGATTGGCCGCTGCTACTGTGTTGGCCATTAGCCAATATTGGCTTTGCGAGTCTCTTGAGAGACATTGTCGCAAGCCATGTTGACTCCACGGGGGTGTCAGACCATCAAAAGAGGTTGAGCCACTTACTTTGTCAAAAAGTGTATGGACTTTTCTTTGAGAAGTCTCCGAAGAGACTTGAGAGCGAGTCTTGGTTGAGACTTTGGGGCTAATGGAACCTAAGGAGAGAAGTTGATCGAACTTCACTTGGTCAAATTTGACGACGAGCGATTCGACAGTTGATCCGAGAAGCTTGAGGTTGGCTTGTGCTATGGCCTTCTCATTGGTAGAGACAATTGTCCCCAGTGGAGTCGCCATCTTTTGTTTTCGTGAAAAAATTGAAGGTGTGTAAATTCTTTATTTGATTATAAAGAAAATTACAACATTCAATAATCTGATTATGAAAGAGAAAAGAATTATTGGATCTCCCCTTTATTTGATGTTGGGCTCTTCATGCAGCAGTGGACAGTGATTCTTGTTCTCCGTGAGACGAACCGGAAGCTTCATCTACGGATCTTCTTACTCTCGTTGGAAGGCACTGGTCAGGTATGAAATCTTAATCAGTGGCTAAAATCTCAAAAAGATTAGAAATTCAACTTGAACTCAGCAAGTTTATAGAGTTTTCTTATCAAACACAATGTGTGTTCAGCGGCCTTGTGCTTAACTTTCAGCCTTCTGTAGTTATCTAGCTTTAAGTATCAAGCATCAAGTATGCCTTTTAGGGATTCTCCTCCTCTGGCCTATGGCTCTTGAGTTCCTCCTCCAGAACTATCTCTCCTTTTCCCTAACTATTCATAGCTTTTTATAGAGGATTCTGGGGTGTAACCAACCCCTTAAATCTTTCCATAATGGGAGGTGTATAACCAACTCCTTAAATCTCTCCATAATGGGAAGTTATCCCCATTATGTGGAGAGAAAAAAGGGTGTAACTGACCAAGTTCGTGGTTGTCAGTTACAGCAGAAAAGCGGGTCTCTGCTAGGCTTGGACCTCGCTCTGATGTTGAGACACGGAGCTTACAGGCTCGCGTCTGTATTGAACGCGGAGATCACAGGCTCACATTAAAGTTGAAACGTGAAGCTTCTCAGGTTTGTATTTGTGTTGAAATGTGAAGCTACACAGGCTCACAATTTAATGTTGAAACACGATCCTGAGGTCTGCGTCTCAAAGAACAGTATGACCATTGTGTTTAGCAGAGACTGCGAGGTTCACTTCTGAGGTTGGAACGTGACCTCTGCAGTTGACAAAGGATGTGAGGTCCGCATTTTGGTTGAAATGCAACCCTCACATTTGGCATGAGGCCCACGTCTGAGGCTGGAATAAGACCTCCGTGTCTGTGAGGTTCGCGTCTGAGATTTTATCTTCAGTAATTTTTAGACAGCCTATTATCATCAGTTGTTGAAACCCGCATGACCCGTACTGCCAATGAAAGCTCTCTGGGTATATATACACTGAGAGATGGACAAAAAACAGACAGTTGACAACCAAAAGAAAAGAGAAAAAAGAAATTCACAATTAGACTTCCATTGAATATAGAAAATAGCCTTCTCATAGTCAAATTTCACTTTATCATGTGGCAATTTTAGAGTTTTAGCTCTGTTAAATTCACTATAATACTTTATAAATAGTGAATTCTCTCTCCCCTCCTCATAGTTTTTCTCAAATTGGGTTTTGACGTAAGAACTTTTGTCTTTGCATTATCTTTTTGCTCTCTATTAGATCCAGGTTATAAATTGAAGTGTAGATAAATTCCTTTTGAGAATTTTCTCGACAACCTTTTGTAAGTTCACCTATAGGGGTGAATAAGTGAAATGCTAATCAAATGCAAAATTTAAAAATTTACATTAATAAAACTAAAACACACAAATGAAGTCAAGAAGCGAAGCCGAATTCCCAGTGAGGGGCTCTAGAACTTCTCCTCAAGATTCCTCTAGATAAGAATTGAGGTGCTTTAATAGCCTTCTTGATTCAATACAAGTATAAGCACAATATCAAGCATGCATATAGATGATAAATAATAACAATGTAAGATATAAATAAGAGTAGAGTTGAGAGATAGCCAAAAACAAACACAAGAATATATTTCGAGGTTCAAGCACCAAGCTATATGTTCCCGCTTTCATCGAGAAGGATTTTCATTATCTCCACTAAGAAATTCCACAAAGGATACAATCTCCATTCATCTACATTTTACAAGAGAAAGCACTAAACCAGTTGCACAAAGCAATACCTCTACACAAGAGGAGGGCAAAAAGCCAATGCAGAAAGCAAAAAGAAAGTTTACAATACTTGGTGATCACAAAGATCACAAACAAGAAATATATAAGATACTAAAGGATAGATTTTACAATGATAGTTCAAGTTTGTGAGAAAATAAAGATCTTAAAAAGAAGTTTTTAGAAAATAAATTGGAAAACTTCTATGAATACATAGAAACTTGAAGAACAAAACTTGAATTTTTCAAAAACTTGTTTTCTTTGATTTTTTAAAACTTTGAATCACTTAAAACTTCTCTTAAAGATATAGATTTGAAGCTAAAAAACTTGACCCTTTAGAAAGTAGACAAGAAGGCACTAGAAAACTGGTTGTAAAACTCTTAAAAAATCTTGTATCCCAAGTTTAAACTCCTATTTATAAGTCAAAACAAAATATAGCCGTTAGGCTTGAACTCAAGCCAGATTGGCCTTGCGGTCGTTCATCCAACGGATAGATTTCTAGCTGTTGGGGTTGTCGATCGATCGGGCGATCGACCGCAACTAATATCTAGAGAGCAAAGCTCTCTGGCGGCCAACCAATCGGTCGATCGGAAACAAATAGAGAGTACTGAGTCTACAACAGTCGTCTGACATGCACAACACTTAGGCATGTGTATATCCGGTCAACCGGGTGATCGACCGGGCTCAGACCAAAAACATATATTTGTATTTTTAATCATCTTTTTAAATCCAATTTAAATTTCAATAAATCTTAATAAATTCTGTAAAAATAAGTTCATGTAAATAAATAGAGTACAAATGTGTGTGATAAAAAAATCAATACATATTACAAACATGTGAACTTGTTCTTGAGATAAAAATTTCAATCTTAAAAACAAAAATCGTATTTTCTAAAAACTAAACTTTTAAATAGAAATCTAGTTTTTTTAAAACTTGTATAAATACAAAAATATGCTATTGATACTCAATTGAAGTCCAATGTGTATGGATAGAATCCAATAAACATATAAAATGATATAAACTTGTTTTTAACAATATATTTCATAAAAACAACTTTTTGTAAAACCAAAATTTAAACTCTTGAAATCAACTCATTAAAGTAAGTTTTTTAAACACAATAGAAACACCAATGTGTATGGATGAAACTCATATATATATAAACTAATGTAAATTTATTTTTTATGAAATCTATTCATGAAACCAAAAACTGGTTAAACCAAAAACTAAACTTTTGTGTGTGTGGTATAAGCTTAAGCAATCAAAACAAGTCTATACTTTACAAATATTCTAAATTTACAAACTCTAAACACAAGTTTTCTTGCAGATTTTCTTCTCCAAGTAGACTACCACATTCCCAGAATACGTACTTAGATATGCATTTAGATTTTTTGATATATTTTTTCAATTTAATTTTCATATTTATTTTTGTTTTATAATTATTTATGTGATTGTTTTGTATTGAATCTAGATTCGTGGACTCGGAGTCAGCCCTAACCTGAACTAGGGACTCAATCCTAGTGTATTACTTGATTTCATTTTTCTGATAGTCAGATTTGATCAATTTTAGTTTCAAACATTATTTTTTAATATTTTAGATTTTTCATGATTTTTTGAAATTTTTCTAAATTAAATTGTAAAATCTTCAAAATCGGTGTCGACTGGTGCGCTAGTCAATTTCAGGATTTTTAATTTACAAATGAAGTTGAATTTCTAAAATTCGCTTACACATTATTTCTTAGAATCATATTTTCTATCTTAATATATTTTTGGAGAATTCTTTGAATTTTTCAAAACTAGGCAGAATTTGGTGTAGGTCAATATCGTTGGTTGATTCCAAAATTTTTTATTTTGAAAATAAAATTTTATTTTTAAAAACTGATTTCATATTGGTGATGTTTTCTACCTCTAAATATTTTTGGAGATTTTTCTGAAATAGCCAATATTTCTCAACATTATTATAATATTATTTATTTTTGAATCCTTTTCTCTTCCTTCTTTCTTTCTTTTCTTTTCCCTTTCTTTTTCCCCCCATCAACCACTTGCACCCCCCATATGGGCTACCTGCCCTACTAATTCCCCATCACCTCACTCACTTCCTCTCTCTTTCTTTCTAATTTCTTTTTTTTTCCCTTTCTCTCTTCCTTCTTCTTCTTCTTCTCTTCTTCCGGCGGCGATGACAAGACCACCACCGCGCTGCCGCCTCCACGCCACCTCCTCTGGCGACCTGAGCCCCTCTCCCTCTCTCCCTCTCCTTCTCTCTTTCATTTTCTTTTCTTTTTCTCTTCCCTTTCTTCTTCTTCTTCTTCTTCTTCTTTTTTTTTCTTTTTCTTATTTTCCTTCTTTCCTTTTCTCCTCCCTACGACCTAGTCACGGCGGCCAGCGTCGTCGCCCGCCTGGCCAGCTAATCCCCTCTCCTTCTCTTCTCTCCCTCTCTCTCATTAGATCTCTCCTTTCTCTCTCTACCCCTTCCTTCACTCTCCTCTCTCACCCACTCCCTCTCTTCTCTCAGTTGGGCCATAGGTGGCCATATCGCCGCTGGCCGCTACCAGGTCAGCCGGCCAGCCACCCTTCTCCTCCCCCCTTTTCCCTCTTTTAGTCTCTCTCTAGATCTCTCTCTCATTCTCTCTCTTTCTCCTCTCTCTTTCTCCTCTCTCTTTCTCCTCTGTCCTCCTCTCTCTCTCTCCTATATCTGAGGACTGCCAACGGTCAGGGCCGCCAACGGCCACCTCTGGCTGGCCATGGCCAGCCACCACTCCCCTCTCTCTTTTTCTCTCTCAGTTTCCCTCTTTCTCTTTCATGAAAGCTTTCTCTCTTCTTTCTTTTTCTAGCTCTCTCTCTTCTCTCTCTTAATCCCTCTCTCTTTATTTTCTCTCTCCATAAAACACTCTCTCTCCTGGTGATGATATGGGTGTTGTCCGCACGCATGTGCACGTGTTTTGGGATTTTGGGATTTACGGTATTTTCTGAAGATTTAGGCGAGTGTCCACGCATCGTTTTGAGTTTTTCCGCTTCGTCGGTTCGACTATGTATTTTATCCTGTATTTTGGGATTGTATTGTATTTTGTACCGGGTTGTATTCTTGTATTTATATGTGACCGAGTGCCTAGAATTGTGCATGTATTATGCCTATGACGAATACTTGTACAAGAGTAATTTGCTTCCTGTACATATGCCATGCATGTGATGTTGTTTATTACTGCTTTATTATATGTGTGTATTCGACACTTACACCCTTGCAGGTACTATACCCAGCCTTCGGGCTGCGTCAGCGTTCGGGCTTTCTATACCTAACCTTCGGGTTGCGTTCAGCCTCCGGGCTTTCATGCTTCGCTTGGTAGGCGAGTCTAGCGCATAGCGCTTTCCTGCTAACTCCGCTCGAGTGTAGTTATACTGTGAGCGATAGTTGTACATTATCATGGCATCGTCACGAGCGGTAACTACACCGATCGTGATAGCCTCTAATATTGTACGCTAGCCTCGCTCCTACTTATCTAGCTTCATTTGATTGTTCGCTTGTCTGCTCGCTGACCTTATTCATGTCTTACTCAGCCTCCGGCTTTCACCACTTTACCGATAGATTAGTTATCACATGTTATATGCATATGTTTAGTACTAACACCTCTGCAGGTTCCTACTCTACCTTCGGGCCAATTAGCCTTTGGGCTTCACCCACTTCCTCAAAAGAGGAGTGTGTTCAAACCGTCAGGTCTTTTAGCGACACATGCTAGGCGGATCTAATGCTCAGTGCTTTGCCACTAACTCCGTTCGAGCATAGATATATCATGAGTGTGCTTCGGCACACATGGTAGAATAGCGTTCATACGCTTGCTCCATCGTATGTGTTTAGTTGTATCGCGACAGCGGTAACCACGCCTAACGTAATGGTGTCTAGTGTTGCACGTTAGCTTCGTTCTACCTTGTTTAGCTTTGCTTGGATGTACGCTGGCTTGCATGCCTATTTGTCTACTTGATAACTCAACTATTATTCTTTCCTTGATGGTTATGAAGAGTTTGAAACATGTACTTATACTGCTTTCTAAAACTATATTGTTTTTCCTGTATTCGTACTGATCCTTTGTATTGGTACCATTTTCCTGTATGTGTACCAATCTCTGGTATCAGTATTATTTTTCTATATTGAAATATGTGATAGTGATATCCACCATGCTATTACTTGACTCCTGACTCTTGCATGATATCAGCTGACCCCTGCTTGTTATCACTTATCACCTGCCACCTGATATATTACCACTTATCTTGTGATTATCATATTTCAAGAATCATGTCTTACTATCCTGTATATATATACAAGGACCTATATTTCTAATACTTATGTACTCCTGTAACTCCTAAAACTGTCCTGCTCCTGCTATTCCCATAATATGATAATTACATAATAATAAATTATAAAGAACAACTTACATCGAGTAAGGGAAAACTGATGGACTTCAAGTGATGAATATGTTTACAGTATATTAGATAGGTTGTGCAACTCAAATCTTCCGGATTTACCTGAGGGCCTCCAGGTGTCTGAGGGAGCGCTGGCTCCCTATCTCCTGTTACATTCCTGAATGGGCATAATATAAAATCCACTTCCTGTAGGCCTTGCGGCTAATTCTGTACACCAGCAACGGAACACTCTGATTCGTGGTCCTGGGCATGTACGAGACCCACTGTAAATAAAACCCATTAGTCTCATCATCAGTTTTCAATAACAACCTCAGCTTACTCATATATGAATGTATATGTGTTGGGACACTAGGGCACATACCTAGATATATGGGTAGATGAGTAATAAAAATAATGTGCTAATCAATAATTTGTCCTGTGATTTTGCAATTCGGGTTATATACACTCGGATTACGGTAACATGGGGCATAAGGTATATAGATGAGGGTTTTCTTGTTTGGATTATTCCTTCGACGTACTTATTTCATGAAGCCGTAAATGAGCTTGTACATCTAATTTTGCTTGAATTTGGTATTATCAATTTTATCAGTTTTATATTGTTTTCTTAGTTTAGAAGACAACTAAGTTATATGAACTCAGGATACAGTGACATGAGATATATATGGTATATATATGAGGGTTTCTTGTTTGAATTATTCCTTCGACGTACTAACCTCACTGATCGGTAATTTGGCCTTATATAACTGACTTTACCACATTTATTTTACTTGATACCTTATTCCCTGCTCTTGTGTGTTTGTGCTCACGATACGGTTTTCAGTACATGCTCTTTGGCTCGGATTTATCGATACACGTGTACCTATTTATGCACAACACTTGGCATTCACCACACCACTTATTGGGGAGTTCTGACTCTCCTAGACCTGCATGTTCAGATCCTAGAGTTTGGAGCTTGTGAATTCTTCTGGCTGCTGATCAGAGATGCGTAGAGGAAGCGTGAATTTTTGACAGACCGTCTAGGGCCCCTTCTTTTTAGGCTTCCCTTTTCATCTCCCAAGTTTTTCTTTTGTAACTTGTGAGTGTAGGCTGTCTAAAAATCACTAAAAGACAAGCCATTAAAAAGCAGAGTTTCAAGTTCTAGACGCGAAGGGTCAGCACCAAGGCGCGAGGGTCCAACACCCGCATCTCAGCATCAAGGCGCGTGGGCTCGACACCCGCGTCTCACCATCAAGGCGCGTGGGCTTGACACCCGCGTCTCAGCATCAAGGCGCGTGGGCTCGACACCGGCGTCTCAACATCAAGGCGTGTGGGCTCGACACCCGCGTCTCAACATCAAGGCGCGTGGGCTCGACACCTGCGTCTCAACCTCAAGATGCGTGGACTCGACACCCGCGTCTCGCACCTCGGTTATAACCGCCCTGGTTATTGGGCCAGTCACCGCCCACATAGCGGGGAAGTGGGAAAGTTGGCCCCTCATCTGGAGCATTTTTAGGGGGCACGTTCACCCCCTAGGACCTCTATAAATAGCCTCGTTTGCTATGAGGTCGGGCAATCAGAGAAGAGAGGGATAGACACAAGGGCGATCAGAAAGGCATCTGGCATCAGAAGATCACAGAGAGAGACAGACCGAGACAGGAGAGAGCTCAACTCTTCGTCAAGCTTGTTGTGTACAAGCTGCTCTTTGCCTACCTTCTCTTTGAGAGTTTTGATAGACAGAGCTGTGCTACTCCCTCTACCAGCCAAAGAGAAGATTCCCTGACGATCTCGACGGTCATCCGGTCAACGGAGAACAAGATTCACTCTCCACCGCCACACGAAGAACCCAGCACTAAACAAAGGGAGGATCCAAGACTCAACATCTTCCCTCCCTTGTAACTGGAAGGAAAAAGCAGTTTTGTTGTAATTTTTTCATCTGATTCAAGGAAAATTTTTACAGTAAAGACTTCTTTCCCTTTTTTTTCCGGTGCGTACAAGAGATGGCGACTCCGCTGGGGACTACATTTGTCACTGATGAGCAAATCGTGGCGCAGGATGACGTCCTCCGTAAGGGGAAGATGGTCGAATCGCTCATTGTCGAGTTCGACCAGGCGAAGTACGAAGAGTTTCTCTCTTCCGGCTCCAAGAGCCCAAAGACCCGCGTCTGCCGCCGGGTCTCGACGGGGAATGGCCCCGAAGCCCGATCTGTGGCTCTCTCGGGTGCCCCTGCTGCCAACTGTGCCAAGCAGCGCCAACGCCTCTCAGAAGGCCCGCGTGGCCCCAGGCACAACTGCCTTTGCGACCAACCACGTCGCACAGAACATCCACGTCAGCGTCTCTCAGGAGACCCGCGTGGTTAAAATCTCTGATGTTCAGCATCAGGATGTTGTTGGTCTCTCTCCACCTCCGCGACGCAACCGAAACGCTGAGCGTCGACAGAGGAGACGTGCGCGTCAGCTGCAAGTTGGAACCTCTGGTTGTCTGACTGAGGCTGGACGCAGCATACAAACTGGCGCCTTGCTCGCGCCCCGCGAAGTCCGCGTTTGGCGGCCCAAACGCGAGATTCCTTCAGTTAGGTCCTCTGAGGACCAACTCACCAAACGCCAAGGTGAAGCCTCTGTGCCTTGTCAAGCACAAGAGGCACGCGCCTATAGACGTGGGGCCCAGCAGCCTACTCCCTCTCAAGTGTCTCTGCCCCGACACACCAAGCAGCAACGCGACAGGCGCGTCTTGTCTCAACAGAGACGCCAGACGCGCGCTGAACAGTTGCGGCGCGAGAACCGCGTCCATGAAGCCTGCGTCCAGGCTGTACAGTACATCGATGCCTCCCGTCTTCGACGTTGCGAGGCTAATCTTTTCAATCCCCCTCCCATGGATTTGAGGGATTATTTGATGAAGAAAAGAAGTTTCAATCAGGCCACTTCGTCGTGTTGCTGCCAACGGCTCATCCATATGCTCTCTGAGTGCCGTTGCGGACCAGGCGTACATCAGCAGTCTTTAGTCAGACAGCTGACCCTAATTCCCCCGTCAGCTAAAAGAAGACGCTCCCACAGAAGGAGAACCTTCTCTGACGTTGAGTACCCGGAGCTCACTGCGAATATGACAAGCAGGAGTAAGGGAAAATAACCTGCAGTCAGCTCAGATGAGTCTGACTCTGAACCGGAAGGGGTGTATCAACACACTCGCACCCGGACCGGGGTCATTCCCCAATTGACTATAATGCCTTAGCCCATGGCATTAAAATGAATGATTCTCACTCCGTCGTAGCGGAATCGAGGGCTTCGAACTCTTCCGTCGAGAAGGAGACCTCTGCCTACATGACAGGCACTCCTGAGGAGACGGCTAAACGTTTAGAACAAATCCAGAAAGCACAAATGGATATGATTCTTTCTCAGCAGGAATCTATCAACTCCCTCAAGCAGGCGATTGCCCAGCTGCTCGAAGACAGGAGGAGGTCTCCTCCTAAAAAGTCAAAGGGCAAAGGGAGAAAGCTCATCTTCCGAACCTTCTGAGGAGATGCGGCGATCTACTTCCGGCTCGTCCAAGTCCTCGTCGCAAGCAAAGGGCGACCAAGATCCGGGGAAGGCTCATGCTAAAAGAATGAGTCAACTGGAGCGACGCCTCGAGGCCCTTGCCAATCGCAAAGACCTCCAAGAAGTAGGAGTGGTCCGGCCCTACCCAGCTGAATGGGACTTGGTTCCGTACCCGCCCAAGTTCAAAGCTCCAACTCTCCAAGCCTTTGATGGGAAGGGGTCACCCAACCAGCACATCTACTACTTCAAATCCCAAACCGGAAATGTAGTAGATAATGACGCCATCCTGGCGCGCCTGTTCATCGGCACCCTGAAAGGGTTGGCCTTTGAATGGTTTATGAAGCTCCCAGAAGGTTCTATCAAGAACTGGGGCGATTTGGAGAAGCTGTTCTTAACACGCTTCTTCGAGGATGACTCCGAAGTCACGATGCCCACTCTTTTGGCTACCAAACAGCGAAAAGGGGAGTCCGTCAAATCTTTCATGGAAAGGTTTCGGAATGTGGCACTCCGGTGTCCAAGCGGTATGACCCAGGCCACCCTGGTGGAAACATGCCGCCACAATCTCCAAACCTCACTCCTTACTCAAATAGGAGTTGCTGAAAGCCGCACCTGGAAGCAATTAGTCCAACAAGGTGAACAGGCTGAGGAGATTGTCGCCCGCGTCAGAGTGGAGGAAGGTAAGCCTAGGCCGGAAAGGTCGACAAGGCGTGCGCCAGACACATCCCTCCAAACAAAGCGGAAGGATAATTTGGCAACGGAGACCAAATCTCCTGCCAAACCTCAATCAGGCAAGGCGAGTGGCTCTTCAAGCCAGCCACGCGCCAACAAGCAATATTCCTTCAAGGAGGAACATGTCGATTCACTCTTTAAACTACTCAACAAGAGCAACCGACTGAAGCTCCCTGAAGCTAGGCGCCCCGAGGAAGTCGGCAAGACCGACAATCCCACCTATTGCTTGTACCACAGGATGCTGGGGCACCCTACTAAGAGCTGCTACGTCTTCAAGGACATCCTTCAAGCTCTGATTGACGCGGAGGTGTTAAAGCTCCGACCAGAGCAGAAGAAGGTGACGGCTAATGTGACGTCAGTTCTCCAGTTTGGAAGACAACCCCCAACGCCTGCGGGGGTGGTCCCTGTTCCAAGAGGAGAGCTGAGAGTGGTCAACACAGACCCTCACCAGCAGCAAGAGAAAGGCCTGGTACCCGTCCCTACACCTCAAGGGAAAATCATGTGGGTCCACCCTGACCTTGTCAATGAACAGCAATGGACTACTGTGACCAACAGGAAATCCAAAGGTAAGGAAGAAACAATAGTCTTGGCCGAGACTGATGTTCCCTCTCCTGCAATGTGGTGGGTGCCTCCTCTCGAGAAGCCGAGACTGATGTTCCCTCATTAACCGACTCAGAGGAAGAAACAATAGTCTTGGCCGCAGAGCCCAACCAACCGATGGCGGGAACCCGTTCGGGACAGCCGTACTTGAAGCAGTATGGCGAGATGGCGGTAGTCCCTCCACAACCAGCTGCAGAACTAACCAAGCCCTCCGCAAGACAACCTGTGGAGAAACAGAAAGAAACTCGGTTTTCTCGAGTTCTTTCGAAAGGTATGGCGGAAGGATCCACGACACCTTACCGCTTTGATGTCCTGACTCAACTAGCCAACATCCCGGCACGCATTACCTTGTATGAACTTCTTAGACTATCAAAGTCGACCAGAGAAGCTCTACAAGAGGCTCTGGCAAATGCTGAGGTCTTCATGACCCAGGTGCCAAAGGAGGATGATGTAGAGAATTGTCTCCACACCTCCCAGAATGCCCCCTGCATTACCTTCACAGCAGATGACATGCAGGTTAAAGGGAAGCATGATCGACCCCTGTATTTCACAGGGTATATCGGATCGTCTGAGGTGAACCGCATTCAGGTAGATCCAGGTCCGCGTTGAGCATCATGCCTCGCCGGGTCATGCAACATCTGGGCATTCCTACTCATCGCTTGAGCCCTACTCAGACAACTATCTATGGGTTCAATGCCAACCAGACCCGTCCGATGGGGAAAATCAAGCTCAAATGCCAGATTGGAAGCCTCAAGTTGGAAGTGACATGCTACGTCATCGACGCCGACACTTCCTACAATCTATTGCTGGGACGACCGTGGATTCACCGCAACTCCATCGTTCCCTTCACTCTCCACCAAGTCATGAAATACATTGACGGGAGTGGAAAGGTGCAGACGTTGATCGCCGAAAGGTATCCGTTCAAAGGGGTCGAGAATTATTTCACCGACTCTTTGCTGTACCAAGATCCGGTGGAGGCGGATGAAGTCCCGCGACCAGAGGAGCCAGACTCTGGTAACGAAGCTGACACCGAGCCCGAGAAAGAAGAGTGCCTGTGGGAGTTAGAACCACTTGTAAAGAGCACTAATAAGCTCGATGTTGATAATACCACCGACGATGTAGGCGGTTGGTATATTAATGAAGATTTAGATTTTGCGTATTTTTCTGTGTTTGCTTCTGATTCAGTACCATCAGACACTAGCACCGAAGTAGACGATGACCCCTGGTCGGCAATAGATGCTTTGGCATCGTTGCATGTACCAGTGAAGTCGTCCTTCGAGACATACCAAGATAATGGTAATGCGCAAGAATCTATATTTATGGTTACAGCAAGACGGAAAGGCCAAAAACCAATTCTTTTTGGGCGAATCTCGTCTGAACCAACGCCCCGCGAAGAATCGGAAGGCGAGGAGGAATCCCCTCAGTTCGGTCATTATGAACCAAAAGCACTCAAAATGATGAGATGCATGGGGTACGACCTGACCAACAGACCCGGGTTGAACTTCGGCAAAGGAAGGAGGACGCTGCTTCGATCCTTTGTGCCGAAAGGGAAGGCCCCTGATTATTATCATCGGACGTGCCGGGGGTTGGGCTATGTATCAACTCCGGTCCCATCAGCCTCCGATTCTCAAGAATTGTTGAGCAACGATTACTCTTCAGACACATCATCTTGGGAGTCAGATGTCAGTGTCGGCAACATCTTCAAGGAACTTTCAGTGAACATGGTTTCGACAAGCCACCTGGAAGATGGAAATGAAGAAATGATCCAATCTGATACAGATCCTTGGATCAAACATTTAAATGCTCTTTGGGACACTCGCTTTGAACAGCGCGAGCCACCCACAGAAGACAAGGTTGTTCAAGTCAACCTAGGAGATGAGGCTAACCCTAAGCCCATCTTCATAAGTGACGGCCTGTCACCTTCGGAGAAAAAGGATCTAATATCTTTTGTACAAGAGTATATAGACGTCTTCGCCTGGAATTATGAGGACATGCCAGGACTCGATCCTCAAGTGGCTATGCACCGCCTCAACATCAATCCGGACGCAAAACCCGTCAAACAACAGCAGCGACGGTTTCGTCCAGAAATAATGGAGGCAATTCAATCAGAAGTCAGAAAACTTATTGATTCTGGCTTCATCAGGGAAGAACAACATCCCGACTGGGTAGCCAACATCGTCCCCGTCGCCAAGAAGAATGGGAAGATCTGGATCTGCATCGACTTCCGCGATCTAAACGAGGCCTGCCCCAAGGACGAATTCCCATTGCCGATCACAGATGTCATGATTGACAATACTTGTGAATTCGAACGAATGTCCTTCATGGACGGATTCTCAGGATACAATCAAATCAAAATGTATCCTGATGACGAAAAGCATACCTCCTTCAGGACACCTCTAGGGGTATATTGCTACACCGTCATGCCCTTCGGACTGAAAAATGCAGGGGCAACATACCAAAGGGCCATGAACGCCATTTTCCATCAGCAAATACGCAAAACGGTGGAATGTTATGTTGATGACACCGCGGTAAAGAGCCGCACTAAAGGTGATCACATAGCGGACATGAAGGTGGTCTTCGACATCATGCGGGCTCATCAATTGAAGATAAATCCCACAAAGTACTTCCTGGGGGTGGCCAGTGGCAAATTCTTAGGATTTGTTATAACATCCACCGAAATTCACTTGGACCCGGAAAAGGTTCGCGCTATCCAGGAGATGCAACCCCCGAGAAATCTCAAAGAACTCAGGGGATTGCAGTGACGATTGGCGTACATCCGCAGGTTTATCTCAAATCTCTCTGGAAGATGCCAACCCTTCGCTAAGTTAATGAAGAAGGGTGTCTCATTCATTTGGGATAACGCTTGCCAACAAGCGTTCGAGGAAATCAAGCAATACCTCACCAACCACCAGTACTTGCAGCTCCGGTATCCGGAAAGCCTTTCCTGGTGTACATCCAGGCAATGGATCATTCTTTGGGAGCTCTATTAGCTTAGAATGATGATCACGGACGTGAGCAAGCAATCTACTATCTGAGTAGAATAATGATCGGAGCCGAACATCGGTATAACCCGATCGAGAAGAAATGTTTGGCATTAGTGTTCGCTATTCAGAAAATGCGGCACTATCCGGTAGGCCAAACTATAAACGTCATATCAAAAGTTAACCCCCTGAGGTTACTTATGACTAAGCCTTCATCATTAAAAGGCCGGCTGGCAAAATGGGCCATATTGCTCTCTCAATATGAGATGCACTTTTTACCACAAAAGGCCATTAAGGGACAAGCAGTAGCGGATTTCCTAGCTGAGCACCCAGATCTGAGGGCAGCCAAAGTCTACGAGGATCTCTCAGATGAAGTTGCTGAAGTCTGCCTGACTCAGATATCGTTCGAAAGTCAAGTGTGGCAACTTTTCTTCGACGGTGCGTCAAGGACAAGCCCAAAGGGACACGTAGTAGCGGGGGTAGGAGTAGTACTCGTATCCCCACAAAATTATGTGATTCCCCGAGCTGTCTCATTAACTGAGCCTTACTCCAACAATGTGGCGGAGTACAACGCTCTTTTGATTGGGATGCAATTCGCCGATGAGATTGGCGTTAAAAATCTCGAGGCATACGGCGACTCTAAACTCATCGTCAGCCAAGTTCGCGGGGAGTACGAAGTCAGACATGAGGACCTAATACCCTACCACAACGCAACTATCCGCATGGCCGAGGGATTTACAAGCTTCTACATCGACCATGTATCGCGCAGGCAAAATGCGCACGCGGATGCACTCGCATCCCTCGCGGCCTCCTTAGCTCTTCCAGCTGGAGCAATGGAGAAGATATTCGTCTACAGCCACGACCTGTATTGCCCGAGAAATGCTCTCGAGGGCTATCAGGAGTCAAAGGGAGATTGTCAAGGCAAAGAAGCACTGGAATTGTCAACCGGTCCAGAGCTTAAAGACTGGCGATTCCCCTACATTGATTTCGTCTTATACGACATTCTCCCTGAAGACACTAAAGAGGCGGCTGCCATTCGAAAGAAAGCCCCCAAATTCTATTATAATGCGATTACGCGAACATTGTATCGTCGATCGCATGACGGGATCTTACTCCGGTGCCTTTCACCAAAAGAAGCCCAAGAGGTATTGAGAGAAGCCCACGACGGTATGTGTGGAGCCCATCAACCTGGCCCAAAACTGGCACATCGACTCCAAAGATTGGGTTACTATTGGCCCAAGATGGTTGCCGACGCCGTCACCTATGCTAAAAGATGCCACGCTTGCCAAGTGCATGGCGATTTCATCCATCAAGCACCAGGGTATCTCCACTCTACAACCTCTACCTGGCCATTTGAAATGTGGGGGATGGATGTGGTTGGCCCTATCAGCCCACCATCATCAAAAGGACATCAGTTTATTTTGACAATAACCGATTACTTCTCTAAATGGGCCGAAGCCATCCCTTTGAAGGAGGTAAAATCGTCTAACATGATCAAGTTCGTGAAACATCACGTTATTTACCGTTTCGGTGTACCTCGGCGAATCGTCCATGACAATGGACCTCAGTTCATCAGCCAGGCTTTCCAGAGATTCTGCGCTAAGTTCAGAATCCAGAGTGTGTCCTCAACGGCATACTATCCTGCCGCTAATGGCCTCGCAGAAGCTTTCAACAAGACTATTGGCAAGCTTCTCAAGAAGTTCGTCTCGAAAAGTCAAGGAGACTGGGACGACAAGTTGGGTTAATGCTTATGGGCTTACCGCACAACTGTGCGAACCCCGACTAAAGCTACGCCATTTTCTTTGGTATACGGGTGTGAAGCCGTGCTCCCACTGGAAATCCAAATTCCATCTCTACGCGTCGCCTTGACAGCGGAGATGACAACAGAGGAGAAGCATCGACAGCGACTCCAGGAACTGGAGGCCTTAGATGATAAACGTCTGCAGGCCCAACAACAAATCAAGATCTACCAAGCTCGTATTACCAGAGCCTTCAACAAGAAAGTTAAAATGCGAACTTTCAAGAAAGGCGATCTTGTCTTAGCCGTCAGAAGACCCATGGTAATGACGCACAAGACAAAAGGAAAATTCCAACCCAAATGGGAAGGACCATTTGTAGTAGAGTCAGTCTACTCAAATGGGTCATATCGCCTCATAACCTCAAATGGCGATACACTCATGATGCCGATCAATGGCAGGTTCCTGAAGAAATACTATCCTTAGATGGTATTCTTCCGCTGATCAAGTTAAAAGTACACCTCTGATCAAAGTAAGAAGAATTTCTTCATTATAACATCCGACGCCCCCGACGGCTAAGGATAGAGGAAAATGTTGGCTTCTAAGCCCAACATAAGTCTTCGACAACTCATCATGCTGAGGGAATAGCATGGCTAGCCCAACTCAAACGGTAGTTGGTAAAGGCACCTCAAATCCGTTGATAGCTAAGGGTTTACTAAAAATCCTAAGTGGACTTGGCTCCACTCTTTCCTCCAAAATCTCTTACCAATTCTCATCCACAGAATGGTAGGTCTATAAAATACAACCATTACTAAGTTAACACTATACCTCTGGTAATGGAAACTTTTCAATATTCCTTGTCGAGTACAAATTTTGTTTGTCAACTCTACATGGAGTATCAAACTTTCAAATTTGCCAAGTTAACACTATACCTCTGGCACTTCAAATTTTCACTTGTCAATTCTTACCAATAGAATGACAGATCCTCAAATTGCTCTTATCATGAGTCAATTTTTGTCAAGTTAATACTACACCTCTGACAAATTACTATTAAAGTTTAACACCACACCTCTAAACAGTAATTAGGTTTCTGTCAGGTTTAATATTACACCTCTGACAGTCACTTTTCTTCAGACTTCCATATCGAAGCTGAAATGGATGATGCTAAGTTAACATTACACCTCTAGTATCAAGTCATTGCTAAGTTAAACAATACACCTATGGCCATGACTTTCCCTCGGACTTCCTTATACAAGCCGAGATGACCAATGCCAAGTTCAACATTACACCTCTAGCATTACCCTCACTGTCAAGTTAAACATTACACCTATGACAGTGACACTTCTGAGTTAAGTTAATATCACACCTCTGACTCACATCCTTGTCAAGTTAACATTACACTTCTGACAAGACCACTTTCAACCCGTTAAGTTAATATCACACCTCTAACGGTAACAAACTTTCCTAGATTCCTCACGAGTCTAGTCTCACTTGTTATTCTCTTCAACAGAATAACAAGTCTACCTAAAAACATTGTTAGGTTAATACTACACCATCAACAGTGTTTCCATCAAATCCCCAGCTGAGCTCAATCAAGTTAATCCCAAACACTTGATAAAAGTTCACCCTCCCTGGGGGTACCAATTCTACTTGTCACTTTCTCTTATAAAGTGGCAGGTCCACCAAAAATTATTTCATCTTTGTCAAGTTAATATTACACCTCTGACAGTATTGTGAGAGTTCCTGAAATAGGATCTTTCCCTACGAAGTTTGACTTATTAATTTTGACAAAGTCAAAGATTCTTTGCTTCTATGAGTCTAACTGAAGACAAAAAGTTCAAGACAATGAAAGAGGCAAAAAGAAAAGTGTCACTTTTATTTATTTTCAGGCATATGAAAGTGATACAAAACGCTCTCTTATACAATAAGATTGAGTGTTACCATTAAGGAGTACAAAGAAGTCCCTCTCTCAGAGGCCGTACTCACTCCTTGAAGCCGCATCTGATTCCCAGTGCACGATGTCTGGAAAAGCGCCAAACTGTGGCGACAGTTGAAGCCGATTGCACTAGCCCTAGCTGGCTAAGCTAAGAGCAATGGTGTTCTTGAGGTCCGGTGGCAGCAGAAAACCCTTCAACCCTTCATTCATGAGCATCTCTTTCGCCAGAAGGCCATCCAACAAACATGGAGTGTCCTCGATGTCACTTCTGGGGTGAGAGAGGAAGGGGATGCTAACCACCACTATATCCACCGTAACCCCCTCGCCGCCATCCTTACCCTGACCATCCCTTGCCAGCACGCATGACTGGTGCGTCGCATTCAAAGAGATCTTGGCGAGGGTTAAGTCCCCGACAAGGGCCATGACTTCTTCCCTTGTAGACGACGAGGACCATGACTTCTTCCCTTGTAGATGAACATCAAACGAGTTCGCCGACCGGAATATTCTTCCAGGGGCCCAGCGAACCTGAAAAAGGACAATCAAGCCTACCTACAAGGAATAAACAAGGGGGTTAGAAAATCTGGAACTTAGTATACTTCAACAAAGAAAACTAAGTGACAGACGCGGCTATTGTCGAAGACTTCAGACGCGGGAATGAGCCCGCGCAGTGAGTCAAAATACCGCGTCAACAGAAGCAGACGCGAATCAAAACTGTGCCACACACAGGATTCAAACGCGGTCGACGCGAATCAAAACTGTGCCACACACAGGATTCAAACGCGGTCGACGCGAATCAAAACTGTGCCACACAGAGGATTCAAACGCGGTCTCATTTTGCGCCCGCGCCTAAAACACAAGGCGCGAAAGGACTCAGACGTCGAAAATTGCCATCTCCCTGTTGAGGGAACAGGGGTTGCAAAATTCGGGTCTGAAACCTTCAGCCCGAGTTAGAATTCATCCAAGTCAGTGGCCTTAAAACGCGAGCTTCATGAGCAAAGTCAGCGTCAAGCGCCAAAGACTTCTGTACTCGCGTCCAGCGAAGTTTAAGTCGGCGGCGCAAATTCCAGAAGGAATGCACCAACTCAGACTTCATGAGGAAATCCAGATGATGATGATGCCAAAGTGCAAACTTGGGTGGACTAGAAACATCACGGCAAGTCGGGACGGCATACCAGCAGAGGCCTCTGTCAAGAGTTTAACTCTCTGCATCGAAGCGCGGACATAAAAGGAGTTCAGAGAGATGATTTTTGTTATTGAAATCACTTGACAGTGGTAGTCTTCTGAAGAGACCAAACAGAAGCATGAAAGCTCTGGGTCACCTTCATCCATGGAGGCAAACCCCTGGTGAAGTACTTTGAAGGGGGAAGGCAGAAACTCTCAGAGCACTCGCTCTCAAAAAGAACACAGTATGGACTGTTAAAGGGAGAGAAGGAACCCCTATTTATAGGCAGCCCCTGATAGCTGTCATTAATGGTTCATTAATCAAAACCGTCGGCCTTAATGACCGCACGACCGTCAAAGTCCAATAGGAGTCTGACGCGTGGAACGTTGCTTCGGGAAGCGTCGCAGGCGCTGGTCTCAAACCGCCAGCGCCGGTTTTGCATTAAAAGGCATTAACGCCTGAGTCCAATGAGGAACCAACGCGTGGACAACTGCTTCGAGAAACAACGGATGACCCGGTTTCCCAATCATCAATGAAGACTTGACGTTCAAAGATCTCATAAAATCTTTATGTCAGGCCGCATGTAACGTCTGGAAGTTTCATCGATACGCAGATGGGAAAACCGCGTCCCGGAACCCGCGTCTCCTTTTTTCAGAATGAATGACGTCCACCTGCGTTCCAAAGGAAAGTCCGCGTGACTCAGAATCGCGTCCCTTCAGCAAACAGGGCCCATTTTAAGGGAAAGCACTTGACTCAGCAAAGGACTTAGTCCATTCTGAGATTAAGGGGAAAATACACAGGGCCGCGTCCATCGCGTCTACTCGAGTCGCGTCTTCATTGGTAGGACAGACTCGCGTTACTCAAAGCCGTGTTTCTCTCTGCGAGTTGACGCCGCCGCGTCTCCCTATGGATTGACGCCGCGTCTCATCAAAAGGACTTTGTTCTATCTGAGTTCTTATGAACTGATGACCGCGTCTCTCCATGAATTGACGCCGCGTCTCATCAAAAGGACTTAGTTCTACCTAAGTCCCTATGAACCAATGCCGCGTCTCATCAAAAGGGCTTAGTTCTGCCTAAGGTCCTATGGACCAAATCCGCGTTTTGCAAACCAAGACTTATGAAAAATCTCTAAGTACTTGGGCTCAGGTGCAAGATTCATCAAAAACCTGCACCTGATGAAAAATCTTCAAGTCCGCGTCTGAACCCTTCACAATTAGAAATATTCTAAGTGAAGAATCTGAAATACAGGACTCGCTGGCACCGGGTCATCAAACCCGCGCCTTGGTTATCAACTCAAAGACCGCGTCTGAGACCGCGTCTGAGAATCAAACACGGTTTGTTTTCTGTGTTAATGGTTCTCCTCCAAAAGATATCTTTTTGGGGTTCCATGAACTCCCATTAATGGTGAAGTTCAAGCCTAAACGGCGTTATACCTGGGAAAGAGACTGCCTGCGCGGAGGAACCGCCCCTCTGGGCCTCGGTGACGGTCGCTCTTGAAGAGGATGCGGTTGGCTTGGTCTTGGGTACCATTGGTGATTAAGAATCCAGTAATGGAGATGAACAGAGAAAGAAGAACTCTTTTTCTTGAAAACCCTAAACAAGTACGCTCGGAGAAGAAGAGGTATCTCTCTGACTGTTGCCATTTATAGGCACAAGGATTCGCGAAGATACGCGGCGCGTGGCTCGATTAGTTCTGCAGCGAGTCATCGCTTGACGCGTGGAAGAAATCATTTTGATGATTCGCGAAGATCATGCGCCATGACTCTGCAGCGAGTCATCGCTTGACATGTGGAACAGATCATTTAATGAACCGGGAAATCCGCGCGCCAAAAGGTGAAATCCCGTCGGTTCCCCAGGCCAACTGGCAGTGCAATCATGACATGGCACGGATTCGCACCCGACGGTCGCGTCTCTTCGATGGACATGCCCCGTCATCACCACCATAAATGCATTCAAAAAGTCGCGTCTCTCTAAGAAGTTCGCGTCTTTCTAGCCCGGCTGAACATCGCGTCTGCTTTATGGAAAATCAGTTGCGTTTTTCATTTCCAAAAGACGCACCCCATGAAAGTCGCGTCTGTAAAGCAGTACTATCTCTGCTCTTCAAAAAGAACTGGCGTTCAGTCCTTGCTTCTGCAGATCAGTTCAACAGTACACTGGCACAAGCAGACGATCGTCCACTCCTGGCTTAAAGCGCGTCCATGACAGACTAAAAGCAATCGGGGAGGTTTAGACTGTGTATCTAGACACTCAACATGATCAACTCTGGTGACTTTAAAGAGTTCAATAGTACACTCACGAAGACCAACTCCAGATAAGATCAAACCCGGAGCATTAACAGTCCAGTCATAGAGGTGAATTCAGCTAAAATCCAAAGTATTTCGAAATCCGTCCCATTTAACTGCAGAATATCGAAAACTTTGGAGGGGGTTCTGTAGGCTGTCTAAAAATCACTAAAAGACAAGCCATTAAAAAGCAGAGTTGCAAGTTCTAGACGCGAAGGCTCAGCACCAAGGCGCGAGGGTCCAACACCCGCGTCTCAGCATCAAGGCGCGTGGGCTCGACACCCGCGTCTCAGCATCAAGGCGTGTGGGCTCGACACCCGCGTCTCAGCATCAAGGCGCATGGGCTCGACACCCACGTCTCAACCTCAAGACGCGTGGACTCGACACCCGCGTCTCGCGCCTCGGTTATAACCGCCCTGGTTATTGGGCCAGTCACCGCCCACATAGCGGGGAAGTGGGGAAGTTGGCCCCTCATCGTGGAGCATTTTTAGGGGGCACGTTCACCCCCTAGGACCTCTATAAATAACCTCGTTTGCTATGAGGTCGGGCAATCAGAGAAGAGAGGGATAGACACAAGGGCGATCAGAAAGGCATCTAGCATCAGAAGATCACAGAGAGAGACAGACCGAGACAGGAGAGAGCTCAACTCTTCGTCAAGCTTGCTGCGTACAAGCTGCTCTTTGCCTACCTTCTCTTTGAGAGTTTTGGTAGACAGAGCTGTGCTACTCCCTCTACCAGCCAAAGAGAAGATTCCCTGACGATCCCGACGGTCATCCGGTCAACAGAGAATAAGATTCACTCTCCACCGCCACACGAAGAACCCAGTACTAAACAAAGGGAGGATCCAAGACTCAACATCTTCCCTCCTTTGTAACTGGAAGGAAAAAGCAGTTTTGTTGTAATTTTTTCATCTAATTCAAGGAAAATTTTACAGTAAAGACTTCTTTCCCTTTTTTTTTCCGGCGCGTACAGTGAGCATCTTTTGAACTGTTCATAATTATATATTTCTTTGTATTCTCATATTTGCGCTTATCAGTTATGTAATATTCTTGTAATATTGTGTCACATCCTGTGATAACTTCATAATTGTACTCATATGTTGGAATATATAATACACCATGTACTTTCATACTTTGATTCTTACATGTACTGATGCTTAGCGTATTTATGTGAAAAATATTTTAATCTACGTATATACGTCATAGTAAAGTGTCCGTATCTGCTGGATTAGGGCGTTATAGGATGGTATCAGAGCCTAAGCTCTCACATCTTTAGTACAATCAGTCAGCAAATTAATGGTAAAGAAATTTGCAACGAGAATGCATGAGTCCTGATTATACAATCCAACTACAAGTGTAGAGTTATTTATTTCTTCTTAATTGTCTTTCCTTTGATTCTTGTATCCCTTCCATTTTTCACTATTTCAGTTTTTGTAGTCTTTATACTAACTTAAGATATGGGTAGACTAGAAAGGTAGCGGCAGGACAAATATGGTTCTCTCTTCACTAATTCTGGTATTCTTTAATTCTAGTGCATCATGTTATCTTACACTGGATAGTTCTTCGGCTTTGCATTCTAAGCTTTTATGTATAGACGCACCACGGGGACCAGTACAGAAAGTTGGGTAGTCATCCCTTATTTAATCAGATAGACTGTATCACTACACGAGAAATATCAGTATGAACAGTTTTCCAGATCTAGAACTTCTGTCAGGTAGAGTTATGGTATTTTCCATATTATTTCAGTAAATGATCATGATCTCTTCTATTGACTTCACTGAGCTCACCCACAACGTCCAATTATCTTTATGGATTTGATGACCCACAGACCCAGCTGACCTCGCCAAGCAAGAGTCATGATTTAGCCACACGAGATCAACCAGGTGTGGGCTTTGCTGCACCCTGGCGCTTAGCATTTAGTGTTGTGTTATGCGATGACTTCGCCACATGAGCTCTGCCAAGTGCGAGCTTGTAGAGCGTTAGCTCTACTGCACTCTAGTTCTTAGCACCAGATGCTGTGTTACACAATGGCCCCACCTAGTCCTGGCTTCACTCATGGCTAGTTCCGTCAGAGTTTAGCATCCTAACCTTGTTTCTCAGATTTCTCTTGCCTAACGTGTTGCATAGACTTAGTGAATAAGTTTTCTCAATGCATCTGAACCGGTTTGTCAAAATCTTTATTGATGATCTATCCGGCCAACCTTGCAGAGCTTGGATATTTTCTAGATATTCATCTGTAGTCTAGTTATCATTCAGAAGTTGGTTGTTTTATACTCTTGGTTATGACTTTCAGAGTTATCATCTCCTAGTATTCAGAACCTATTAATATTGGTTTTCTTGATTCATAATCTCTTCATTAGGGTTCTCTTTATTTTTGATTTTCTGGTCTACTTTCGGAGTAATGGTATGTATGCAACATGTCAGAGAATTCTACTGCAGACTCTTCGTCAAGCATAGCTTCGTGCCATACGGGGTTTCTGTATTATTTTATGGGTTTTTATGGATTTCTGTGGTTCCCATCAGCTTTATCTCACAGTATATATGGAGTGTTATTGATCATCTTACTAATTCAGTTTGCTTCGTGTTATTCAGATGTCAATCTACTGAAGTTCCGGCATTAATCTTTATCAGCAAATATCAGGTCCGTATTATTATAGTACCGTCAGAAGATTTATACGGCAGAAGTGCAGAAGACGTCTAGGTCTAGAGATATCGATCAGTTGATTTGTGAGCGTCACCCTTAGTTATGCATATCTTAAGTGGTATAGTTCTCATCCCTATCTTTCCTGTGTTCATTTTTTCCTTATAGAAATTTCGAGGATGAAATTTTGTAAGGTGGATGGAATGTTACACCCCGTTCTCAAAATACGTACTTAGATACGTATTTAAATTTTTGATCATATTTTTCTGATTTACTTTTCGTATTTGCTTTTGTTTTATGATTATTTATGTGATTGTTTTGCATTGGATCCAGATTCGTAGACTCGGAGTCAGCCCTAGTCTGAACTAGGGACTCGATCCTCGTGTATTGCTTGATTTAATTTTTTCAGTAGTCAGATTTGATCGATTTCAGTTTCAAACATTATTTTCCAATATTTTAGTTTTTTCATGATTTTTTAGAATTTTTGCAAATTAAATTGTAAAATCTTCAAAATCGGTGAAGACTGGTATCGTTGGTCGATTCCAAGATTTTTATTGACAAACAGAGTTGAATTTCTAAAATTCACTTTCATAGTATTTCTTAGAATAACATTTTCTACCTTATTATATTTTTAGAGAATTTTCTAAATTTATCAAAACTCGACTGGATTGGTGCCAGCCAGCATCGCTGGTTGATTCTAAAATTTTTTTAATTTAAAAATGAGTTTTATTTCTAAAAAATGATTTCATATTATTTCTCAGGGTGATGTTTTTTAGCTCTGGGTACTTTTGGAGATTTTTCTGGAATAGTTGATATTTTTTAGATTATTATAATATTATTTATTTTTGAATCTTTTTCTCTGCCTTCTTTCTTTCTTTTCTTTTCCCTTTCTTTATTCCCCCATCAACTGCATGTAACCCCCCATGTGGGCCACCTGCCCCATTAATTCCCTCTCACCTCACTCACTTCCCTCTCTCTTTTGTTTTCCTTTCTTTTGTTTTCCTTTTTTTTTCTTTTCCTTCTTCTTCTTCTTCTTCTCTTCTTCCTGGCGATGACGACAACCTACCACCGCGCTGCCGCCATGCCTCCTCCTCTGGCAACTCGAGCTCCCCTCCCTCTCTCTTCTCCTTCTCTCTTTCTCTTTCTTTTTTTTTCTCTTCCCTCTCTTCTTCTTCTTCTTCTTCTTTTCTTTTCTTCTTTTTTCTTCTTTTCCTTCTTTCCCCTTCCTCCTCCCCGCGGCTTGGCCATGATGGCCAGCACCCTCGCGCTACCTGGTCAGCCAATCCCCTCTCTCCTTCTCTCCTCTCCTCTCTCTGAATCTCTCTTCTCTTTCTCTCTATCCCTTCCTTCACTTTTCTTTCTCACCCTCTCCCTCTCTTCTCTCTGTTGGGCCGCCGGGGACCATAACCGCTACTAGCCGTCGCCTGGCCGGCCACCAGAGGCATGCCAGCCAGCCACCCCTCTCCTCTCCCCTTTTCCCTCTTTTAGTATCTCTCTAGATCCCTCTCATTCTCTCTCCCCTCACTCTCTCTCCTCACTGTCTCGCCTCTGTCTGAGCACTGCCGGCGGCCAAGGCCGTTGCTGGCCACCACGACCCCTCTCTCCTTTTCATCTCTCAGTTACCCTCTCTCTTGAAACACTCTCTCTCTTGAAACTCTCTCTCTCTCCTGGTGATGATGTTGGTGTTGCTCGCGCGCGTGTGCACGTGTTTTGAGACTTCAAGATTTACAGTATTTTCTAAAGACTAGGCAAGTGTTCTCGCCTCGTTTTAGGTTTTCCCGCTTTGTCGGGTCGACTATATATTTTATCCTGTATTTTGAGATTGTGTTGTATTTTGTATTGGGTTGTACCTTTATATTTGTATGTGATCGAGTACCCAGGATTGTGCATGTATTATGCCTGTGATGAATGCTTGTACTAGAGTAGTTTACTTCCTGTATATATGTCATGCCTGTGATGTTGTCTATTACTGCTTTCTTATATGTGTGTGTGTTCGACACTAATACTTCTGCAGGTACTTTACCCAGCCTTCGGGCAGGGTTCAGCCTCCAGGCTTTCTATACCCAACCTTTGGGTTGCGTTCAGCCTACGGGCTCTCATGCTCCGCCTGGTAGGCGAGTCGATCGCACAAGACATCCCTGCTAACTCCACTCGAGAGTACTTACAGCCGCGAGCGATAGCTGTACATTATCGTGGCATCGTCACGAGCGGTAACTACGTCGAGCGTGATAACCTCTAACGTTGTACGCTAGCCTCGCTCCAGCTTGTCAAGTTTCGCTTGATTATTTTCTTGTCTGCTCGCTGACCTTATGTCTTACTCAGCCTCCGGCTTTCACCACTTTACCGATAGATTAGTTATCACCTGTTATATGCGTGTGCTTGGTACTAACACCTCTGCAAGTACCTACTTTGCCTTCGGGCCTATTAGCCTTTGGGCTTTCACCCACCTCCTCGAAAGAGGAATGCTTTTAGACCGTCAGGTCTTTTAGCTACGCCTGCTAGGCAGATCTAGCGCTCAGCGCTTTACCGCTAACTCCGTTCGAGCGTAGTTATACTGTGAGCGCGGCTTCGCCACACACGGTAGAATAGTGTTCATACGCTTGCTCCGTCGTATGCGTTTAGCCGTGCCACGAGCGGTATCCATGCCGAACGTGATGGCGTCTAGTGCTATATGTTAGCTTCGCTCCAGCTTGTTTAGCTTCACTTGGATGCACGCTTGCTTGCATGTCTATTTGTCTACTTGATAATTCAACTATTATTCTTTCCTTGATGGTTATGAAGAGTTTGAAACCTGTACTTATATCGTTTTCAAAATTGTATTATTTTCTTGTATTCGTACTGATTCTCTGTATCGGTATCGTTTTCCTGTATGGGTACCGATCCCTTGTATCTGTACTGTTTTCTTGTATTGAAACATATGATAGTGATAACTACCATACTATTACTTGACACCTGACTCTGGCATGCTATCACCTGACCCCTGCTTGTTATCACCTGACACCAGCTTGATATCACTTATCACCTGCCACGTTTGTGATTATCATATTTCGAGAATCATATCTTGCTATCCTGTATTACATTTATAGTGACCAATATTTCTAGTACTTATGTACTCCTGTAACTCCTGAACCTGTCTTGCTCCTGTTATTCTCATAATATGCTAATTACATAATAATAAATAATAAAAAGAAAAACTTACATCGGGTAAGGGAAAAATTGATTGACTTCAAGTGGTGAATATGTTTACAGTGGTATTAGATATTTTGTGCAACTCAAATCTTCCGGATCTACCTGAGGGCCTCTAGGCGTCCGAAGGGAGCACTGGATCCCTACCTCCTGTTAATTCCTGAATGGGCATAATATAAGACCCACTTTCGTAAACCTTACGGCTGGTTCCGTACACCAACAATGGAACACCCTAGGTCGTGATCCAGGGCATGTACGGCACCCACTATAAACATAACTCATAGATCTCATCATCAGTTTCCAATAACAACCTTAGCTTACTCATATATGGATGTATGTGTGTTGGAACGCTATGGCACATACCTAGATATATGGGTAGGATGAGTAATAATAGTAAAGGGCTAATCAATAATTCGTCATGCGATTTTGCAATTCGGGTTGTATACACTCGGATTACAGTAATATGGGGCATAAGGTATATGATGAGGGTTTTCTTATTTGGATTATTCTTTCGACGTACTTATCTCATGAAGCCGTAAACTGAGCTTGTACAGCTAGTTTTGCTTGTATTCGGTATTATAGGTTTTATCAGTTTTTATACTGTTTTCTTAATTTAGGAGACAACTCAGGTTATATAAACTCAGAATACAGTGACGTGAGGTATATATGATATAGATATAGGGGTTTCCTTGTTTGAATTACTTCTTCGACATACTAACCTCACTGATCGATAATTTGAGCTTATATAACTAGTTTTACTACATTTACTTTACTTGATACCTCATTCCCTGCTCCTGTGTTTTTGTGCTCACAACACAATTTTCAGTACATGCTCTTTGACTCTGATTTATCGATACACGTGTGCCTATTTATGCACGCCACTTGGGATTCACCACACAACTCCTTAGGGAGTTCTGACTCCCCTGAACCTACATGTTCTGATCCCGGAGCTTGGAGCTTGTAGATTCTTCCAGTTGCTAATCAGAAATGCGCAGAGAAACCGTGGATGTTCGGTAGACTGTCTGGAGCCCCATCCTTTCAGGCTCCCATGTTCATCCCTTAAGTTTTTTTTTTGTAACTCATGAGCATCTTTTGTACTGTTCATGATTGTATATTTATTTATATTCTCGAATTTGCGCCTATCAGTGATGTAATATTCTTATAATATTGTGTCATATCCTGTGATAACTTTGTAATTGTACTCATATGTTGAAATATATAATGCACTACGTACTTTCGTACTCCGATTATTGCTTGTACTGATGCTTAACGTATATATGTGAGGGTATTTTTGATATATGTATACGTTACAGTAATGTCTCCGTACCCGCAGGATCGGGGCGTTACAATTTGATCTAAACTTGATTCCTTCGAGGTAGACTCCTTTTTGAGTTCTTGATATTATCTTTATACTTGAGCTCTTGAATCAACATGTATTAGATTCAAAACTTGATTTCGAATCTTTCGTTGAAGTTAAATATCAACTAAGATCTTGAATTAATATCTAAAACTTAAATAACACAAGATCATTAGTATTATAATTACATGAGTTAATCATCATCAAAATTAGAGTGATAGGCCTTTGGGCTAACAATCTCTCTTTTTGATGATGAGATAACTCATGGAGGTTTATGTGCATAGATTAAAGATGTACTTTGTAAAAGCTCCCCCTTAATTCATGCATAACATAAAATATATAGATATTCAATATAAGCTCATAAATAAATATTAAAATATAAACATATATGCATAAATATAAACATAACATGCATATATAAACTCTAAATTTCTTTCTTCTTTTTTGTCAATTCATCAACAAAGGGGTAAGAAGACAAGGTAAATGTATATGCGATATAAATTTATGAAAAGAAGAGATGTTAAGTTAACTCTTCGCATAAAAATAATACAAACTTATTGAATTTTTTGATAAATAAATTTAAAATAAATATAGATACATCAATTGAAAAATAATTGATGTAAAGGATGTTAATCAAAATTTTAGCATAATATTAAAAAAATATCAATTGAAATCAAATGAATAAATATGGATACCAATTAACAAAGCAACTCGAAATATAGATATCAATTGTAATAATTGATGCCAATTGAAAATATGAACAATTGCTAAAAGAAAAAAAAATTTCTCAAAAATGATAGGAATAAGATACCAATTGGAATTTAAATCAAGAAATTTCTCTCTTTTGAAATAATCACAAAATTAATGCATAAACTTTAAAAAATAATACCAATTGAAATTAATACCAATTTATGATTCTAATTTGAAATGAACAAAGTGTAGCGTGAAACAAATTGTAGTATTAAAAAAAACATGTATGCACATTTATAAACAAGCACGATGAATCTTATATATGTATGAATACTAATTGAAATATCATTCACAATTTAGAGCATACATATATTGATAAATAAGAATGAGTATACAAAATTAAATATCATGAGAATCATGTGTTAAACTCATTGAAATCACCTACTTATATGCACATCTTAAAAGAATAATCATTTAAGCATATACATGACATGATCACCTAACCTTCCGCCCTCTAAGGGGTGATGTTTTCAAAAATGAATAATTTAAAAATAGTTGAAATTAATTTAAAAATACAATCAAGTGAAGAATAAAAGAACTAATTTAAAATAATTTGAAAACTAGTTCAAAATTCTTTAAATATGAAATCAATCATATATATCTTATGAAATATGGTAGTTACATAAGAATTTTCACTCAAAATCTATATAGTAGAACATGCTCATGAATGAAATGCAAGGAACAAAAACTATTTGTAATTACATAAGTAAACATAAGGTGAGTGCAAAAGGTTCATGTAGATAGCATTTTCATAAAAATAAAATAATTTTGTATAAAATCAAAAATCATTGAAATTCTTTTCAAACTTTAACACATCGAAAATTTGATTTGTAAAAATATGAAATCACAAATCAACAAATATCTTTTCAACAAAAAAATATCAAGATTAGTGGAAATAATAAACTTAAATCATCAAAACATATTCACTGACAAGATATTCAATAAACATATGAAGATGTAAGATAAACTTCAAGATATATGTAAACTTTATCAAAATTAAAACATACATACATACATACATATATACACAAACATATATATATAGGGGTTATTGTACCTCAGCCGACGACTGAGAGAGTTTCTCAGCCGGCGGTGACGTGGCTGAATATATGCCACATATAGGTCGCAAAAGTGAAGGCGCCAAAAAAAATTTAAAAAATCCCGCCTAGAGAAACGTGAATCAAATTGACAAAAATACCCCTTTTTTACTTCTAAATTGGCATAAACTCATCCACAAACAAAATTTACCTAAACAATTTTCAGTTGAATATATCTACAGTTATAAAATTCGTAATTTTTCACATGCCTTCTGTAACAGAATTCTCATCGTTTTACAAATTCCGCAATCATAATCGCGGTCATAGACTTTTGAACACTGCGACCATGGTCGCAGACATAATATAATATAATTTTCAATTTTATATGACGATAGCGACACTAGTCACAGTCATATTATAACAAAACTTTCTATCACTACGACGATGGTCGCAGACTTAATACAATATAACCTTCAATTTTATATCACGTCTGCGACCCTAGTCACATTCCTTATTTACATAAAAATAACAGATGAAACATGCTATCGTCCAGCACTGCGACCTCCTTCAGTACTGTGACCAAAGTCGCAATCTTTTTTCGCATGCCTTATGTAACAGATTTTTTATAATTTTACAAAGTAGATTAGCCATGCGACCCTGAGATCAGTTCACGTATATCACATCTTATAAAATACTATATTAATTACACTGAATTAAATGAAGTAATTAATATTCTATCTACCATGATACAACAACAGTTTAGAAAAAAGAGATACACTAATATTAATCTCGATAAAGGAAAGATGTGCACCATACGTAATCTAAAGATATAGGAAAAATATTCTATAAAAAGTTAATTTGTACTTCACGTAGTAAACCTCTGGACAAATAGGAACTCTTCGGATTCTCCTGCATAACTCTTCAATTAAATATTTATTTTTTTACCACTTCTTCCAATACTCAACCGTCACCTATAACAATTATTATTACTATTCATGTTCTTTCACATTATTGACCTTTATATAGTGCTTGTAACTAATACATTATCTCATGTCTAAAAATTATATTTTTGCTCTTCTTTTCAATTTGATTTTAAAAAACTTTCAGAAAATAATTCATTCTTGAATCATGTCTTCCCCATCTTCTTCCTCTGACCACTCAGATTTCAACTTCAATCATTCCGCCATCGGTCCTCTTTCTACAGGTATTCTAGTGAATCTGATACCAGTCTGGACTTCACTCCTTTTGACTATCTCACTACATCAAATAATATTTTAACTGATCCTCCTCTTCATGAGGATGATGAAGTTTTCATATGGGTTAGTGAGGAGGAAATTATTCCTCTGCCACTTGATGGAGACATGCTTGATGAAAGCATGTCTTCTGATGCTGGAGGCTCGCTTTCTCGCAATGGATCGGACAAAGAGCTTGATAGAGACGATCCATTCTGAGAGTTTATCGATGAACCAAAAAACCCTCAAAAACAAGAAGATTATGAGGAAATAAGTGATGAACAGGAAGACGAGGAGAATGAAGACGACGAATCTGCTTATGATGGTGATGACGACGAGGATTAGGATTTCCTGATCTTCTGATATTCAACGTTATTTTGTCTTCTGTTAACAGCTTTTAATGCTCTTTTTTTGTAAGGTCTCTTTCTGACCATATTATGTTATAAATAAAATTTACTTCTATCCGTAAAATAATCTTTCATATTTTTAAAATACATATAAAGTATGCCATATAATTATTATTTCTGCATCTTATCTGCGATAATGGTCACAGTACTCATATAATAATTACATATGAAACTGCGACCATGGTCGCTGTCCAGTCATAAACAGTTTAATCGTTTTGCATTCAATAAAGTTATAAACAGCTACCATGGTCGCAGTCCAAAATTAAACTATATAAACAAATAATACTACGAACATGATCGCAATACTCTCAAATCAGTATATTTCACTGTATATTTCACTATATATCGCAAATTAGAAAACTGCGACTGCTGTTCTTAAACACTGCGACCATAGTCGCAGTCCTACTTCGCATGCAATAAGTAAAAAAAATTCGTAGTTTATAGGCGGCTGAGACAACAGTTACAGTGAAGAGCAAACATATAAAACCATACGTAAACTGCGACTATAGTATCAGTCCTTAGTCATCGTTATTACATTTAACTTAGCAAAAAAAATCATCCGAAAAAAATGCTGTCGTGAGTACTGCGACCATAGTCACAGTCCTTGATCGCATGCTATATGTAAAAACTAATTTAATAGTTCATAGGCGGCTCAGACAACAGTCACAGTGAAGAACAAATATATAAAATAATACGTAAACTGCGATCATAGTCGCAGTCCTTATCCGAATTCAATATGTAAAAAATAATAATAATTTATACATTACATGCGAAAAAATAAACTGCGACTATATTAAAAATCAGTAAATTTCAAATCAGATAACAAAAAAAATTAATAAAGAAGCATTCAAATTAGTTTCGTGATTTGATAAAAATTGGTGGCAGTTTGGCCTCAGTTATAAAAGATAATTGTGACAATATCGACTAACGTCAGAAATATAAAAAAATAATAAACTATACAAATCCACTGTCTTTTACCGCAGGGGTATTTAGTAATTTTAACTGTTTCAATAGGCGGGGCGTCATTTCTAATGTGACTAATAATGTGCCACATCACCGCAGGCTGAGAGGGTCTCTCAGCCGTCGGCTGATATACATTTTTCTCTATATATATATACATATATATATATATATACATATATATACACATATATATACATATATATACACACACACACACACACACACACACACACACACACACACACACACACATATATATATATATGCATATATAAAAATTGAGTGTCTTAAGAATACAACATGTATATCACATAGTTTTAACAAGATTTACAAATACATGAAACAAAAACCAATAAAAATAATCTCATAAAAAGTCAAGCGAGTATCTCTAGAAATTTATTCAAAACTATATCTAAACAAATGCATTTTTAAAGAATTACATGTATAAATGTAAGAATCACCAAAGCTAGGATATGAATGCATATAACTAAACAATAATTAAGGACACCAAGAATATGCATCATGTTAAACACAAAATTCAATGGTATCTCAAAAACTATACAAGTATATCACACGCTTTAACAAAAATTTGCATCTAAACATATAATCAAAACACGTAAATCGTAACATGCAAAAAATTTAATTTAAAGCATAAACTAAACATACGGTGGAGAATAAAGATAGTTACCAATATGAATAGAACTAATCTCTATTTCACTAAAACAAGATGGTCCTCTCACCTACACTCCTTGATATTGTTGCATCCATTATTTGTCCATCAAGTTTGATTGCATTTACCACAAAGGTATCAATCCTCTCACGTCTTGAGAGAGCCTATACCTACATCAAACACAGTTGATGTGGTCTTTGGTACTATATCTCTTTGAGTCATTGAGGGTTAGTATTGCTATTTACTCAAACATTCTTACTTACAAAATTAAAATATTTAATTTATCAAAACAAAATTTTGCAAGATGACATTTGCGACCACAATGTGTATAAGTGTATACTCTAATATATATGGTGGCATGTATGAGAATATGATGTACATATATATGCCATGAAGTATGTGCATTAGCATATGGAGCATATTTCTTGTGAAACATAGATTACCATTTATTGTTATCAAAAGCACATTGGCTCAAAGTTGAGCCTAAACAATCAATATTTTACTTCAACACACAAATCTCATTTTCTAAAATAGAAGAAGAGACAACATTAGTATGAGAAATAAAATTCTTTATCACTTTGATAATAAGAATAGAAATGTTTTCTTTCTCAACCAAAGTATTTTTCAAAGAGACTTTTTTTTTAAAATTAAAATAATTTTCTTTTTTAAAGATTCATTTTCTTTAGAAACAAAATCAAGTTGAATCTTTAAAGAATCTTTTTCTTTTGAAAAAAACTCAACTTGATTTTTCAAAGAATCATTTTTATTTGAAATAAAATCAAGTTGAATTTTCAAAGAATCTTTTTCTCTTAAAATCACATCTTTTTCTTCTAAAATAAAATTTAGTTTTGAAGATAAAGGCATTTTTCTTTAATTTCAAACTCTTATTTTTTAACAATTTATATTTTTCAAGTAAACCTTCATAAAACATAGCAACCTCATCATTAAGCATATTTTCATTCTCAATAAAAATCAAATTCTGAATTTATCTCAAGAGAGTCATTATCTTGGACCATGAAGTATTTTTTGGTCAGAATCATCTTCACTTGATTCTCTCTCCATATCATTTGGATCTTATTCTTCAAAAGATCAATGTGTTCTGTACTGCAAAAGTGGAAACACAATTAGAAAACCTAGAGGAATAGTTATTATTAAGGGTTCTCGTAAGTGTAATCATGACATGTGCAATAGCCTCAAAATATTTGCTATTATCAATATAAGATTTTTTTTGTTGTTGTGACAAGATAGACATGTATCTTAGGGCTTTAAAATATGAACTCATTTTGATATTTCACATATCGATGTTACTAACATCAAACATAGGTGGAGTAAGAACATT
Source organism: Agave tequilana (assembly GCA_038442645.1). NCBI lineage: Eukaryota > Viridiplantae > Streptophyta > Magnoliopsida > Asparagales > Asparagaceae > Agave > Agave tequilana. The sequence continues at coordinate 47,772 of JAVJIF010004105.1, forward strand.
CATTTGTGTGTGTGTGTGTGTAAACAAGTATAGTGATTAGCAAATAAGAATTTCTCCTCGATGGTTAAACTGAATATCAGGAACACTAACTCAGATACCAATTGAAAGTTCACCTTGAGAGGAGTGAATAGGTGAAGTGCTAATCAAATGCTGAATTAAAATTTTTACACTAATAGAACTAAAATGCACAAATAAAGTCAAGAGTGAAGCCAAATTTCAAGTGAAGGGCTAAAAAACTTCTACTCAAGATTTCTCTAAATTAAGAGTTGAGGTGCTTTAATAGCCTTCCTGATTTAATACAAGTGTAAGCACAATATCAAGTGTGTATATAGATGAGAAATAATGACATTGAAAGATATAAATAATAGTAGGGTTAAAAGATAGCCAAACGTAAATACAATAATATATTTCGAGGTTCGAGCACCAAGATATACATCTCCGCCTTCACCTAAAAGAATTTTCACTATCTCTACTAAGAAACTCTATAAAAGATACAATCTCCAATCCTCTACACAAGAGGAGGCACTAAATCAATTGAACAAAGCAATACCTTTACACAAGAAGAGGGCACAAAACCAATGCATAAAGAAAAGAGAAAGTTTACAACACTTGGTGATCATTGAGATCACAAACAAGAAATCTCACAATACAAGATCTTAAAGAATAGATTTTGCAATGATAGCTCAAACTTGTGAGAAAACAAATATTTTAAAAATAAACCTATTTAGAAAATAATTGGTAAAACTTTCATGAAGTAATAGAAACTTGAAGAACAAAACTAAATTTTTTTTAAAAACTAGATTTCTTTGATTTCTCAAAACTTTAAAATACTTTAAAAACTTCTCTTAATGATATGGATTTGAAGCTCAAAAACTTGTTTAAAAACTCTATAGAAAGTAAACAAGAAGAAAGTAGAAAACTTATTGTAAAACTCTTAAAAAAAAATCTTGTAAAACTCCCAAGTTTAAACCCCTATTTATAAGCCAAAACAAAATATAGCTGTTAGACTTAAACTCAGGCTAGATTGGCCTTGCAGTCATCCAACGGCTAAATTTCTAACCGTTGGAGTTACCGATCGACCGGGCGGTCGACTGCACCCAACATCCAAAGAGCAAGCAGTCGACCGGAAACAAATATAGAGCACTGAGTCTATAATGGTCGACCTGTCAGTCGACTGACATGCACAACACTTAGGCATGTATATATCCGGTCGACCGGGCTCAGCCCAAAACATATATTTTGATTTTTAAACATCTTTTTAAATCCAATTTAAATTCCAATCAATCTCAATAAATTCTGTAAAAATAAGTTCATGTAAATACATTAGAGTACAAATGTGTGTGATAAAAAATCAACACATATTATAAACATCTGATCTTGTTTTTGAGATAAAAATTTCAATCTCAAAATAAAAAATCATATTTTTTAAAAACTAAATTTTTAAATGAAAAATCTAGTTTTTTCAAAAACTTGTATAAATATAAAAATAAGCTATTGAAACTAAATTGAAGTCCAATGTATATGAATAAAATCCAATACACATATAAAATGCTATAAACTTATTTTTGATAATATATTTCATTAAAATAATTTTTTATAAAAATGAAACTTAAACTTTTGAAATCAACTCATCAAAGTAAGTTTTTAAACACAAAAGAAGTACCAATGTGTATGGATGAAATCCAATACACATATAAACCAATATAAACTTATTTTTAATGAAATCTATTCATAAAATCAAGAACTGGTTAAATCGAAAACTAAACTTTTGCGTGTGTGTGTATAAGCTTGAGCAATCAAAACTAATATATACTTAATAAATATTCTAAACTTACAAACTCTATACACAAGTTTTCTTGTAGAGCTTTTTCTCCAAGTAGACTTGATCCAAACTTAATTCCTTCGAGGAAGACTCTTTCTTGAATTCTTGATATGATCTTTGTGTTTGAGCTCTTAAATCAATAAGTGTAGCTTCAAAACTCGACTTCAAATCTTTCGTTGAAGCTAAACACCAGCTAAGATCTTAAATGAATATCTGAAACTTAAATAATACAAGATCATTAGTACTATAACTACATGAGTTATCTGTTTTGAGATCGACACACGATCCCACAAACAGTCCCAATGCTGCTCCAAGATCGACACACGATCTCCGCCAGACAGCAACTGATGCCCTTGGAATCAATACACGATCCCACGACTAACATGGGATGCTCTGATACCAATTGTTGTGCGCAGGAAATAATCTCTCGGAGGAATCCACAAATCAGGCGGAGACTGATGCAGCAGGAGATGTAACCAACACGACAATAACAGAGAACAATAAAGAAAAGCAATCAACACAGTATTTAACGAGGTTCGGCAACGTTCCTACATCCTCGGGGCAAGGGAGAGAGATTTTATTGATTCAGCAATCAATACAAACTAATACAGAAGGATACTTGAGAGATGTTTCTGGAATATAATACATGAGGGCTCTAACCCTTATTTATAGCTAAAGAGTCCCAAGATATTAGGAAACCCAGATTGAATTTGATCCCAACCAGAAAAGGAATCCGAATCTATAAAGGACAGCAGAAAACGGGTCTGTCGGTCGACCGGCTGGTCGACCGACCCATGCCACGGTCGACCGCGCCTGTCGACCGTCTCCAACCGAGACTTGGCTCCTTTCAGTCGGTCAACCGGGCGGTCGACCGCTTCCCTGCAACGGTCGACCGGGCGGTCGACCGTTCTGTGACTGTGCACCTTGTGCACACCGGTCGACCGGCTCCTTTCACCAGTTGACCGGATGGTCGACCGTGCACTGTTATAGCCTGCTACATGCGTCGTTTCTTGCTCCTTTGTCTTTCGATCTCTGTGCTATCTTCCTCTATCTCATCTATCTCCTCTCTCCCTACAAGTAGCACTATTATCGGTGACTCGTCGGGATACGAGGACAGCTGCTCCCCTTTCTATGAGAGCTCCCCCACTCCAGTTAGCGACACCAATGTCACCGCCAGTGATGCAGAAAAGGTCGAGTCTAATTCCCCCATCGCCACTGTCAGCTTCGCAGTAGCCACATTAATAACCGAGAACTCGAACGACCTCTCTGACTCCAATAGACCAGTCAAGGCACTTTCTGATCGACCCGCTTCCCTACCCATCGCAACTCCAAGTTCCCAGCGTTAGCGATGAACCCATCGACCTTCTCTACTGACCCTTGTGATGTCTTCCCCCTGCTGATCGCCTGATCGTAGCTCAGCCTAGAGCTGGAACCGACGTTGAGCTCCTCCGCAGGGGCCCCCACTCAACGAAGATAGTGAGGCCTTTCCCTTAAACGATACCCGACACCATCACCTTGGTGAGACGGACTCGCACTACCACGCAATCTCTCTGACCATTGAAGGCGCTCGTCTGCACCATGTAGGCAACAGAAACCCCTTCCTTCTTCCTGTCCCACTGAAAATTCATAAAACCATTTCTCTCAGACCAAGAAGGGCAAGTTTTCGCCCGGTCCTTGTCTACCATAGGCGAAGCAACACAGGCCGAAGGGGCAGCTCGCCTTCCAGTGGCCTCTGCGACCACAATGGTGACAGTTGCCTTGTTGGGAATATGAAGAATATATGTGAATCTTTGAATTGAATTACGGCGAGATCCGTTGATCGAATCAATTGGATGATGGCTGGAGTGTGTTCTCTTTCCATTGGGGATGAACGTGGTATATTCACATGTTCAATTCAGACTTCGAATGAATGAGATATTCAAGTCTAAAGATTGCCTAATTCAAAGCCAAAATGAGACTAAAGGTAGCTAAAGGCATTTAGTCCCACATTGGCCATGGGATGGAAGTTTGTAGTGTTTAAATAGAGAAAAATGGGAACAAAGGGCGTGCCCTTTGGGTACTTGGAGTTTTTGTTCGTAATTGGGAGGAAACCATGCCCGCACATGCGCGCACGCGCGCCGCTGGCGGCGGCTGACCGGCCGGTGCCGGGCCAGGCGCGGGCACGGGTCCGAGTCTGGGCGCGGGTTCAAGTTCACTACCTGGCATGGTTCTTTTTGAACCGGGTCTCACAGGTATGGGTTACGCGGAGTATACCCGCTCCGCTATCTGGATCCGAACCGCCCCGCCCAACGGCTGTCTGTAAACCGTCGCGGCAGTTGGGCGGTTGGACGGTTGCGGCGGTTGAAACGAACCATTGCAACGGTTCAGACTGAACCGTTGCAACTGTTGGTTGGATTCGGACGGAAATACCCCTCCCTACCTTCCTTCTTCCTCTACAATGGGTGCTCCTCTAAAGTAAAGGCAAATATTCTCCTGAAATTTGTCTTAGTCCCCCTGCTTCAATAATCCTGTGAAGGTACTGGTTAACTACGATTCGACTGTACGGTGATTTGGTAGTGCTATCCAAATACCGTGAATGAGTGTTGTATCTTGGGAGACCAGTGTCTAGTAACCCGTTAGCACCGGTGCGGGGAACGTAATTGTCTTAAGGAGATTCGCTTTAAGCGTTCCTCACTCCAAGTACTGTATAAGTGAATTAATTTCTTTATACATGGGATATACTGATATTCAGTATATTGAGACTGATTTATACCAGTCTAATTGGTGTTTAACCAAGGGAGGTAATTGAAAGGTGGTTCTTTACTTAAGGAACGTTCTATTGAACGAAAAACCTCCCACCTGATATTAACCGACCTGACCAATTAGATCGATGATATTTCGGTGATATTAATTAGTTGTCAGATTGACCCCAGAAACCAACAATCTTAAGACAATTACGTATTGAACTTTCTTACTTCTGTTCTGCTTAAACTTGCAGAAAATGTCTGAGACTAATCAAGATAGTTCTAGCAAGGCACCAAACATGCAGCTACAAGCTTTGATGCCTACTCCATTTCCTAACCCGAAGCTGGAGAAGCCAGGAAAATTTGATGGCATAGAATTCAAGAGTAGCAACAGAAGATGCTCTTCTACTTGACCACTCTGCATCTGGCCAAATTCCTGCAAGAAGATCCACCAGAACTCGGAACTGATCGAGACTCAGTCCGTGCAGTCGATGCATAGATTCAAGGTGACTTCCTTTGCCAAAATTATGTTTTAAATGGACCGGATGACTCTCTTTACAATTCTACAGTCCTATCACAACGGTAAAGAAGTTATGGTCCAGTCTTGACAAGAAGTACAAGTCTGAGGATGCTGGTACAAAGAAGTTCGTCGTAGGACGATTTCTGAAGTATAAAATGGTGGACAGCAAGACTGTAATCAGTCAGGTGCAAGAGTTTCAACTTATCTTGCACGAGATAGAAGCTGAAAGTATGATTCTACCTGAAACCTTTCAGGTTGCTACTATCGTGAAGAAACTCCCACCTGTGTGGAGAGATTTCAAGAACTACCTGAAGCACAAGCGAAAGAAGCTGAAGTTGAAAGATCTCATTGTGAGGTTTCGAATCGAGGAGGACAACTGAAAGTCTGAGAAAAGGAGTAGTAAGAACTCCTATAAAGCCAAAACCAATGTGATCGAAGACTCAAAGGGGAAAGCATCTACTTCCAAAAGCTTAAAGCGGAAGAAGACTTCCTAGGGGTACAAAGGCAAGGTCCAAGAAGGCAAGAACATGCGCTTCAAAGAAACCTACTACATCTGCAACAAAGAAGGGCATAAGGCGAATGAATGTCGCAGCCGTCTCAAAAAGAACAAGAAGAATCATCTACAGGCAAACTTGACCGACCATGCGTCGCCAAGCCTTTCAGCTGTGGTTGTTGGAACCTATTTCGATGAAGACTTCGTGACGATCAAATTCATTTGGAGCTCTACACATGACGAGTCAAGAGTCCGACATGATCAAGTTGTGCCAAAGAGGGTTGAGATGTTGTGGTTTGTAAAGAAGATATAGCATGTAAAAGCCTTGATACAAACTTACAACACATAGTCCTGTTAGTCGACTTATCCCAATATCAAGTCGACTGATCAGTTGTCTAGTCGACTTACCCAAAGTTCAAGTCGACTAAATTTTGTGTCCTGAAACAGACCAACTCTCTGTTTGTCAAATTAGTCGACCAAACAGTAACCAAGTCGACTAATCCATTTTCTAGTCGACTTATAGAAAATACCTAGTCGACTAATCCCTTGACTCAGTCGACTATAAAGCAGTTGCAGTCGACTTGAGGTAGTTATCCAGAAACCTGTTCTGCCAACAGACATATACCTAGTCGACTACTTGCTAAACCTAGTCGACTAATAGTGAAAATTTTGCCTAGTCTAGTCGACTAACTCAGAACCCTAGTCGACTATAAGCAGTTTCTGACTGTTGGACAGTTTCTGTTATCTGATCCTTTTGGCAACGTTTCCCAATGTCCATATCATCTGAATTGGTCCTATAACTACCCTAACTAACCCTAGTCTTCAGCTATAAATAGGGAAGTTATTCCAAAGGCCAAACAACAAGATTTTCATTCAGTTTTCAAAAGCCAAATTCCAGAAAACCTGAAAACTGATTTTCTAACTTCTGTTCTTCACCAAAAGACAATTCCATTAGTGAAGTTCTCTGAAGTTCATTTTTCCTATACAGTACCTTGTCCACATACACATCTGTACCAAGGCTATAGGAAAAGAGTTGTAAATTCTCAAAGTGTTCATTTGTACACAGGAGGCTTCTTGGTTGAAGAGGCAAGTTGTACAAGGTGACCATTGTACACGGGAGGCTTTTTGGTTGAAGAAGTAGTTGTACAAAGGTAAAAGGTGTTCTCTTGGTGAAAGAGAAGGTGTACACATTTGGAGAAGGGGATTCGACAAATGGTGTACATGTTGTATTGATTTTGAGTGGCAAGATCAAGGATAAAGGAAAATCTCAAGCGGGTGGCTTGGGGACTGGATGTAGGTCACAAGGACCGAACCAGGATAAATCTCTTTGTTTGCGTTTGCATTTTCTGAGATTTGTTTTCTTTACTTGCAAGTTTACTTATTTGCTTAACAATTAATCCTTCCTATCAAGTGTTGTGTTGATTTGATTATAGATCCTACATTTGGTATAAGAGCGGGACCCAACAATTGGTATCAGAGCCTTGCATACCCTGAACCAGCGTACAAGCTCGGGTACAAGTCAACAATAAGGATGGCAACGGAGTTTTCATCATCCCAATACAAGGAAGGACATTCTACACAACGTCCACCGCTATTTGACGGAACCAACTACAACTATTGGAAGTGTAGAATGAAGATCTACTTGCAGTCAATCAACTACGACCTTTGGAACATCGTAGAAGCGACGTACACCAAGCCTACAACCAACTACAACGCTTGGAGTGAAGATCAAAAGAAGAACGCCAACCTTGACGCCAAAGCAATGAATGCTCTATTCTGTGCCCTTACCAAAGAAGAGTTCAACCGAGTGTCAACAGCAACTTCTGCACATCAAATTTGGCATACTCTTCAGGTAACACATGAAGGCACTAGTAAAGTTAAGGAGTCTAAAATTTCTGTTCTTGTCCACAGGTTTGAGTTATTCAAAATGGAGGAGAATGAAACCATATCCGAAATGGTTACAAGATTCACCGACATTACCAATACACTTGCATCCCTTGGAAAGGACTACACCCAAGTCGAAAGAGTTCGAAAGATCCTTCGTGCACTTACACCAGAATGGGAGAAGAAGACAACCGCCATTGAAGAGGCGAATGATCTCTCAACTATGACATTAGAAAACCTAATCGGTAATCTAATGGCATACGAAGTGCAGTTAGAAGAAAGGAAGAAGGACCAAGAATGACAACACCATTCAAAGAAGAAAGAACTCGCCTTCCATGCATCTTCCGACACGGACAATGATGACGAAGAGGAGATGGCAATGCTTTCAAAGAAGTTCAGAAAATTTCTTAAGAAAGGTAAATTTAAATGTTTCAATTGTGATAAACCAGGACATATGAAGATGGACTGTCCTTTGCTCAAGAAGAAAGAAAAGTACAAGAGTAAGAAGTTCAGAAAGAAGAAGAACTACGAAGCATCTTCAAAACATAGTGATTCCTCATCTTCCGATGAAGAAGAATCCACTGAACATGTTAACTTATGTTACATGGCCATAGAAGATGAAGAGGTATCATTTTCTGAACTATCTGATGCATTTAATGAATTATTTCTTGATCTGAAAAATGAAAAACTGAAAAACAGATTTTTGTTAAAAGAAAATGAGAAACTTTTACAAGAAAATTCTGTTTATGCATTACAATATTCTTCTATAAATTCTCAACAAGATGAAACTGAAAATGTCATATCATCTTTGAAATTTGAAAATGAGAAGTTTATAAAAGAAAACATTTTTCTGAAAATGGAAACTAAATCTTTGAATGATAGAATATTTATATTAGATAAAGATATGTTAGTTTTCAAGAAGAAATATGAAGATCTTATGCAAAATGTGACTAAGTTTAATAAAGGAAAAGAAAATTTGAATGCTGTATTATCTTTTCAGAAATTGTCACATGATAATCATGGTATTGGATATATTGCAAAATCTTCATGTTATAATCCATATAGTTCTTGTGTTAAAAGAAAGACTAAGAAAAGTAAGTTTATATGGATTCCAAAGAATTTAAATATTTATGATAAAAATACATATATTGCTTCATACATGCATGATATATGTGATTCTTGCAATTATGTATATACTAATAGGTGGAAACCAAATTCTAAATGGATTTGGAGTCCTAAAGGTTAGATATGATCTTTTATATTTGGTACCAACTAACGTTTATTTTGCAGGTACCTTATAAAAGTTATTATATATATATGTACTAATATATTTGTTGCAGGGGGAGAACAAAATATTTTTATATCTGTTATAACCCATTTCTGCAGGGGGAGGAAAAGATAACATATTTTTTACAGGGGGAGGACATGCACACACAAATCGTCGTCATCAAAAAGGGGGAGAATGTTGGAACCTATTTCGATGAAGACGTTCGTGACGATCAAATTCATTTGGAGCTCTACACATGACGAGTCAAGAGTCCGACATGATCAAGTTGTGCCAAAGAGGGTTGAGATGTTGTGGTTTGTAAAGAAGATATAGCATGTAAAAGCCTTGATACAAACTTACAACACATAGTCCTGTTAGTCGACTTATCCCAATATCAAGTCGACTAATCAGTTGTCTAGTCGACTTACCCAAAGTTCAAGTCGACTAAATTTTGTGTCCTGAAACAGACCAACTCTCTGTTTGTCAAATTAGTCGACCAAACAGTAACCAAGTCGACTAATCCATTTTCTAGTCGACTTATAGAAAACACCTAGTCGACTAATCCCTTGACTCAGTCGACTATAAAGCAGTTGCAGTCGACTTGAGGTAGTTATCCAGAAACCTGTTCTGCCAACAGACATATACCTAGTCGACTACTTGCTAAACCTAGTCGACTAATAGTGGAAATTTTGCCTAGTCTAGTCGACTAACTCAGTACCCTAGTCGACTATAAGTAGTTTCTGACTGTTGGACAGTTTCTGTTATCTGATCCTTTTGGCAACGTTTCCCAATGTCCATATCATCTGAATTGGTCCTATAACTACCCTAACTAACCCTAGTCTTCAGTTATAAATAGGGAAGTTATTCCAAAGGCCAAACAACAAGATTTTCATTCAGTTTTCAAAAGCCAAATTCTAGAAACCTGAAAACTGATTTTCTAACTTCTGTTCTTCACCAAAAGACAATTCCATTAGTGAAGTTCTCTGAAGTTCATTTTTCCTATACAGTACCTTGTCCACATACACATCTGTACCAAGGCTATAGGAAAAGAGTTGTAAATTCTCAAAGTGTTCATTTGTACACGGGAGGCTTCTTGGTTGAAGAGGCAAGTTGTACAAGGTGACCATTGTACACGGGAGGCTTCTTGGTTGAAGAAGTAGTTGTACAAAGGTAAAAGGTGTTCTCTTGGTGAAAGAGAAGGTGTACACATTTGGAGAAGGGGATTCGACAAGTGGTGTACATGTTGTATTGATTTTGGGTGGCAAGATCAAGGATAAAGGAAAATCTCAAGCGGGAGGCTTGGGGACTGGATGTAGGTCACAAGGACCGAACCAGGATAAATCTCTTTGTTTGCGTTTGCATTTTCTGAGATTTGTTTTCTTTACTTGCAAGTTTACTTATTTGCTTAACAATTAATCCTTCCTGTCAAGTGTTGTATTGATTTGATTATAGATCCTACATTTGGTATAAGAGCGGGACCCAACAGTGGTGTCAGAAGTGAATCTGACAACCAACAATAAAGATTAGTGGGTAGACACTGGGGCTACTCGGCACATCTGCTCTGAGAAATTATTATTCTCTGAATATCAAAAACTAGAGCAAGAAGAGCAATTATGCATGGGAAACTCAGCAGTCTCAAAGGTTGAAGGAAAAAGTAAGGTCATCCTGAAGTGAACATCTGGGAAAGAGCTTACTCTGAACGATGTGCTATATGTTCCAGATATACGCAAGAATCTGATCTCTGGATCAATACTTAGTAAGAAAGGATTTAGAATGATTTTTGAATCAGATAAATTTGTACTTACTAAGGGAGGGATGTATGTGTAAGTACACCTAGAGGGGGGTGAATAGGTATATGGTTAATCTAATGAACAAAAAGCGAAAATTAAAAACTAAATTGCAACACACTTAGTGTAACCAACGAGTGTAGCCGAATTCCCGGTGAAGGGCTCTAGACTAACTCCTCTTGATTCCTCTGAATAAGAGTTGAGGTGCTATATGAAGCTCTCGTGGTTAGACACAAGTGAGGCACACAAACAATCACAACCAAGCATATAAGTATGATATGACAATATGAATCAATGCAAGGCATAATATAAAAGAGAGAGTTAGAGTCAATGGATCAAATGCAAACACCGAGATTTGTTTCGAGGTTTGAGCACCCAGCTCTACGTCCCCGCCTTCACACAGAAGGATTTTCACTAACTTGTCCACACAGGACTTCCCACACAGGAAACCTCTAATGAGGATTTGGGGCAATACAATTTGGAGTACACATCTCTCAAATACAACACAACCTCTACACTTAGAGGTTAGGCACAAAGCCACTCAAACACAATCACCTCATACTTGAGGGATGGGTACAAATCCAAACAACCAATCAACCTCTCACTAGAGGGATAGGGCACAAAGTCACCACTCCAATAATTAACCTCTACACAAGAGGGATATTACAAATAAGGAGGGTTTACAACTTGGTGGTTTTCACAATCACAAACTAATTTTCTCACAAATCAATATCCTAATAGATAGGTAGATATGATAAGCTCAAGTGTGAGAAATAAAGAGTTTGGAAATCAAAAACACAAAGAAAAACTCTAGGGAAAAACTATAGATAGAAATCTAAATGAAGATCAAATCAATTCCCAAAGAATTTTCTTTTCAATGATTTTCCAACCCTTTAAAAAAATAAAGATGAAATCTTTAAAGCCAAAAACTCTTTTAAAAACTTACTTTTAAACACTTGAGAATGGTAGAAATTTAGCTCTTGAAAAACTTGGTGAAAACCAACTTCAAATGGGGTATAAATAGGCCCCAATCAGAATCTGCCCGTTGGTAGCTGGAAAGGTCTGTTTTGACCTTCCGGTCGACCAGCCGGTCGACCGGCCAACGGTCAAATTTCTGACCGTTGAGCCTGCCGGTCGACCGCCCGGTCGACCACGCGCAGAGCCGAGAGCAACGGTCGACCGCCCGGTCGACCGGGCCAACCCGAGAGTGGGTTGACTTCAGTTGGTCGACCGCTCGGTCGACCGGCCAAAAAGGCTGGCTTCGTGCACATCCTTGTGCACGTCGGTCGACCGGTCCAGTCGACCGACCACTGGTCCGGTCGACCGTCCGGTCGACCGCCAGGGCCTGGCAGATCTGATATAGGATTTAAAACTTGGGTTTTTAATTATTAAATAAATCTCATAAAATTTTTAAAAATTCACAAAAATAGTTGCAGTATAATACTTTGATATACAAACATGTTTGAGTAAAATCAAACCATGTTACAAACATTTTGAACTATTTTTATAACTTAGAAATTTTGCCGAAAACCAAAAATCGTATTTTCCAAAACTTGAATTTTTGAATTGAAACATCGTTTTGTCCAAAACACTTGCAAATACAAAAACATGATATTGAAACAACTTTGATGCATATAGTATATGGATATAATCCAATATACATATAAAGATATATATCAATGTTTTTGACATTAAATCCGAAAAGAAGTTTTGTTTAAAATACCAAAACTCTAAACTCATAAAATAGACTATCAAACTAAGTTTTTTTAACTAGTTGAAGCATAGATGTATATAGAACAAACCTAATATACATTAAACCATATAAACTTGTTTTTATTCTATCTATACATGAAAACCAAGATCGGTTAAACTAAAAACCAAAAGCCAAAACCAAAACATGAAACGTATGTGTGTTGTGAACTTGAGCATATCACACTATCTAATCTTTAACAAATGGATCTAAAACAATGTACCGAAGTCTTCTTGTAGAGCGCCGTCTCCAAGTCGACTCGATCCAAACGTGATCTACGGAGCTTGACTCTAACCGAGTGCTAGATATGAACTTGACGCTCGGGCTCTTGAATCACCATGTGAAAGCTCCAAAATACCTTTGTTGAAGCTAATCACCTACTAGTATCTTGATTAAATATCTGAAACTAAACATCACAAGATTATTAGTAAACTATAACTACATGAGTTAATCATCATCAAAACTAGAGTTGAAGGCCTCTGGGCCAACAATTTCCCCCTTTTTGATGATGACAAAACTCATGGAGTTATATATGCATGGATTAAAGTTAAGCTTCAAGGAAGCTCCCCCTTAACTCATGCATACCAATAAATAATAAGATATGCAATGAATATTAAACATGAATATGCATAAACATGCATAAAACAATGAAATGAACATACTCTTGGTACCAAACTTTTAAAATAAATTCCTTTTCCTTTTGTTTAAAATAAACATGTTCTTAAATAATTGCTCTTGATACCAATAAAAATTTCAATTTGAAAACTTTTTTCAATTTGAAAACTTTATCAATAAAAGTAATAAAAGCTCTTGATACCAATCAATAAAATCTCTTGATTCAATTGAAAGATAATCAATAAAAGCTCATGATACCAACAATAAAAATTTTAACAAAAGTTCTTGATACCAATAAACCAAAACAACAAAATATGTTTTTTTGATACCAATATCAACAAAACATCAAAACATAAAACAAACTCTCTTGATACCAATATGAAACAAACTTTGATATAAACTTACAAATAAACAATAAACATGCATATAAACTCAAATACTTCTCCCCATTTTTGTCAATCATCAACAAAGGGGTAAAACAATGTTCTCCCCCTTTTTGTCTTAAACAAAAAATATCAATAAGAGGTGAAATCAAATCAAAACATTATGATACCAATTGAAAAAATATATCAATTTAGTGCATCATGATATCAATTGAAAATAAATAAACATACCATTGAAAGTACATAAAACAAATATTTTTTTTAAGTTTAAATAAACATATCTATATTATACCAATTGAAAGTAAATAAAACATGTTGAAGAATTCAACCAAAAATTTTGATATCAATTGAATGATGTAGACATATAGGTAATCTTGATATCAATTGTAAAGCTTAGTACTAATTGAAAGTAATTTTTCATTAGGAGCATATGATACCAAAAATAATCAATATCATTTTTTCAATCATTTTTCAACATAAAGTGTGGGAATAAAATACCAAAGATAAACAAAACCAATTGAAAGATGAAATATGAATTTTCTCCCCCTTTATGAAATACCAAACAAAATGATGCATAAGCTTGTATAAGATACCAATTGAAACATAATCAATTAAAATATAATAGTCATTTAAGAAATCAAGCTTAGCATAACTAAAATTTGTGCTCAAAGATATAAAAATATAGTAAACACAAATCAAGCCTATATATATATGTATGGAAAATTAAATACCAATCGAAATTGATACTATTTGAAATGAAAGCATACAGATATAAAAACATATATGAGTATACAAAAAGAATGTCAATAGTGATACCAATTGAAAAGATCCAATGATACCAATTGAAAATATAATAAGATCAAGTGTCTAACTCATACTTCCTACACCCATTTCATGCACATGTTTTAAATGAATTTTTTAATAATGAGCATACAAGGCATGGTCGCCTAACCAACCGCCCTTTGATGGGTAGGGTTTTCAAAATAAGTTTGAAAATATAGTATGTTTGAAAAACTCTATCATAATGAAGAATACGAACTAGTTATATGAAAATTTTGAAAAACTAGTACAAAATCTTTCAAGTAAGGAATAAAATAAAAATATATTTCATGAAAAACATGTAAATCACATGATCACCAAACACTCAAAATCTATAAAGCGCATATCATACTCATGAAAACAAAATCAGGAGAAAACAATAAGTAAAGTGTGTATAAGAGTTATGTGAAGCACATCATCATGAAAATAGGCAATCAAGCTCAAAATTCTTTAAAAACATGAAAATCATCAACACTAGAAGTCCTTTAAGGTATATGTATGTTTGTACAGGCTAGAGTATACATACATATCCAAAATACAAATGAGTCCATAAAAGTATATGCATGAAGGCAAGTGGCTCAAGGATGTATATGTATAACTATAGTTTAGACAAAATAGACATATATATGAAGTTAAAACACAAACATGAAAAACATGTACAAAATGGGAATACACGTCAAAATGTTTGAATCATCAAAACTAGACTATACTAGTACATCTAATGGGTACAAATGAGCGTTCAAGCACAAACATATAATAGTCTATTTATAACTCACTAGTTGTACAAGTATATATCTAAGTTTTAATGAAAACTAACATCTAAACATGTAATCAAAACATGAAGTATCAAAACAAAAACTCATATGATCATTATGACAAAACACATGCATTAGATCTAGGACAACACATTAGTTAAACTAAAGTGAGAACACTAAATATGGGTCCATATAAACATGGGTGTCTCAAATACTAATCATGCATGTCATAGGACTAATAAACATGGCATATGACATAATGAACATTAAAACAAGACATGCTATAAATGAATGATATGAAAGCATGTAAACATAATGAGGAGTAAGAGATAGTTACCAAAACTATGAGGGCAACTCTCCATGTCTCCAAACCAAGGTGGTCCTCCCACCAAACTCCCCTTAAAAGTGATGCATCCATATAATCCTCTTTAAGCTCGGAACGCATCCACCTCAAGGCACCATTACTCTCACGTCAAGCGAGAGTCCCACCTACATCAAATAGCATAGGGGTGGATTTTGGTACCCATACTCTTTTGGGTCCATGGGGGTTAGCTTCTTTCCTAACCCAAACAAATTTAGTTGCTAAATTTACATCATGTATCTTATCATAGCAAAATTTAGTAAGGTGGCTCTTACGTCCACAATGTGTACATGTTTACACATGAGCATACAAAGTGTTATGAGTGTATACGTGAGGAGCATGTGTACGCCGTGGTTTGTGTGCATGCATAAGAGGAACTTGTTTCTTTCGAAACATAGATTCCAAACGTGAGTGGTTCAAAACACAATGGCTCAAAGTAGAGCCCAAACAATCCACACTCTTTTTTAACAAACATATATCATTATCAATCCTAGAAAAAGAGGTGCATGCAATAGGTGAGCTAGATGGTGAAGCTACACTAGCATGGCAAACATGAGAATTTAAAATATTTTTCAAAGAAACATTTTCATTAAACATCAAGTCCAATTCCTTTGAAATAGAAACAATTTTCATTTTTAAAGATTCATTTTCTTTTATAACAAAATCAAGTTTTAAAGACAAGTTTTCATTTTTCTTTAAAACATTTTAACAATCATTTTTTGTTTTCAAAATTTTGTTTTCATTAAGTGTAAGTTCAAGTTGAGATTTAAGTGAGTCAAGTTCACTTGAAATCTCATCTCTCTCTTGCAAAGCAATCTCAAGTCTAGAAGATAAATTTTTATTTTCTTCTTTTAAAACAAAGCTATCCTTTTTTAAAAGTTTGTATTTTGAAATTAAATTTTCACAATTTTTTAGCAAGTTCATCATTTAAGGCTTGTGCATCTATACACTCATTGTAATGAGAACTAGTACTAACATCTAGTTGAGTGTCCGAATGTACCTCAAGGGAGTCATTCTCTTGGATCAGGAAGCAACGTTCATCGGACTCGTCTCGACTAGATCTCCTCTTCTTATTGATAAGCGTTGGTAGCTCGGGAGATGTCAAAATGTTTCACACTGCAAAAGCGGAATTATAGTGAGAAAATACATGTAAATACTTTTTATCAAGGGATGCTCTAAGTGCCTTTAGGGTTAGTGCATTGGCCTCTATATGCTTGCTATCATTAAGGTAGGATTCCTTGATAATGGCAAGGTAAACTTTATAACCTAGGGCTTTTAAATGACAACTCATCATAACCTTCCATATATCAAGTCTAGAGATATCAAACATGGGAGGGCTATCAATGAGTGCAAACCATATGTGTGCAAATGCAAATACAAATGATAGATTAGCAAAACTAAGATCACACTCCTAGGTGGTTAAACCTAATATCAGGAGCGTATGCTCTGATACCAATTGTAAGTACACCTAGAGGGGGGTGAATAGGTGTACGGCTAATCTAATGAACAAAATGCGAAAATTAAAAACTAAATTGCAACACACTTAGTGTAACCAACGAGTGTAGCCGAATTCCCGGTGAAGGGCTCTGAACTAACTACTCTTGATTCCACTGAATAAGAGTTGAGGTGCTATATGAAGCTCTCATGGTTAGACACAAGTGAGGCACACAAACTATCACAACCAAGCATATAATTATGATATGACAATATGAATCAATGCAAGGCACAATATAAAAGAGAGAGAGTTAGAGTTAATGGATCAAACGCAAACACCGAGATTTGTTTCGAGGTTCGAGCACCCAGCTCTACGTCCCCGCCTTCACACAGAAGGATTTCCATTAACTTGTCCACACAGGACTTCCCACACAGGGAAACCTCCAATGAGGATTTGGGGCAATATAATTTAGAGTACACAACTCCTCTCTCAAATACAACACAACCTCTACACTTAGAGGTTAGGCACAAAGTCACTCAAACACAATCACCTCACACTTGAGGGATGGGCACAAAGCCTAACAACCAATCAACCTCTCACTAGAGGGATAGGGCACAAAGCCACCACTCCAATAATCAACCTCTACACAAGAGGGATATTACAAATAAGGAGGGTTTACAACTTGGTGGTTTCCACAACCACAAACTAATTTTCTCACAAATCAAGATCCTAATAGATAGGTAGATATGATAAGCTCAAGTGTGAGAAATAAAGAGTTTGAAAATCAAAAACACAAAGAAAAACTCTAGGGAAAACTCTAGATAGAAATGAAATGAAGATTAAATCAATTCCCAAAGAATTTTCTTTTCAATGATTTTCCAACCCTTTAAAAAAATAAAGATGAAATCATTAAAGCCAAAAACTCTTTTAAAAACTTGCTTTTAAACACAGAGAATGGTAGAATTTAGCTCTTGAAAAACTTGGTGAAAACTAACTTCAAATGGGGTATAAATAGGCCCCAATCAGAATCTGCCCGTTGGCAACAGGAAAGGTCTGTTTTGACCTTCCGGTCGACCGGCCGGTCGACCGGCCAATGGTCAAATTTCTGACCGTTGAGCCTGCCGGTCGACCGCCTGGTCGACCGCGCCCAGAACTAGAGAGCAACGATTCTCTTGCTAGTCGACCGCCCGGTCGACCGAGCCAACCCGAGAGTGGGTTGACTTCAGTCAGTCGACCGCTCAGTCGACCAGCTTAAAAGGCTGGCTGCGTGCACATCCTTGTGCGCGTCGGTCGACCGGTCCAGTTGACCGACCACTGGTCTGGTCGACCGTCCGGTTGACCGCCAGAGCCTGACAGATCTGATATAGGATTTAAAACTTGGATTTTTAATTATCAAATAAATCCCATAAAATCTCTAAAAATTCACAAATATAGTTTCAGTATAATACTTTGATATACAAACATGTTTGAGTAAAATCAAACCATGTTACAAATATTTTGAACTATTTTTGTAACTTAAAAATTTTGTCGAAAACCAAAAACCGTATTTTCAAAACTTGGATTTTTGAATTGAAACATCGTTTTGTCCAAAACACTTGCAAATACAAAAATATGATATTGAAACAACTTTGATGCATATAGTATATGGATATAATCCAATATACATATAAAGATATATATCAATGTTTTTGACATTAAATCAGAAAATAAGTTTTGTTTAAAATACCAAAACTCCAAACTCATGAAATAGACTATCAAACTAAGTTTGTTTAAATAGTTGAAGCATAGATGTATATAAAACAAACCTAATATACATTAAACCATGTAAACTTGTTTTGATTCTATCTATTCATGAAAACCAAGATCGGTTAAACTAAAAACCGAAAACCAAAACCAAAACATGAAACGTGTGTGTGTTGTGAACTTGAGCATATCACACTATCTAATCTTTAACAAGTGGATCTAAAACAATGTACCGAAATCTTCTTGTAGAGCGCCATCTCCAAGTCGACTCGATCCAAACGTGGTCCACCTAGCTTGACTCCAACCGAGTGCTAGATATGAACATGACGCTCGGGCTCTTGAATCACCATGTGAAAGCTCCAAAACACCTTTGTTGAAGCTAATCACCTACTAATATCTTGATTAAATATCTAAAACTAAACATCACAAGAT
This sequence comes from Agave tequilana, assembly GCA_038442645.1. Lineage (NCBI taxonomy): Eukaryota > Viridiplantae > Streptophyta > Magnoliopsida > Asparagales > Asparagaceae > Agave > Agave tequilana. The sequence continues at coordinate 66,561 of JAVJIF010004105.1, forward strand.
TATTAATAAACTATAACTACATGAGTTAATCATCATCAAAACTAGAGTGGAAGGCCTCTGGGCCAACAGTATGTGGAAAAGGGTTATCTTGTTGATAGACTTTTTAAAGCCAATGTTGCAGTGGTAGATAAAACATTTATCTATTTGTACCCGAAGCTTATAAACAAAGGAAAATCTTATATTTATTTGCTTGAGTCTCTTACTTTATGGCATGTTAGATTAGGGCATGTAAATTATAAGTCTTTAAAGAACTTATCTAATCTAGGATATATTCCTAAACTCAACTTGGAAGAAATTCGCAAGTGTGAGATTTGTGTTAAGGCTAAGTTAGCGAAAAATTCATTTCACTCAATTGATCGAAATACAGAACCTTTAGGGTTAGTTCATTGCGATCTGTGTGACTTAAAGTTTATGCCAACTAGAGGCAGTAAAAAGTATTTTATTACTTTTATTGATGACTGTACAAGATACTGTTATATGCATCTTTTAAACAATAAGGATGAGGCAATAAATATGTTTATAACATATAAAGCTGAAGTTGAGAATCAACTCAACAAGATATCAAGATTCTAAAATCCGATAGAGGTGGAGAATATGAATCAAATGATTTTAGTGAGTTATGTGTTAAATTTGGTATAATCCATCAAACAACAGCACCATATACTCCTCAGTAAAATGGAATTACTGAACAGAAGAACAGAACTTTGAAGGAAATGGTCAATTCCATGCTCGTAAGTTCTGGAGCTCTGCAGAACTTATGGAGGGAAGCTCTGTTAACTGCAAATTATATTCTAAACAGAATGCCCCACAAGAAACTTGGTCTATACCATTTGAGTTATGGCATGGAACAATACCTTCCTACCATTACCTCAAAATTTGGGGGTGCTTGCAAAGGTACTAGCACTATTACCTAAAAAACTAAGTTAGGAGCAAAAACTATGGACTGCATATTCAAAGGTTATGCCTTGAATAGTAGTGCCTATAGATTTTTGGTTCATAAATCAAAAATACTAGATATTCATGTAAACATGATTATCGAATCTAGAGATGATGTGTTCTTTGGAGATATTTTTCCATATAAACGAGAAATAGATAAGACTTCTGGGAAAAGAACACATGAGATGGCGTTTAGGGATGAAAGCCCCGAGGAACCGATTGTTAATGCGAAAATTGAACCAAGAAGAAGTCAGAGATCTAGAATCTCAAAATCTTTTGGTCCAGATTTCATAGCATACGCTATTGAAAGCAAGCATCAAACATTTAAAGGGGCTATGTCTACCCCAGAAGCTCAAATGTGGAAAGAAGCTATAAATAGCGAAATAGAATCCATACTAAGTAATCGTACTTGAGAATTGGCAAACTTGCCTCCTGGCAGTAAACCAATTGGGTGTAAGTGGATTTTAAAAGAAAATTAAAACCCGATGGATCTATCGATAAGTACAAGCTAGATTAGTAGCCAAGGGTTATCGACAAAAAGGACTTGACTACTTCGATACTTATTCACCAGTAACAAGAATAACATCCATTCGGATGTTGATTGCAATTGCAGTATTGCATAACTTAGATATCCATCAAATGGATGTCAAGACTGCATTCTTAAATGGTGAATTAAATGAAGAAATATATATGGAGTAACCTGAAGAATTTATAGTCAAGGGCCAAGAACACAAAGTGTGTAAATTGGTAAAATCCTTATACGATCTAAAGCAGGCTCCAAAACAATGGCATGAGAAATTTGATAGTGTCATGATCAAAGATGGATTCACTATCAATGAATGCAATAAGTGTGTTTACACTAAAACAGTTGGAAATGCATGTATCATTGTTTGTCTTTATGTAGACGACATGTTGATACTTGGGACTAATATTGAAATTATTAAGTCCACTAAAAGAATGTTATCCAACAGTTTTGACATGAAGGATCTGGGGGTCGCTGATGTAATTTTAGGAATTAAAATCACCAGAACACCAGATGGAATTAGTCTATCTCAATCTCACTACGTGGATAAGATGATAGAAATATTCAAGGATCATGGGATAAAAGAGAATACTAATCCTTTTCTCCCACACATCCACCTTCATAAGAATACAGGAACTGAAATATGCCAGTTGGAGTATTCTCAGATTATCGGAAGTCTAATGTATTTGATGAATTACACTAAATCTGATATTGCTTACGCTGTAAGCAAGTTAAGCAGATACACTAGTAATCCTAGTGATGAACACTGGACTGCTCTACTACGAGTATTGGGTTACGTATCACATACCAAGGAATATGCCTTGAGATATGGACAGTATCCACCTGTACTTGAAGGATACAGTGATGCTAATTGGATTGCAGATTCTGAGGAATCAAAATCAACTAGCGGATACGTATTTACTCTAGGAGGAGCAGCGGTATTTTGAAAATCTTCCAAGCAAACATGTATTACCCGTTCCACTATAAAATCAGAATTCATAGCCTTAGATAAGGCCGGAGAAGAAGCAGAATGGCTTCGACAATTTTTAGAAGATATACCATTATGGCAAAAGACAGTGCCCGTTATATGCATACACTGCGATAATCAAGCAGCTATATTTAGGGCACAAAATACTATATACAACGGTAAGTCTAGACATATTCGTCGTAGACATAATACTGTGAAGCAGTTGCTCTCAAATGAAATTATCTCTATTGATTTTGTCTCGTCAAAAGATAATTTAGCGGATCCGCTTAGTAAAGATTTAAGTGGAGAGCGTATAAACTGTGCATCGAGGGGAATGGGTCTAAAAGCCTAACCTTACCAGTCAGCTTAATGGAAACCTCACTTAGAGACTGGAGATCCAATGGACTAAGTTCAAGAGGAAAAACTAGTTATGATTGACTCAGCAGGTAAGCACTTGGGAGCTTGACTCCAATCCATTCCTAAGGTGCACATAAGTGCTTTCTACAAGTGAATTAAGGATAAGCTTAACGCTTTTAATGATGCCTATATCTTGTTACTAAACAAGTGGAGTAGAGTAGACTACTCTTAATAGGACGATCACCTATGTGAATATAGAGTTGGGTTGGCTCTTTTGGAATTTCTATGGAGGCTGTTATTCCCTAAAGATACTCTCTAAAACCAAGAATGTCCAGGACCAAAATGGACACAACCGAGAACCAAAGTTGATTTGAAAAGTCACTGTGTGAAGCTTGTTGACTTGGCTTACACTAACAGCTAACAGTTCAAAACCTAGTTCACTGATTAGCCAGTAAGTCTGATAAAGCTTTCGCTATGGAAGGTTCAAGACCTAGTTCACCTATCCTGATGCAGTTTCTTTTCTAAAGTACCTTTCACAATAGAGTCAGTCTCTTTGTGTGTCAATTCCTTGAATCTCCATTCAATGTGGGGGATTGTTGGGAATATGAAGAATATATGTGAATCTTTGAATTGAATTACGGCAAGATCTGTTGATCGAATCAATTGGATGATGGTTGGAGTGTGTTCTCCTTCCATTAGGGATGAACGTGGTATATTCACATGTTCAATTCCGACTTCGAATGAATGAGATATTCAAGTCTAAAGATTGCCTAATTCAAAGCCAAAATAGGACTAAAGGTAGCTAAAGGCATTTAGTTCCACATTGGCCATGCGATGGAAGTTTGTAGTGTTTAAATAGAGAAAAATGGGAACAAAGGGCGTGCCCTTTGGGTACTTGGAGTTTTCGCGGACGATTGGGAGGAAACCATGCCCGCACATGCACACGCGCGCGCCGCCGCTGGCGGCGGCCGGCCAGCGTTGGTGCCGGGCTCAAGCTTGGGCACGGGCATGGGCACGGGTTCGGGTTCCCTACCCGGTCTGGTTCTTTTTGAACCGGGTCTCACGGATATGGGTTACACGGAGCATACCTGCTCCGCTATCCGGATCCGAACCGCCCCGCCCAACGGCTGTCTGTAAACCGTCGCGGCAGTTGGACGGTTACGGCGGTTGAAACGAACAATTGCAACGGTTCAGACCGAACCGTTGCAATTGTTGGTTGGGTTCGGACGGAAATACCCCTCTCGGAGTAACTCGGTTTCCGAAGCGGCTTCTTCCAAAAGAGATTCTGCAAAAATTCGTTCTGAAAGAGAGCTCAGAAAATTCAACAGATTCTTTAGTAGAATTGTTGTCTGAATCTGGGACTTCCAAAGAAGAATATTCTTCTACCTTCCTTCTTCCTCTACAGTGGGTGCTCCTCCAAAGTAAAGGCAAATATTCTCCCGAAATTTATCTTAGTTTCGCTGCTTCAATAATCCTGTGAAGGTACTGGTTAACTACGGTTCGACCGTACGGTGATTTAGTAGTGCTAGCCAAAAACCGTGAAGGAGTGTAGTATCTTGGGAGACAGCGTTCAGTAACCCGTTGGCACCGGTGCGGGGGACGTAATTGTCTTAAGGAGATTCGCTTTAAGCGTACCTCACTCCAAGAACTATATAAGTGAATTAATTTCTTTATACAGGGGATATACTGATATTCAGTATATTAAGACTGATTTATACCAGTCTAATTGGTGTTTAATTTCTTTATACAAGGGATATACTGATATTCAGTATATTGAGACTGATTTATACCAGTCTAATTGGTGTTTAACCAAGGAAGATAATTGAAAGGTGGTTTTTTAATTAAGGAACGTTCTATTGAACGGAAAACCTCTCACCTGATATTAACCGACCTGGCCAATTAGATCGGTAATATTTCAATGATATTGATTAATTGTCAGATTGATCCCCGAAACCAACATGCCTCTCATCCAATCCTTTGCCACCATAGTCATCGTCCTCTCTCGATTGAATGACGCGTCGGACCCACCGGCATCCATTCTCTCAAACTCCCTGCTATGGACATCTAGCCGCCCTCTGGCATACCGAACATCGGCAGCCATGCTTGTATCTCTTCAGCAAATTTAGAACCTGTGGAGAACACCAAAAAGAAGAAGAAGAAGAAATTCCTTTTTGAAGTTTCAAACATCAGTGCTTTATATTATATGAGTTTTTCTTTTTCTTGCTCGAATATGATAGTGAAATTCGGAGCTTTTATAAGCAAGAGATTGTACCCACTAAGTTTAGTCTAATCTGATCGTCCATCTTTTTAAATGAATGGTTAAGATTTGAAGTTATAAGCAGGTTTTGGGTTGGTGCAAGTCGGGTGTGGATTCGAGTTTATCGTGTTTCAAGTCGGACCGGATGGGTTTTCACTAAAACCCTAAACTGATCCGAATATTTTACTTCATATTTAATCTCGCCAATTTGGAATGTGCGGGTTTTAAAAGGCAAAAAGACCTTGACTTTTCTGATCTGGAGCGGTGCGGATTCGGGTCAAACCTGACCCAATTTTCACCCCCACATCGACGACTTCGAACACTAATTATATATTTGTTGTCTGATTGCATCTCTAGAACTTACAGGTCCAAACCATAGTGGTCCTTGCTGTTGAGATATATAAGTAAGAAAAAGAAAAAAAGAGAGGGAAAAAAAAAAAAAAAACGGACGGCCTTCTTATAATCAATCCTATTTGACTTTCTACTCGGATGAATGAGCACATCACATGTACACCACTCACGGAATAATTACTCATTCGTCCGGGGACTCAACAACAAGAGGCTAATTAATCAATCCGCTGCATACTCTACGCTACTACGCCGATCGAGCCCGTCCCTGCGCACTGTAACAGCTTACCGCAGCAGTTACGCTGCTGTCGTCACCCCCTCGACGTCAGCAGGCGAAGACTTTGGAATGCGGCAGTCCACTGCTATCTGGTCCATTGCCAGCTACTACTACAACTACTTTCATCTTGCTCCTCTGCTCCCGACCACTCCCTTCTCCTCTCTCTCTCTCTCATGGCGGAGCAACTACTTTCCACTGGTAACAAGCACAGCAGCCTGCCCAAGAGCTACGTCCGGCCCGAGCACGAGCGGCCCAAGCTGAACGAAGTTCAAACCGACCGCAACACCCCCATCATCGACCTGAGTCGGCCCGACAAAGCCCAAATCATCAAACAAGTCGCGGATGCTTGCCAACACTACGGCTTCTTTCAGGTGTGTGTGCGCGCCCGTCTAAAATACATAGATTTTAAGTAAATGTTTAATTAACTACTCTTTTCATCTTCTCACTTTTTGCTTGCTCTCTTATTTTTAGGTTGTGAATCACGGTATGTCTATTGAATTGATGATGAGGATGGTCGCGATTGGTGGTGAATTCTTCCGGCTCCCCGCCGAGGACAAGATGAGCCTGTACTCCGATGACCCTGCCAAGAAAATAAGGCTCTCGACGAGTTTTAATGTCAAGAAAGAAACGATTCACAACTGGAGGGACTATCTCCGGCTTCACTGCTACCCGCTGGAGGAGTTTGCGCCAGGCTGGCCGTCCAAGCCTCCTATGTTCAGGTCAGATTCGTACCGAATTGAGGCGTATCTTTTCTACTCACCGTGCTACGTCATTATAACTTTAAAAAAAAAAAATGATATTGGATTTTATTAGTGCTTGAATTGCTATGTGCCCTACGTGGATAGTCTCTCTTAAAAATTTTAGTCTTTTAGAATTCACACAAAAGGGCTGTTTCTTTTGTCAACTTTTTTAAAATGTTAATTTACATAGCTTATGCACACTATAACATATGTCTATGCCTTGGCTAACCTAACAACAGTCACCATAATCTTGATGAAGGGTCTCGCACATACTCCCAATGATTCGACACTGTACAATCTTCTATGTCATGATGCTGATTAAGGACCAAACAAAACGCGGAAAAATCATCGTGCATCTAGAACACGCCACCTCGAATCTTTTCACATTTTTAACATGCATTCTAGAACGGGTCATCTCGGATTCGCACCCAAACCCACTCCTTCTTCTATAATCTCTTGATGGTACCTTAACGATGACATGCTACTAAATCTTGCACTTCTGTCTGTCGATTTGGATTTCTCTCGTCCGTTCCTTTTCCTATTCAACCATGAGCTTAGCTTCTTCGCTTCTTCGTCACTGGGCCTGTTTGGTTTAGGGTGGAAGTGAGGAAGCGAAGAAGTGAGGAAGTGGTAATAGTTCCCTTTAGAACGTGGGAATTAATTAGTAAGTTTTCTGGTGTTTAGATGTTATTAAGAAGTGTGGTTTGAAAAATGTTATCTCTTTTCCGGTGTTTGGATGGTAATGTGGAAGTAGAAGTGAAAAAGTTGACCACAAAGTTGACCGCAAAGTAATATTAAAATAAAAATTAATTAAGAAAAATAAAAATTGGACTGTAATTAGAATGCAATTGAGATTTACATGAGTAAAAAATTAACTGTTTTGTACTATAACTTATTACAAATGAGATTTACATGACCACAAAATTAAGCACTCCCGTGAACCGTTGACTGTCTGGTAAAATTTTGTGCAAGTGTATTGGTCAATTTCGACACATATCTTCTCTCATAAGAAACTCTCGAAGACAGACAACATGATACGTCAAGCAAAGTTTCTCCCTGAAAGCATCGCCCAACTATTCCCGAGGACACTCCATCTTTCGAGGAATTAACGCTTCCGTCGAACTCATCCTTCTCAAGAATCCATTGCCCCGAGAACGCTCATCTTTCCGAGAGCGTCGCCAGTTCAAGGTCAATCCTCCTCGTCGTGAGCAAGACGGCCGCAACAACCGACCTCATTGATATCCGCCTACATTCATGGAGTCCATTACGCCGTCAGGTCATCTCACGTTTCAAATGTTGCAACAACTCCTATTTCAATGCAGACTGTTATAGAAGGTAGCAGAAATCACTCCTGCAATCAAGAGCATAATTCATGTCGTTATGAAAGATCGCAATGTGCAGATCACACGGTTATTGAAATCTGCATAACCCTCACCGTCAATGAAGACCTACTGGGTATATATACCCCGGGAGATCGACAAATAAAAGAGGAAAAAAAGACTGATAAATCATCCTCAAATCACTGTAATTTGAGACTACCACAGTGTTCTAACTCTACAGAATTTCGTATAATCTCTTGAAAATAGTGAATTTTTTCCCTCCTCCCTGTAATATTTCTCAAATTGGGTTTCACGTAAAATCCTATTTCTTTACATTGCTTTATTATTTTCTCTCACAAATTCTACTATAATTTGAGTGTAGATAAATTTTTCCTGGAAATTAACCCCTACATTTTGGTGCTTTCATTGAGATCTGAGTCTCCATGTTCAAGATCTCTCCTCCCACAACCTTCCTCAAAAAGTCTGCCCCAGATCGGTGATGGCCCCATGGAACTGAATCACCGACAGCGCAACCTCCAAGGGCAAGGCCAAAGCTACCACTGGGGGCACGACCATCAAACTAACCAACAATTAACCGCTCATGGAGGGCACTGCGTCCATTTCGCCATAGGAGTCGTCCGTCAGTGCTCACCCCTCTCAGGAGCAGAAGGACCACCTCTTACAGATGCCCCACGAGATGAGAGAGCAGATGAAGGAACAACAACTACAGTCAAATCGCAGCGGGAGTAGATGGCGCTCGATCATAACAACATCCTCCATGAACAAGAGGAGCTGAAGTTGCTCAACCAACATCTCTAGATCTAAGTTGCTGCCCTTCAGAATTTCGCGCGAACAACGGTCGACCCCGAGAGTGGGAGGTCCCCAAATCTCCATGCCCTTGATGAACTAATCCAAAAGCGGATTGTGGAGGGCTAGCTATCTTAGCACCTGATCCCAACAACCCGCCTCCACGACTCCCCGCTTTCCAGGGACATCTAGGAATGTGAGCTTCTAAGAAAATTCTCGACTCTTACCTTTGACAGCTTACACCAGAGCGAGCGATCTGGTTCAGCACATTCAGCACTTTCAAGACAAGATGATACTATACTCCCGCAATGAACCTGCAATGTGCCTTACCTTCCCTTTAAGCCTGAAAGGCGCGGCATCGGAGTGGTTCTATTCCCTGCCACCACGTTCTCTCCATAACTTCTCGGAGGTCACTGAGGCCTTCCTCACATAACACGACACTCGCCAAGAAGCCAAGAGGAGTAGTCACTACCTCCTCTCCGTCAGGATGAGGCCGAGAGACAGCCTTAAGTCTTACATTAACTTCTTCTAGAATCAGCTCACAAAGATCTCCAACTGTGGTGCGCAGGTATCTGCACTCGCGTTCATTAGCGGACTGCAGTTCACTCACCCTCTGTAAAACACCTCCTAAAACACATCGTCTCCAAGATGAGCGAGGTCCCGAGTGCAGTTGTACATCCAGCTCAAGGAGGCAATAAAGGCTTCCTCCAATCACCCTGGAAAATCAATCGATGATAAAATAAATTCAAAGTCAACTCACGAAACTCCCGACCACGCTCTAGACAGACATCGGGGGCAACCTCCTTACAAAAATTAGGCATTCCCTATTCTCTCCCCGAGTCCAATCCAGAGATATAGGCCAACTCAACATTTCACTCTATTAAAACTTTCAATTAGTGAAGTGTTCAATACCTTCAAAGATCGGCCATGGGTCAGACGCCCGAAGCCGATCCAACTCAATCTCTTATTGCCCATGTTGGAGGAGTACTGCTCCTACCACAACTGCAAGGGGCACTAGACCATCCATTGATGGGTCCTCCAATGATACCTAGATGAGCTCATCCACCAAGGCTTCTGTGAGGAGTGCGTTCTCACCCCTGGGGTGCTTTTTGGCAGCCAAATGCACAGTCTCCCCGGGAGCAAAATGCACTCGACCAGTACAAGATGATCGATTGACTTCCCGACTTTTATACATTCAGTGTACACCCTTCATCTTACCTTTATGTATTGCACTTATAAGAATAAAATACTATTCAATGCTTTACATTTTGCAACGCAGTCGTCTGTCCACACGCCTCGTTAATGGTATATCCCCCACTCGGAGGCGGCCAAGAAAACCCCCGTGGATGGAATGTGCCTCCACACAGGTCATGCGCCCCAATGATGAGATGTGCCTCCACTCGGAGGCAGTCAAGAAAACCACCTGTGGATGGGATATGCCCCACACAGAGGCGGTTCTGACATACATTCAGCCATATGCCCTGATGATGGGATGTGCCCCCACTCGAACGCAGCTAAGAAAATTCCTCGATGATGGAATGTACCCCACTCGGAGGCAGTTCCAGCTTCCATCCATTCGTCCTGGAGATGGGATTTTCCCCACTCGAAGGAAAAATGTGATATTTCACTGATCGGATGTGTCCCCACTCAGAGGATCGCATCTGTACGCTCTTAGACGGGATGTGCCCCCGCGTGAAAATGTTAACGAGGCATGCTATGGGCCTTTCTCGATAGTCCTATGGGAGCCAAAAAATTTCGTTGTGGGATTTTCCCCACTCGGAGTCCCCACTCTTTTGTAGGGCTGTTCTCCTTCTCAGAGTCTCCATTTGTTCCGCAAATGGAATCAGCCCCCATTCAGAATAGACAAGCCTGCAGACTCCTCTCATCTGAATCTATGTGCGGATAAACCTCTGGTAGTTTTTCTTTACCGAATTCTTTCCATACTCCGATGATAGGATGTGCCCTCACTTGAAAGACAGCTCTGTTAATGGGATATCCCCCACATAAGCGGACAAATTCGTTATTAGGCTTGCTCCCACATTGGAGGTACCAGATCGTCGACTAGGTAGAGGCCGTATCTTGGACAGACACATCTAACATGTTGCTGGGATTTTCTCACCTCAGACTAATTTTTAGATGTACCGTCGGACTATGGCTGTAAACAAGATCAAGTATATCTATAAGGTTTTTTTGTTGAATTATCCCCTCAACGTATCAACTTCATATGGACATACATCCAATAATTCTCCCAAGGATGTGACACTACAGGAATTGACTTTCCATCAACAAGGATCTCAGATATGATTTAAAGTTTGAGTATGCTTGACCTGACTAGGGACAACCCGTGTTGTGTCTGCTCGAGCAATGGTAACATGAGATATAGTGTATATTAATAAGAGTTTCCTTATTTGGATTATCCCATCGACGTACTAATCTCTTGAACCTGTAAACTAAGCTCGCACAACTCATTTTTTCCACACTTGCATCTAACACTCTATTTAATGTCTTGATGTATGATTGTATGTATCTCCTAACAATTCCCATGCAGTCAATGCCCTCTGTTATGGGATTTTTCCCACTCAGAGACCAACAAGCGATCTTCTATTGATGGGATGTGCCACACTCGGAGGATCGCCATCTGTACACTTTTAGACAGGATATGCGCCACATGGAAGTATTAACGCAGACGTGCTTACATGCCTTTCTCGGCAATCCTACGGGAACCAAAATCCTCCATTGTAGGATTTCCCTGGCTTGGAGATCGACTCTGTTGCAGGGATTCCCCCCTCAGAAGCCCGACTTCGCAGCTCCTTGACGGGATGTGCCCCCTGCTTGGAAGTAAACGCGAATCCAACTCCGTTGTATGGATTTTCGCCTCTCAAAGGCTCAATCCATAGTAGGGATTTTCTCCGCTTAGGGATGAGACTTACAGGTACCGCTGTGGGACAAACAACCACGAAATGTGGGACAAACAGCCACACGGAATCTACAGGCCAAACCAAGTTCCAAACATTTGGAGTCAAAGAAAATATCTCCAAGCAAACATCCAATTCCAAACAAAACAATCAATAGACAAAGCAGGAAAGATCTAAATAAATACTTCCATTTCAAAAATTTACCGCTTTTATTATAAAAAATTCTGATTACATCTATTCAAATACATACTCGGTTACATCTAACAAAAGTGGCGTGAGGTTTACACATATGTCTTTGCCTTTTTTTGGAAAAGAATACAGATAATTCAATCCTGACTCAGACTCGCCAACCAAGCTCCTGATGCTGAAGCAAACAAAGATCCGCTAGTCGGGCGACGCTTTACACAAGCGCGATCTTATTATTCTCGCCACCTTCCATAGATCCCAAGGGAAATTCGAGGAGGTTCCTTCGCTAAAAGACGAAAGATTTCCTAGATGAGGAATTGTCTCCCCCTTCAAACTAGGACACGCCTCCAAGACAACCAGATGATCCCATTCAGGACGTGCAAGAACGTGATAATATCACATTCCATCCTGAACAGGTGGCCAGAAGCCTGGAAAGCTTGGACACCTCATAATCCCAGATGATCCACTCATGCTTCCTGCCCAGGACTCGCCTTCAGAAAAGAGTCTCCTCGTGCGAGGACCACGGGATACTGCCTAGAGGGAAGACTGCAAGATATGAAAGATGACGATGGAATCAGAATCCACTCCTGCTGCCACCCGAGCAGGACCTTTTTCCAGCCATACCCACTATAATGGTCCCAGTTTCTAATATCCTCAATTAACATAATAATTTCATTAATCAACAGATCATCCCGATTATGACCAAATTCTTAAAACTTTTGGCAGCACTTCCTTTAAAATATAATCCGTCATGATACAACATAATAATTTTGGCTCACAATGATCTACTTATATTCATATAATAATTTCGGCTCTCACAGCCTGCTTATCATCAAATAAAAATCTTATAGCTAGAATCCAACCATCATACGGTATCATCTCGCAACCACAGTAAATTTCGGCTTGACATCACCTCTGATAATTCTTTCTAATCTCATTAATCAAGTATTAGAATATTAAATCAGAATTTTAATAAGCGGAGTATTACAGTTCTACTCCTTATTAAAGTTTCGTCTTCGAAACTTAGCATGCTTAAAATAGATAAGTGTAAAACCTTCACATTCCTCTTTTACAAAAACTCTCTTTTTCAACTTAATATCTTATTCAAACTTTCATCTTAAACATTCATTATCTCTTGAACAACTCAATACTATGTTCTTACGATCTAATTTAATCCTGACTCATCTAATATTTTAATCATTCCTTTACTCCAGTGTCTATACCACGACAGCTCATATTGATGGCCCATACCCCCAACAGAGCACATTCAAATTATGGCATATGAATACCATAATTTGAACATAAGATAGTGATCAAATATCTCGGATTTCGAGGTTAATCATACACGTTAGAACCCCTACCCCCTTAAACCATTCATATCAAACAATACATTCATATACATACGAAACACACGCATACATATCAATCATAGCAATGAGTCCTAATAGTCAATTCTCTTTCTACGTTACTATTCTAAATCAAATCCTCATTCTAAATCATGCACTCTGATATCAACTGTAACTGTCTCAGTTTCTAATATCCTAAATTAACATAATAACTCAAATTAATCAACAGATTATCCTGATCATGACCAAATTCTTAACAATTTTGCCAGCACTTTCTCTAAAAATATAAGTCTGTCATGATACAATATAATAATTTCGGCTCACAACGGGCTATTTATATCCCACATAACAATTTTGGCTTTCTCAGCCTACTTATCATCAAATAAAAATCTTATCGCTAGAATCTAACTATCATATAGTATCATCTCACAGTCACAGTAAATTTCAGCTTGACATCGCCTCTAATAATTCTTTCTAATCTTGTTAATCAAGTACTAGAATATTAAGTCAGAATTTTAAAAATCAGGGTGTTACACCCACCACCATGGGAAGATATATTTGTGTAAATCAAGTCAGAGCTTGGACCCAACGATCTCCCCTAACAGCGGGGCCTTATCCCGAAAATCTAAGTTACGTGACAAGGTCATCACGAAAATCGATGTGACGCGTCCGTCATCTCCACCGTCTCCATCTTCTCCCTCTTCTTCCTCCATCGGACGAAGAAAAAGAACGACATTGCAATCTACTAAGACAAGAAGTTTAGGGGGAAAGAACTCTTAAGAAGATAAGCCAACCACTTTCAGGATCCTCCATATATATAGATGATGTAGCTGAACTGTCCCATATTCAATCCAACTTCATCCGAAGAGTCGGTTTGCACCCAAGATTTTTTGACATATCAAATCCGCAAGATATGATCTGCCTCGACATGATCTCAATCATGATGAAGTTAGAATTTGGTCATTAATTTGACAACTATCTTCACCCACTCTAGTTTTCAAAGAGGGCTCAGAATGCAAAAAGATATTTTGAATAATTTCTTCAGAGTACAAGCGACGCCTCAACTTGCCGAGCCAGAATCTAATCAGTCCGCTCCACTCTCTCTCCTCGGAGTTTGGAAAAAGAGGGAGCGGAGAGGGTATCTGTAGTGGTCAATTTCTGACCTGCACTTGGATCAAGACACGTGTCTCATCTCATCAGAAATTTTCAAAAAAAGGCAACATGATACGCCAAGCTAGAGCTTTCCCCTGAGAGCATTACCCAATTGTTACCGAGGACACTTCTCCTTTCGAGGAATCAACAGCCCCGAGGAACTCATCCTTCTAAGAAATCTACTGCCCTGAAAACGCTCATTCTTCCGAGAGTGTCGTTAATCCATGATTAATCCTTCCCCTCTCAAGCAAGACGGCCGCAACAACCGACCTCATTATATCCGCCTACATTCATGAATACTATTACGTCGCCAGGTCATCTCACGTTTCAAATGTTAGAACAACTCCTACTTCAGCGAAAGCTGTTACAAAAGATAGCAGAAATTATTTTCGCAATCAAGAGCATAGTCTAGGCCGTTATGAAAGAATCACAATGTGCAAATCATGTGGTTATTAAAATCCGCATGACCCGCACCGTCAATGAAGACCCCTGGGTATGTATACATCGGGAGATCGATAAAAAAAGAGAAAAAAAAAAAGACTGATACCATCTATCTCAAACCACTATAATCTGAGACTACTACAGAGTTCTAATTCTATTGAATTCACTGTAACCTTTTGAAAATAGTGAATTATTTTTCCTCTCCCCGTGGTTTTTTCAAATTGAGTTTTCACGTAAAATTCTACGTCTTCGCATTGCTTTATTATTTTCTCTCATAAATCCTAATATAATTTAAGTGTAGATAAATTCTCCACCCCTACAGTTAGTGTAGTCAATGAGAAAATTACAAAAATAACAAGTGAGAGTATATTTCTTAAAAAAGAACCAAAAAGAAAATTTTAAGCTTGTGCTGAACTTGCTCACAAGAGTTTGCTGTTTAACATGTGCACCTGATTTCTAGTTCCAATTTGGAAGCTTTCAGCACAAACAATACTCTTGGCCACCACTCATAATCCCCGCTAGCATTACAGCCATCAAGAAATCACAAAATACTAGCAAGCAATTTTCCTGTGACGTTAACTGGTCAACCAAAATTTTAAAAAAAAAAAAAAAAATGCCACGTGTCAGTTATGGTTCGCAGTTGGCCGCATCGGCCTCCTCACTGACCGTTGCCTTGCCAGGCCTGCTTGGAAGAAAATCTTCTAAGAAAAATTATGGTGAGCTTAAAAAAGCAACTTTCTCAAAGAAAGTAAAATTGTCAGTTTTTCGACTGATTGCCACTTGCAAGCGAGAGAAAATCAACTCGATTGTAGCTGGGCCTTGATTTTGATTTTAGTAGGGCCCACATCTTATTCTCCACTCCATTAAAAATGCAAATAAACACGATTTTAGATTTCACCCTTGTGGAGCACGTTAACAGTGCTTTTTCAACTCAATTTTTGAGAACCAAACAAGACCTTATGACCTAGAACTTCACAGCAGTTGCCCCCAAAACTCTTTGACCAAAGCATGTGCCCTCACATGCGCACACATGCAAGAAAATTCTTTTCTTTTAATTTTTTTTTAACCTTACTACGAAACTAAAACCAAATTGTCATTTTTTTTTTGACCTAAATATTTGGCTTGTGACGAGTCTTGTAACTGACCGGATCTCAGGGAAGTGGTGAGCACTTACTGTAGGGAAGTCCGGAAACTGGGCTTCCGGCTACTGGGGCTCATATCTCTGAGCTTGGGACTGGAAGAGGGCTACATCGAGGCAGTTCTCGGCGAGCAGGAGCAACACATGGCGATCAACTACTATCCACCATGTCCCCAACCTGAGCTCACGTATGGCTTGCCCGCGCATACTGACCCGAACGCCCTCACAATCCTTCTTCAGGACCAGAATGTGGCGGGCTTGCAAGTTCTCAGGGAGGGCCGGTGGTTCGCCGTGGATCCTCACCCCAATGCCTTTGTCATCAACATCGGCGACCAATTACAGGTAAATAGACTTTGCGAAAACTGTTTCTGATTAATAAAATGGATGACTAGCAACACGTAAGAAAATATCTCTATGAATATGCCAGCTACTTGATCAACTTATGACTGTTACTAGACTTCTTTGTGAACTGTAACTGGTTGCAGGTGAGAGGGTCCGAATTCATAGTGGAGTGTACAAGTTGAGAATATTCTAAGAAAAAGAGAAGAAAATTTTTAAGTTGTGAATATGCAACTCG
Organism: Agave tequilana; assembly: GCA_038442645.1. Classification (NCBI taxonomy): domain Eukaryota; kingdom Viridiplantae; phylum Streptophyta; class Magnoliopsida; order Asparagales; family Asparagaceae; genus Agave; species Agave tequilana. The sequence goes on from JAVJIF010004105.1 coordinate 82,847, forward strand.
TTTTTGTGAGAATGAGAATATCATCTTAAACTATTAGTTCTGGTTTGAATCAAAAGACGCCATTTGCACATCACGCCTTGAAATAGGAGTGAAATAGGAGAGTTTCCATGTTCATAACGTGAGAGTTTGGTAGAAAGAAATTGGTGGAAATTATCAAAAGCCAAGAAACAAAAGCTGAAAATTATCTTCTTAGATTCCTTAGATACATGAGGAGCTAACTTCCGAAGTTAAAAATCAATATTTTTTTATAGAAGATACGAAGAATAGAAAAAACAAAGACTTCACTATATCTTAGTTGTAATTTTTGCAGTTAAATTTCTAACCTTAGAATTTCAAGCTGAATTCTGCTATTTATTCTTTACAATTTACTAATCTACAAATATTTAATCTCGAAAGATAAGATTTAATCGTAGTTAGAAAAAATTAAGTCTGATTGAATGTTTGTTTACTCCATAGGACGCAAGTGCTCTTCTCCCTGTCATATCTCTTTTTTATTTTTTTCCATCACAACGTAATACTTCATTTCTTCGACTCTAGTTTGATGATAACTCCATTACTGACATGAATCATAAAAGGGGAGAGAGGGGGAAGGAAAGTTTTCATATGTGATCAAATAAAGTAAACCAATATATAACTCATCTTGTCCAATAGCATAAAATCACAAGTCATGACGAATAATAGGACAAGCTTGCAGAAATCATCTCATGAAGGTATGAAAAACATGAAGCTCGATATTAATTAACCCAAGCAACAAATTCTTGCTCTGGAATTAAAAAAGAGCCTCTGATTTTTTCAGGCATTGAGTAACGGTAGGTACAGGAGCGTTTGGCATAGGGCTGTCGTAAATTCAAGCAAAGAGAGGATGTCCATCGCCTCATTCCTTTGCCCGTGCAATAGTGCAGTCATCAGCCCGGCAACGAAGCTCACAGGCGACCGCACTCCGGCCATTTACAAGAGCTACACATACGACGAGTACTACAAAAAATTCTGGAGCAGGAATTTGGATCAGGAACACTGCTTGGAGCTGTTCAGAACCTAGTTTCATTTCTTTTCTTCTTTTTTTTCCCTTCTTCAGTTACAGGGCTTGAACGTTGGACTTTCATAAAGTGATCATTTATTTGCCACTGAGGCATCTCTCAGAGTGAACATCTTCAGTGTTTAAGCCACATATTGTACTCATTATATTGTTGTGACATAATGTCTAGATACATTTTGAGAAATTTCATAGTTGATACATACTCGTTGTCATGTATTAGTTATTTAGCTATTCCATGTCGCTTAATATGTCTAGATTACAACAATAAATGATAATTGGCAGTGAAAATCACCGAAGGATTGGTGGTAACTAATTAATCAAAACTACTACATTGTACCTTATTTGTTGCTAGGTCATGTGCCCCGTTGGCGATCTGGATAAAGTATACTGACAGATTGGTTTGAAAAAGTTGATAATTTAGAAAAGAGAAAATTTTAGTTTATTATTCAAAAGCAATTACATCAATATATATAGAAGTGGAGAATGAAATATGAAAAGTATGCATGTCTAAATATAATGTATCACATATTTATATACATGTTTAGGTACAATATATTACATGTATCACATGTCTGTTAACACCCCCTCTCAAACTCACAGCGGATCAAAAATCGAGAGTTTGAAAATACTCTCGTCAATTGTCGACAGCGGGAATGGTGAAATCATCGCTAGTCGATCGTCTTTCGTCGATGGTGGAAATGGTGAAGCATCGCTCGTCAATCGTTTCTCATCGACGACAAGAATGGTAAAGTAATCGCTCGTCGATCGTCTCTCGTCGACTACAGGAATGATAATTCATCAGTTGTTGATCACCTCTCATCGACGGTGGGAATGATGAAGTTGTTGCTGGAGAGATCTCGGAGGAGAAAGCCTCCACGCTAGAGGGTGAAGGCCGAAGGCGGCTGTGGAGGTAAGAGCAGAGGGCAGGGCTAGTAAAATGTCGTCATGGTCAACAATAGTAGAAGATGAAGAGATGGCCCGGCTCTAGGCATAACTACATGAGTATGGTCCAGCTCACACTCATTGATAGCGTAGAACGACGATCAGTAGAAGAATGGCTCTGACACTATAATAATTTGGAAGAAAAAATTTCAGTATATTATTGATAAAGCAATTAATCAATATATATATATATATATATATATATATATATATATATATATATATATATATATATATATATATATATATATATATATATATATATATATATATATATATATATATATATATATATATATATATAGTATGGAGGATGAAATAGGAAAAATATAGATGTTTAGATATAATGTATCACATGTCTGTAAACAAAAGTAATAAATTATATTTCAATGTATCTGTGAAACAAAAGTTGACAATTTTTTTTTTTTTGGAGAATTTGAATTTTCGAGTTTGAGGCCTCGTCCTTTTTCCTCAAAAATGAAAAGTTAAAAAAAAAAAAATCAATTGCATGTGCCCTGCTCATGCCGGCCCTAACTTGAAGAGGAAAACTAAATTAGACAACACTTCCCTATTGATTATTTTTTGGCCTTGCCTAATCTGTCTTTCACTTAGGGCGTATTTGTTTTCCAGAAAATAGGCTGGAGAGTTGCTATTTTCTTTAAATTTGTGGGCCCATGGTCTTTTCCCATCATATTGTGTTTTATTGAAAGAAAATTAGGTGCACGGATTTTTCCCTCTGTGCTGTGACAATTTCCCTCTCTAAACAGAGAGGAACCCATTCAGAAAACTGACAATATCAGGCTGAGCATTTTCCTTCAGAAATTCTGATGGTTTTTATTTGGAGATTTTCATTTTGAAACTTTTCTTGCCAAATCTTTTAATCACCGAAAATCTGAGGAAGACAACAAAGCATATATGTGGGCATACACTCAAAGCAAATATTATCATAGATAGAGACTGACAACATCATGCAGGGACAGATTAGGACAGGACGTGGGAAGAAATCAAGATTCGAATCATCTTTCCAAAGTAATCAAAAGAGATCAAACGATGAATTAAAAGCGCGTTCCAGCCCGTCCACCCCACAAACGTCTCTCTCATTGGCATCTGCAGCAAAGATAAGAAATCTATCGTGCACAATGACAGTGAAGATGACGCGCACCACCGCGAGATCCATTGCAATCCTTCAAAGAGTTGTCATAAACAGTTGTGAACATTAATTTTTTTTGCCCCCACGAACGCGTTTTCGCGTTTGACTTGTTCTTTCGAGATCAATGGCCGACTCATTGAAGTTGAAGTCACCGGTCCACGATGAAAATGAACATGTGCGGTTCATCTGAGCCTATCGAAGGATACCCGACATCAGAAATAAAGGCTTGAGGAGTTATTGTTGGCCTTTCGCGCACTGTGAATCGCAAAGAGACTTGAAATAAAAAAGTTGTTGAGAAAGTAGTGAGCAAAGATCGTGAAATCTATCCGCTAACATAAATTTTGTCCTTAGGTCCCCAAAGAGATGACCGAAAGTCTGTTTCACTGAACAGTCAACAAGTTCGTCTGCACCACTAAATGCACTAAAAATCTATCAACTGTAGGGATGGCAATGACCTGATAACCCCACGCGAATGCAAACCAAAATTTCAAATTTGGATTCATAAAATCATATTATTTAATGGCTTATATGGTAGGGTATGATTTATTGAATCTAGTTGCGGATTCAAACCTAAAAACACGATAAAAATTGGCAGTTTCTTCAATATAGGAGGAGATATTTGAATTAGTATAGTTCAATAAAAAAAAACTGAATTCTAGAGTGAATCTAAGCTGTTTTGTTAAGGGTGGAAGTGTGGAAGTGAGGAAGTAGTAATAGTTCCCTTTAAAACTTGAGAATTGGTTAGTAATTTTTTCAGTGTTGGATGTTGTTCGGAAGTGTGATTTGAAAAATGTTATGTCTTTTTCGGTGTTTGGATGATAATGTGAAACTGAAAGTGAAAAAGTTGACCACAAAGTTGACGGTAAAATAATATTAAAATAAAAATTAATTATATAAAAACATCGAACTATAATAAGAATGCAAGTGAGATTTACATGACACAAAATTAACTATTTTGATATACAACTTATTATAAATGAGATGTACATGATCACAAAATTAACTATAACACCTTGAAAATGAGAAAATAATTGTGTATAAGAAATGTAAAAAGAAAAGAAAAAAGAAAAGAGATTTTCTCATTTATCTTTTCCGGTGTTTGGATGGACAATAGAAGGGAGAAATGAGGCCTCTCACCGCTTCGCATATCTATTTGCATTTGACAGGAGCCTGCCCCGTTACGTCCCATCAGTTCGGATTTAATACTGAAAGTCCATGAGCCACAGTTAGTTCATGGATGATGATGAAACCATCCTCAACTAATTGCATGTCTGACAATAACAGCCTCAAAGGGACTAGTAATCCCCCTGCCTCAGATTCCACCATCACTGTGTTCAAACTGGAGAAAATGGTGAGTGATGAGGAGCAACGCACCCACGTTTACGTTGCTCTCTCGGGTGCGGACACATGCATCTCAACAAACGGAAAAGGATTATTTGTAGATTCTGGATTGCTTAAATTTAGCATTTCGGCGGTTCATTGTGACCTTAGATTATACGCACTCAAGGAACAAGAATTTAATGCCTTCACTCCTAGTGATGGTGTCAACCTTTGAAAGTAGGAGTTTGATCGCACCCTGGTGCTTTCAGATGATGATGTCGGCTCACAAGCTAATTTCTCAAATGATTTTAAAAAAACAAGGAAATACTTTTCTTACATATAATTTATACATTTCTCAGCACAAGAGTGGTACATGCGGTTCTTACTATTTGGGCCCCAAACCCGGGCCTGGCCACGACCTGATCAAAAATGAGTAAGGGTTGTGGCCTTATTTTAGGGCCGGGGTTTACACCACGCCCGACCCTAACCAGATCCCGATCGTAGCACTTCAGAAGGCTCGTTTTATGCCCTACTTATGAGTCCAAATCCAGTATCAATTTTACTCATTTTCAAATTAATATTACTATTATATTACAAATTAGTATCATTTTATGATTTTTTTATATTTTAAAAGTCAAAACTTTTAATTCTAAAAAACATATGGTTTGAAGTAATTAAGCAAGAAAATATTATGAGCATTTTTTTCTTTATTTTTAAAATAGCATTATGGTTCAAATGAAGCCTTAGCGCCGGTTTGAATTAGTGTTTTAGACAGAAATTGTGACCTGATTTAAAACCTGAAATACTTTGGAGCCAAGGCCGGGGCGGCGGGCCGTACCCTAGGTCCGCTCCGACGGCTGCCCATTATCATCCCTGCACGTAGCACGTTTTAGGGGCTTGTGACTGGGCTGTGGTAACAAATCCAACAATCATTAGAGCGTTGAACTCTAAGTGGTCAGCCCGGCGAGCTAATATTTTTTTATTTTGTATAAACAACCAAAAGGATCAAGTTACACAATCTTTGTTTAAAAATAATAAATAAACAAATAAACGATACAAAACAAATAAGACCAAAGCGTTTTAATTACAATTGGGGTTGTATGTACAAAGTAGATGCAGGTAAAAGTTTTTCATTTATCTTTTTGCTCCAGGATGAGAAATCCACTCTCACCCATTCAATTTTAATTAGAGATAACAGTGGGCCGGGGGGCCGAACCGGGCCAGGGCCGGCCACGGCAAACGTGCAGTATAAAACCTTTCTATACTATTATATATGTAATTTGCACATTAAGAATTGGCATCTAAACCCAGTAATTTTGCATTAAGAATTGAGACGGATCTTAAGAATTGAGACGCACCGCAACTTGGGGATAGCACTGGGCCTTTTTTATTATCCAACAATCGCGGGAGTCTACTTAGTAGCGGCCCAGCCCACTCTATTTAACTAATCTCCCTTCCCAGAACACCGTTGGTTCCTCGATGGGACTAAATTCGCTGCAATTAATCTTCTCATGTCCTCGTGTGAGTCGTCTCTCCTCTCATTGCCCCTATTCATAACCGCAGGACTTTGACGCTTTGTCCCTTTGCAACGTGTAGTGTTTGCATCGACTAGTGGCAATGGAACCAGCGACTCGTGGCATCCCTTCGATGATGCGGACAACAGTGCTCCTCTCTCTGCATAGCAATTTGCTCTCAAAGCGAAGCACACAAGCCTCAGCAAACAAAGAGAGTGCTCAGGAATCGGCAAGGGTCTTCTGTTCTCTTCGGTCAGTCTCTCTCTCTCTCTCTCTCTCTCTCACTCTCTCAGTTCCTCGATCTTATGTTGCCTACTTCGTGAGAGTTCTCCCCATTTACGCGATTGTAATTTTGCAAGCCAAGTGTTTGGAGGAATGCCCTGAGACGTTCAATTAGATATATGCGTTGAAGAACTCTTTCTTTTCTTTTCATTTTTTTGGTTTAACTCTCTTGTTTCTTAAAAATTGCCTTTTAACTGTTTGCTCTTCTGAAATTTGGGTCGTCATCAATCAAAATTCTTCAAATTTTGGTTTTCTTTTTCCCCTTGAGGAAACAAATTTTGGTTTATATTAAAAAATTTATCTAATAATCAAAACTTATTAAAATTATATATTACTAATCTATAAATAAAGTAAGAATTAAAATTAATTGAACTACATTATATTAATTTACCAATAAAAAATAATCTAGTAATAAAAAATCCTAATATTAAAAATTATTGAATTATTAATAAAAACTTTAATCTAATAATTACATGTAATCTAATAATTAAAAAAATCTCATAATCTAAAAAGATTAATCTAATAATAAAAAAATAATAATTTAATTACAATTAATAACTGTTTGTGTTGCAAGCGGACTGTAAGTGAGATTTGCATGATCACAAAATTAACTGTTTGTGTTACAAGTGAAGCGTAATTGAGATGCAAATGCATTTTACGACTTACAGTCCAAACAAGCGCCATAAGACGTGAGTCAGCCATTTACAGTGAAACAAACATACTAAGTTACTTAACCCAGCCCACTCAATTTAAAGTAATCTCCCCTCCAGAACACCATTCGTACCTCGATTGTGATGCAATAATGCTATTTGGCTCCCAATACAGCTCCCAGGTTGGCATCCACCGACATGGCTTGCCACATCATCATGCCATATGGCATCTGACTCAGCCAAAGCGGGGCATATGAAAGCCCTAAAATCTCCCTTCTCTCAATCAGCCACGCAACAGCACCCTCTCTCAAATCCCCTCCCCCTCTCTCAACCTCTCTCCTCAGTTCTCGCTGCTGCCCATCTCAAGCTCGTTGCGCCACCCTCTCCTCCGCTGATCTCGACCACGGTAGCCATCGCAAGATCGAATCAAAACCCAAACCCCTCCCTACTCCCCCTGCCCCATCTCTCAAATTCGCCCCCTCTCTTAGCCTCTCTCCCCCCATTCGCGCCGACGGCCTCTCTAGCGCATCGCGCCACCCTCTCCTTTTCCGAACTCGACCAAAGCCAGTAAATTTTCTGTGGTAGTTATATCTTTTCCTTCATTTTATTGTGTTTAATGGCCACAAGAGCCAAAGTGTTGGTTATCTTTTCATTCCTTCTAAGGTAGTTATATCCGATCAAAGATCAAAGTGTTTTTGTGTATGTAATATTTGAAGATGGCCTGATAATGACTTCTAAAAATGTATATTCGATCAAAGTTGGCTTGATAATGGCTTGATCAAAGTGTTATATCCGATCCCTTGTTTAATGGCCACAAGAGCTTGATAATGACTTTTAAAAATTAGCTTCCACTTCTGCCAATTATCTGGATAAAACTATTATAATTATAATTGTTGCATGTGCAGTTGTGTTGAAAACTACCCCCCCCCCCCCCCCCCCCTCAATCATATTCTCTAGATATAAGCTTGTGAAAATTATTACAAGAATTGAAATTTTTTTATGTCTGCCAATTATTTAGAATTAATCTATGAAGACAAGAGCTAATGGCTGTGATGAACTCATCTTGATCAGTTGAAGGAGATGGGCAATTAATTATGTAGCTAATGGATGCAGCTAGTGCAAATGCTTAGTATTGTGTTGATGTTTTACATGTTTTCCGACCTCACATGTTTTCCCACCTCTCGTGCAGAGTTCTTATACAAAAGGAGTGTTGTGACTATTGATTTTGTGTTTGTTGATACTTCTTCAAGAACAAAATGAGCTTTGCATCAGTAAGTATCAATCATCTCAGGTGTCATTATAATTTGGAGGCTAAAGATGTTACTTGTCACAAAGAAAATAACAGAGGTAAAAGATTATATAGGTATGCAAACTTTATTTCAAAGGACTAGCCTGAATGTTACTTCTTTCAGTGATTTCCAGAAGAGATGGAAGACAGACTCTCTTTGAAAATAGAAAAGATAGAGAGATCAATTGACAATGTTTCGAAAAAGCTTGACAAGCTACGTAAAAACTTGAAATTTATTTTATGGGTGATTGTTGTAGTTGTGATTTTCAAGTTTATTATTGTATGAGAACAAGAAGTTACTTGCACTTGAAAGATTTTGGTTGAATTTTATAATTTGGTTGCTTATTTGTACTTGAACTTAAATTAGTTGTAATAATTTGTTGCTTTTGTTAAGATACTTTTGTGTAGATGATTATTAAGATATTTTTGTGTGATCTCATATCTATATTTTTGTTGTTTAATGCTTGAATAAACTTGAATATCCTCTGTAATCATAGATGGGTGATCTCAAATCCATATCTATATTTTTGTTGTTGAATGCTTGAATAAACTGATCTCATATCTGTGGCTTTCTCTGGAAGCAAAATCAGAGGTGAACGAAAAGCAAGTACAGTGTAGAGCATTTTCCAGAATTTGCCAACCACAGCAAGATTTGATCATAGCATTTCCTTCCCAGAATTTGGGCTACTTCCCAGCAAATTAATCCTGAAAGTATGATCAATAATGGAAGTGGATACTCTTCAAGATACAGTGCAAAACAACATGATTGTGCATGTGCATTGTACATTTTGTATCACATATGTCACATTTTCTTCATTTATTTTTAAATAAAACTTTACTTTTAATGTATTTTCATATTCAGTGGTATGCAGTATAATTAACGAAAAATTAGAGGGATTGACAGATTTATTCAGTTAAATCCAAATAATTCAAAAGATCAAGCAAATCAAGGGGATTAATTCAAATTCAAAGATTTTAGAAGCTATCTTATCTAAAAACTTGATATATCAGATAAGATAATATCATCTAATTTCAAGGGAAAAATGGATTGTTTTAAGACCCTATCAGTTTCGCTAAAGATAAATGAATATCTCATCAATTTTAGAAGACAAATTGAAAATCCAAGAGGAGAAATGGATAGAGAGAAGATGAATGGATGAGATGAATCAATCATATTTGGAGATAAGGAGGAAAATTCTTCAGAGTTTTAAATTAATTTAGAATTGGATTCAGACTGGACATTCTTTAGTATTTTAATCATAACTTTCGCTACTGAAACTCAAATCTGATGATTTAAAATGATCCAAAAAGAAGATATAAAGAGCTATAATGCTTATGTTGATCACACTTTCCAATTCTATCACTTGATAAGTGATATTCAGTAATCAACACACTAATAAGTTGCAGATCAGAATTTTCACATAAAATTATGGATAAATCAAATCAAGTTTAGAGATAAGGGGAGGATTCAAATTCAGAAATAGCTAGCTCCTCCTATCTCTCCACTCGTCTCTCTTATCCATTTTCACCCTATAAATACCCCACACATTAGAGGCAGAGGGACAATCAAGCAGAGAATAGAAGTTAGGCTATTTTGCAGTTTGTAACTTAGGTTTTTTTTGTTTTCTTTTATGAAAATTTTATTTTATTTACGCAACTGAGAGGAGAGGAGAGTTTCATGGAGGAATGAGAGAAAAGTTTGTACTGAGGGTGACACCGGTGTAAGTAAGTTTTTTCTTTCATTGTTATTTGAATCAAATTGAAGTTTCTTTTCTTCTTTACTCTTATTTTTATTTGCTTCCCTTTTCATTGTTTGTGAATCCAAATAATCTGATAGCCTCAAAGTTGCCTTACCCTTGCAAGCGTTGTTGATGGCTTATAGTGATGGAAAGCCATCCTATACTAGTATAGCTTGCCCCTTCATTTCGTAGTGTAAATCAGAAATGAGGAAGATCCTATTTGTCATACTTCGCTCGCTTTAATCGTCCATACGGGTCAAAGGTAAGCAGGCGCCGAAGAGGTAAGTAAGTGTTTTTTAGAGTTTAACTTTCTTTCTTTTAATTTTTAGTTTAGATCACCAATATCACCATCTCTCAACTCTATTCATTATTTTTCACTTTCTTTGTATAAACTTATTTTCGATTTTTCTCCACATTCTCAATCTACCACTTTCTTAACAGTTTAACATGATTTATTTTCTTTTTTTTAAAGAATTGAAAGAAGAAATTTAACCATTTTTTGTGAGCTAAAGAAAACTTACAAAAAGCTTCCATCGCTAGTCCTTCCTTGTGGATCATCCCTATAGCCACTCGCTATTACGGTAGCATTGAGCACTTGTACTTTTGTTTTGTATTCCTGAAATTCTGTATTTTCTATGTGCAGGTTCCAACTTAATCACAACACTTGCAAATGCAATCCTAATGAGTGCAAAACAACACTTGCAGATACAATACACAACACGTATATACGCAAAAACTGAATCACATTGTCGCAGCTAAAAACCCACTAGTAAAAATAACTGAACAAGTCCAAGTACAACCAGGCCCATCATAAAATTCAATTCCAAAAGTAAACAGGATACATAGCATAACAAGCCCATCCTTCCACCAACATAACAAGCCTATCCTTCCATCAACCATAACTGACAGTTATAAAAGAAAAGTCCATCACTCCATCATAACAATGTTGGCCCAGAGGCCTTCCACTCTAGTTTTGATGATGATTAACTCATGTAGTTATGTTTACTAATAATCTTGTGATGTTTAGTTTCAGATCCTTAACCAAGATATTTGTAGGTGATTAGCTTCAACAAAGGTGTTTTGGAGCTTCTCACATGGTGATTCAAGAGCCCGAGCATCAAGATTATATATAGCACTCGTTGGAGTCAAGCTCGGTGGATCATGGTTTGGATCGAGTCGGCTTGAAGACGGAGTTCATCAAGAAGACTTCGGTACCTAGTTTAGTTTTTGTTTTAGATCCATGTATAAAGATTAGATAGTGTGATATGCTCAAGTTCACAACACACACACGTGTTTCTAGTTTCATGTTTATTGGTTTTCGATTTTTGGTTTAACCGATCTTGATTTTCATGAATAGATATTATATCAAAACAAGTTTACATGGTTTTATGTATATTAGATTCATTCTATATACATGTATGCTTCATATCTTAATAAGCTTAGTTTGACATACCTATTCATGTATTTAGGTTTTGTGTTTTAAACAAAACATATTTTTGTAATTAAAGTCAAAAACTATGATATATATCTGTATATGTATATTGGATTCTATCCATATACAATATGCCTAAAAGTTGTTTCTATATCATGTTTTTGTATTTGGAAAAGTTTTGGACAAAACGTATTTTCAATTCAAAAATCCAAGTTTTGGAAAATACGGATTTTGGTTTTAGGAAATATTTCCATAATACAAAAATGGTTCAAATTGTTTGAAATATGTGTTGAAATTTTTTACACATGTTTGATTTTCAAAGTATTATACTGTACTTATTTTTATGGATTTTTAAAGTATTTTTGGGGTTTTTTAGGATATTAAAAACCCAAGTTTTCTGTCCCGAAATGCTGCCTGCCAGGCTCTGGCGGTCGATCGGACCGGTCGACCGGACCCAGAGTCAGTCGACCGGACCGGTCGACCGACGTGCACAAAACATGCACGCTGGCCAGCCACTTGGGCCGGTCGACCGAGCGGTCGACCGACTGCAAGTACCCCACTCTTGGGTGGGGGCAGTCGACCGACCGGTCGACCGTAAGGCTTGGACGGTAGATCGAGCAGTCGACCGGCCAGAGAGCATTTGCTCTCTGGATTGGCACGGTCGACCGGGCGGTCGACCGAAGGGCTCTAACGGTCAAATTTTTGACCGTTGGCGGTCGACCGGGCCGGTCGACCGCCAGCCGCCAGGGCTGAAAAACAGCCCCAACGGCTAGTTTTTCTCCAGCCCTATATATTGGGCTTTGGGGGACTATTTTGGTTAAGAATTTTCAAGAGAAAAATTTTCATATTTTCAAGTTTTTCAAGAGCCAAAAATCTTTATTCTTCCAGTGTTTTATTCAAGTTTCAAAAAGAGTTTTTAGAGCTTCAAAGTTTTCATCTTCATTTGTTTTTAGGGTTTGGAAAAAATAAAAGAAAATTTGGATTTGGGATATTTGCTTAGTTCTTCATTTCTATCAAATACAAGTTGTTTTTCCAAATACTTTTCTTTGTATTTTTGTTTCCAAACTCTTGATTTTTCACACTTGAGCTATCATTCTATCCTTTCTATAGGATCCTTATTTTTGTGGAGAAGAAGGTGTTTGTGGTTGAGATATACCACCAAGTGTTATACCCTTTCATTTGTGATATCTGAAAAGTCACCTAGAGGGGGGGTGAATAGGTGACAATGCTAATCAAGGGCAAATTAAAAATTTAAAGCTACAACAATCACAAGATGAATGCAAGCAAGTAAGTATGACAATGAATATGATGAGCAAGTAATAAGTGCAAGCAAAATAGAGTAAGAATTGCAAGAATGTAAACCAATCGCAAACACAAGGATATGTTATCGAGGTTCGAGCACCCAGCTCTACTCCCCGCCTTCCCCAGAAGGATTCTAGCTACTTCCACTATCACAAAGAACAATTACAATGGAGTACCCAACTCCTACAATCTCAAGAACAAGTAATTTCCTTGGTAGTCAAAAGACCACAAACTCTCTCTTTCAAATATCTCTTCCCTTACAAAGGTCCTTAGAGAATATTGAGTAGGAATAAAGCTCTTGTTGTAAGTGAAGAAAAGAGAATTAAATCAGAGAGAATTTGAAAAACCCTTCAGAAAATCAGTGAGAAATTCAGCACAAAAACCAAGAAACAAGTCTCTCTTGAAAGCCTTAAACTTTTGAATTTTCTAGCAATAAAATGTTGTAATGAATCTCTCCGTAAACACCCCTATTTATAGGAGAGGGCTAGGTTAAGAGATAAAATAAACTTAAGGCTAATTAAACAATATTAGATTCAAAATAAATCTTTAAACGAACTTTTAAACATAAAAGACAAAAATAAACAGCTCTTAAAAATCTGCCCGTTACTGTTCAAACGGTCGGATCGGTCGACCGGGCCGGTCGACCGGTAGTATAAAAATTTGACCGTTACAGGCGAGCGGTCGACCGACCCAGTCGACCGATAAAACCTGTGAGCAAAAATAATAGTCCGGTCGACCGCCCCGGTCGACCGACAGACGTGCACACGGATACGTGCATCTGCCAGGACTTCGGTCGACTGGTCCGGTCGACCGGACCAGACTGACACAGACTCGGTCGACCGACCCGGTCGACCGGATCAGGTCAAAAAGTCAATTTTAAAAAGAAAACAAAGAGGATTTTGATTTTAACAAAAATACTTTTGAACAGGGATTAGTATAAAACATAAATATATATCTGTAGGCAAAATCTTGTATGCAAAATATTTTTGTATATTTTATAGGAAATAAACTAAGAAATAGTATATGCGCAAAAACGTGTGTGATTGAGCTTCAAACCTAATCTCTATTCTTTAACAAGCTATAAAACTAAAAATACAAAATACATGAAGACTTCTTGAGCTATCTTCAAGTCTTTGAGCCATCCAATGCCTTGCTAGAGCCTTCTCTTCTTTGATCCTTCCTTGATGTGCAATTTGCCTTCCTTGCTTTGAGGAACTTAGAAGTTCTTGCAATAGCTAAGCGAATGGACTCTAAACATGGTACAAAACCTGAAACTCATCTTGAACAAATAATTAGTACCAAATAGCACTTATTTGGTTTGTTATCATCAAAACACAAAACAATTGGAGAGTGTAACCTCTTGGGCCAACAATATCCCTCTTGGGTAAAGGTTGATTTGGGTTGTGGTTAGCTCCCTCAAGTGTAGAGGTTGAGATTGTGGTTTGCTCCCTCTAGTGAGAGGTGGAGTTTGAATTTGTATCCCTCTTGGTGAAAAGGTGGATTGTGGTTGTTTGGCTAGGTGCCTACCCCTCTTCTGTGAGGTGGTGATTGAGTTGGTTGTGCATTGCCTCTGTGAGAGGTTGTATTGGTTGGAGAGAGGAGTTAGGTACTCCCTATTATTGTATTGCCCCAAAATCCTCGATGGAGGTTCCCTGTGTGGGAGTCCTAGGTGGACAAGTTAGTGGATTGGAAATCCTTCTCGGTGAAGGCGGGGACGTAGAGCTGGGTGCTCGAATCTCGAAATACATCTTGTTGTTTGCGTTTGATCCATTGACTCTACACTCTCTTTCTCTTTATTTGTGCCTTGCATCTTTCATATTGCTCATTCATATATTATATGCTTGGCTTGTTTGTGCATGCCTCACTTGTGCTTAACAACGAGAGCTTCATATAGCGCCTCAACTCTTATTCAGAGGAATCAAGAGGAGTTAGTCCAGAGCCCTTCACTGGGAATTCGGCTACACTCGTTGGTTGCATTAAATGTAATTGCAATTAGTTTTTAAATTTCGCATTTAGTTCATTAGATTAGCTGTACACCTATTCACCCCCCCTCTAGGTGTACCTTCTATTGGTATCAGAGCCTACGCTCCTGATATTTAGTTTAACCACCTAAGAGTGTGATCTTGATTAGCTAATCTATCATTTGCATTTGCACACTTTTATTGCTTACACACACTCATGGATTGGTTGTCACCTCCCATGTTTGATGTCTCCAACATTGACATGTGAAAATTTAGGATGTCCATGTATTTGAAAACCCTAGGCTTGCATGTTTTCCTTGCCGCTACCAAGAAACCCTATCTTAGTAATAGCAAGCACTTAGAGGCCAATGCACAAGCCCTTGAGGCACTTAGAAGCACGCTTAATAAAGAATATCTTTCTATGGTTTCTAACTGTGATTCCGCCTTTGCAGTGTGGAACATGTTGACCTCCTTCAAGCTCCAATTGTCAATCCAAACGGAGGATGAATCTAGTGGAGAATCCGACGATGCATGCTACATGGTCCAAGGGAATGACTCCCTTGAGGTATATTCGGAATCTCAATTAAAATGTGATGATGCTAGTTCTTCTAGTAATGAGTATGTTGATCCAAATGTTTTAAATGAAGAACTTTATATTGTGTGTGAAAAATTGTTAGAAAAGTATAATCTTTTGAAAAAGAAGACTTTTGCTTTAAATAAAGAAAATGAAAATTTGTCTTCTAGACTTGATTTGGTTTTGCAAGAGAAGGAAGAGATGTCTAGTGAATGTAACTCACTTAAATCTCAACTAGACCTTGCCCTAAAGGAAAATGAGATTTTGAAAAATAGAAATGATTGTAATGATGTTTTTTGAAGAAAAATAAAGTTATATCTTCAAAACTTGATTTTTTTGTAGAAGAGAATGATTCTTTGAAAATAAAAATTGCTTCAATTTCAAATGATTTAGAAGTTTGTTTAAAGAAAAATGAATATTTGAAAATTGATATAGATTCACATATTTGCCATGCTAGTGTAACTTTACCATCTAGCTCATCTATTGCATGCACCTCTTCTTTCAAAATTGAAAATGATATTTGTATGCTTAAGAAGAGTGTGGATTGTTTGGGCTCCACTATGAGCCAATGTGCTTTGAACCATACACGCTTGGAATCTTTGGTTCGAAAGAAACAAGTTCCATCTTTGCATGCACACCATCCACGGCATACACATGCTTCACACGTTCATGTACACAACACTATGTATGCTCATGTGTACACTTGTACACATTGTAGACGTAAGGGCCACCTTACTAAGTTTTGTTATGATCGTATACATGATGCAAATTTAGCAACTAAGTTTGTTTGGGTTAGGAAAGGTACTAACCCTCATGGACCCAAAAGAGTGTGGGTACCAAAGACCACCCCTATCGTATTTGATGTAGGTGTGGGCTCTCGCATGACGTGAGAGTGACGGTACCTTGAAGTGGATGCGTTCTGAGCTTAAAGAGAACTATTTGGATGCATCACTTTCAAGGGGAGTGTGGTGGGAGGACCACCTTGTTTTGGAGACTTGGAGAGTTGCCTTCATGGTTTTTGTAATGATCTCTAACTCCCATTTATATTTACATGCTTTCCACATTATCGAGTTTTAGCATATTTTAATTAGTATGTTAAATGCCATGATTATTAGATCATTGACATGCATGTATAGCATTTGAGATCACCATGTTTATATGGACCCATATTTAATGTGTTCTCACCATTATTTAGCTATTATGTATATCATAGATCTAATGCATGTGCCTTTATCATAATGATCATATGTATGTTTATGAGTTTTTGTTTTAATTTTTATGCTTCATGATTTGATTACATGTTTGAATGTTAGTTTTCATTAAAATTTGGATATATATACTTGTACAACTAATGAGCCACAAATAGATGTTTGTGCTTGAACGCTCATTTATACTCATTAGATGTACTAGTATAGCCTAGTTTTGATGATTCATGCATTTTAACTTGTATTCCCCATCTTGGACATGTTTTATGATCATATTTTTTCACTTCATGCATATGTCTATTTTGCCAAACCTTAAGATATACATGTATACTCCTTGAGTCATTTGATTTTCATGCAAATCTTTATTATGGACTCAATTGTGTTTAGGGATATGTATGTATACTTCATGTTTTGTCAAAACATACATATGTCTTAAAGTTTAAATTATTTTAATGAAAATTTAGTTCTTAATGATTTTCATGTTTTCATGTTAAAGGAATTTCAATTGAGCTTATTGTCTACCTTTCATGATTATGTTCTTCACATTTTATTTGTACACTCACCTTTCTTGTTTACTCATGCTTTGTTTTCATGAGTCATATTCATGCTTCATTGACTTTGAGTGTTGGCTATCATGTGAATTTCATGTTTCATGAAAAATATTTTTGTTTTATTTCTTACTTGAAGGATTTCGTACTAGTTTACAAATTTTTCATATAACTAGTTCGTATTCTTCATATGGTAGAATTTTCAAACATACTATATTTTTAAACCTATTTTTGAAAACCCCTACCCATCCAAGGGCGGTTGGTTGTGTTGGAACTTGTTTTGATGAAGACATTTGTGAAGCAAATCATTTGGAGATCTTACACAAGCCATTTGAAGAGTTCTGCATGATCAAGACTTCACAAAGAGAGTTGATATGATGTGTTTTGTAATTGTATAATAGCATGTCAAAAGCCTTGATACACACACATATCATAGTTGTATAGTCGACTTATATCCCTTTATAGTCGACTAACCCATAGAGTAGTCGACTTGACCAAAATTCCTAGTCGACTAATCCTGTGTCTCACTTTATACCCAACTCTCTGTTTGTCCATTAGTCGACTTGACAGAAGACATAGTCGACTAATAGACAATTGTAGTCGACTAACCCTATTCCCTAGTCGACTAATCACTGGCCTAGTCGACTTATAAAGAAGTTGCAGTCGATTTGGTTCAGTTATTCAGAAACCTGTCACTTGAACTTATCTTGACCTAGTCGACTAATACCCATTACTAGTCAACTACCCTTTGAAAATTTGCCTAGTATAGTCGACTAACTCAAAAGGCAAGTCGACTATAGGTAGTTTCTGACTGTTAGATAGTTTCTTTTATCTGGTCTTTTGTGCAACGTTTTCCAACGTTTTTAACTTTTGAATTGCACCTGTAACTACCCTAACTTACCCTAGAGTGCAGCTATATAAAGGGTTGTTAATCTAAAGGCCAAATACCAATCCTAATCTTCAGTTTTCTAAATCAAAAAATTCTGCCAATCCTGAAAACTGTTCTCACTTCAGTTCTTCACCAAAATCCTATTCTCTAGTGAAGTTCTCTGAAGTTTCTGCTATACTAGACCTTGTCCACGTTCACATATTGTACCAAGGCTTATAGGAAGTGTTGTAATCCTCAAAGATATCATTGTACAAGAGGGTCTTCTTGGTGTAGAAGCAAGTTGTACAAGGTGGTGATTGTTTTCTTGGTTGTAGAGAAGGTGTACACATTTGGCAAAGGGGATTTGTCAAGTGGTGTGCATGGTGTTTGATTTTGGGTGTACAAAATCAAGGATAAAGGAAAATCTCAAGCGGGTGGCTTGGGACTGGATGTAGGTCACGAGGACCGAACTAGGATAAATCTCTCGTGTTTGCGTTTGTCTAAACTTTTCTGAGATTTGATTTCTTTTATTGCAAGTTTATTTATTTGTTTAACTTTAATCTTTCTTTGTTTAGCATTTGTGTTGACTTAATATTTTAGATCCATAAGTGCCAACAGAGCAAGTTTCACAATTGGCATCATATCGGGACCAACATTTGTTATCAGAGCCTGAACCGGCATACAAGCCCTGCATACCTAGTCAACAATAAGTAAGGATGGCAACGGAGTTCCCTTCGTCACAATTCAAAGAAGGACATTCTACACAACGTCTACCGCTATTTGACGGATCCAACTATAACTATTGGAAGTATAGAATGAAGATCTACTTGCAATCGCTCAACTACGAACTTTGGAACATCATTGAAGCACCATACACCAAACCGCCTACCCACTACAACGCTTGGAGTGATGATCAAAAGTGGAATGCGAACCTTGATGCCAAAGCGATGAATGCCTTATTCTGTGCCTTAACCAAAGAAGAGTTCAACCGTGTGTCAACAGCCACTTCTGCACATCAAATATGGCATACTCTTCAGGTAACACACGAAGGCACAAATAAAGTTAAAGAATCTAAGATTTCTGTTCTTGTCCACAGGTTTGAATTATTCAAAATGGAGGAGAATGAAACCATATCAGAAATGGTTACAAGATTCACCGACATTACCAATTCCTTAGCATCCCTTGGAAAGGAATACACACAAGTCGAAAAAGTTCGCAAGATCCTTCGTGCACTCACACCAGAATGGGAGAAGAAGACAACCACAATTGAAGAAGCCAATGATCTCTCAATTATGTCGTTTGGTAATCTAATGGCATATGAAGTGCAATTGGAAGAAAAAAGAAGGATGAACGACAACCTCACTCAAAGAAGAAAGAACTTGCTTTCCATGCATCCTCAGACATGGACGATTCCGATGACGATGAAGAGAAGATGGCAATGCTTTCAAGGAAATTCAGAAGATTCTTAAAGTAAGATAAATTTAAATACTTTAATTGTAACAAAACAGGTCATTTGAAGAAGGATTGCCCTTTGCTCAAACATAGAAGTAAATAAAAGAGCAAAATGTTCAGAAAGATGAAAGACTATGAAGCATCATAAGAAAACAATGATTCCTCTTCCTCTGACGAAGAAGAAACCACTGAACGTGTCAACCTCTGTTATATGGCACTTGAAGATGATGAGGTATCATTTACTGAACTTTCAGATGCATTTCATGAATTATTTAATGATCTGAAAAATGAAAAACTGAAAAATAAAGTTTTATCAAAAGAAAATGAAAAACTTTTAAATGAAAATTCATGTTATGCTTTACAAGTTTCTTCTATAAACTCTCAAAAAGATGAGTTTGAAAAAGTAATATCATCTTTGAAAAATGATAATGAGAAGTTTATAAAAGAAAATGTTTTTCTTAAAAAGGAAACTATGTCTTTGAATGAAAGAATTTCTATATTGGATAAAGACATGTTAGTTTTCAAAAAGAAATATGAAGAAATTTTGAACAATGTGACTAAGTTCAATCAAGGAAAAGAAAAATTGAATGACTTGTTATCTTTTCAAAAGTTGTCACATAATAATTATAGTATTGGATATATTGAAAAATCTTCATACGTTAGTAATCCATATGATTCTTTTGTGAAAAGAAAATCTAATAATGTTTCAAAAAGATTGAAGAATAAATTTATATGGATTCCTAAGAATTTAAGCATTTTTGATAAAAATACCTATATTGCATCATACATTCATGATATATGTAATTCATGCAATTATGTGTATACTAACAGGTGAAAACCAAATTCTAATTGGGTTTGGTCTCCTAAAGGTTAAATATTTTACTCTTATGATTGATACCATCTAACGTTTATCTTGCAGGTACCATATAAGAAGTTGATGAGAACATATATATATATACATTCTATGATATATTTGTTGCAGGGGGAGAACAAAGTATTTCTATATCTGTTATAACTCATTTTCTGCAGGGGGAGAAAAATATAACTTATTTTCTGCAGGGGGAGCACTTGTGCACACAACGTGTCATCATCAAAAAGGGGGAGAATGTTGGAACTTTTTTTGATGAAGACATTTGTGAAGCAAATCATTTGGAGCTCTAACACAAGCCATTTGAAGAGTTCTGCATGATCAAGACTTCCAAAGAGAGTTGATATGATGTGTTTTGTAATTGTATAATAGCATGTCAAAAGCCTTGGTACACACACAAATCATAGTTGTATAGTCGACTTATATCCCTTCATAGTCGACTAACCCATAGAGTAGTCGACTTGACCAAAATTCCTAGTCGACTAATCCTGTGTCTCACTTTATACCCAACTCTGAAAAACACCTAGAGGGGGGTGAATAGGTGTAAGTGCTAATCTAGAACTAAATGCAAAACTAAGTGCGCTAAATGCAGAAGCTAATGCAAATCTTGCACAAACTTAATACAACACAACAAGTGTAGCCGAATTCTCCGTGAAGGGCTCTGGACTAACTCCTCTTGATTCCCCTTGAATCGGTTGAGGTGCTATGTGAAGCTCTTGTTGGTTAAGTATAAGTTAGGCACACACACAAGCAAGCCAAGCAAATACAAGATATAGCAATATGAAATATGCAAGGCACAACACAAATGCAAGCAAGTAATATGAATGATGAATGATGCTTTGCACAAATGTAAAGAGAGAGAGTTTAGAGACAAGTGGATCAAACGCAAATACAATGATATGTTTCGAGGTTCGAGCACCCTTGCTCTACATCCCCGCCTACACCACCGTGTAGGATTTCCAATCCACTATACCGTCCACCGAGGACTCCCACCGAGGGAACCTTCATCGAGAAGGATTTGTACAACAATGGAGTACCGAACTCCTCTCTCAAACAAACACCTCCTCACACAAGAGGGGTAGGCCCTTAGCCAAACTACCACAACAACCAACACCTCTACCGAAGAGGGTTTACAACCAAACTCCACCTCTCTCTAGAGGGAGCAAACCAATCACCCGATCACCTCTACCTAAGAGGGATACACAAGGAATAAGGGTGTACAACAAGTGATTTCTTTCAACCACAAACAATCTCTCTTTTCTTTTCTCTTTTTCCACAAAACAAATGATCCTAATAGATTAGGATAGAAGATAGCTCAAGTGTGGAAACAAAGTATTTTTGGAAACAAGCAACAAAGAAAAACTAATTGGGAAGTCTCTTGTAAAAGATAGAAAATGAAAGATCAAATCAAAATCCCAAAACCTAGTTTTCTTTGATTTTCCAAAAACCCAAAACAATAAAGATAAGAAGTTTAAATCCCAAAAACTCTTTTTAAAACTCTTTTAAACACTTCAGAAAACTGGAATTTTTCTCTTGTAAAAACCTTGGCCAAAAACCCAAAGAGATGGGGTTTTTATAGGCCCATCAGAAAACTATCCGTTAGGCTGATGTGGCAGCCTGACAGGCTGACGGTCGACCGGCCCGGTCGACCGCTAACGGTCTAAAATATGACCGTTGGGCAACCACGATCGATCGGCCCGGTCGACCCAAACAAACAGAGAGCACTGCTCTCAGCCCGGTCGACCCGGCGGTCGACCGTCCCAGTGACTCCAAACGTGCACAGATTTGTGCACGTCGGTCGACCGGCCCGGTCGACCGACTTCACCCAAGTCGACTAGATCAGGTTGACTAGTCGACTGATTGAAGCCTGGAACAAAAATCTGGGTCAGAAAATACTGTAAAATATTTTTTTGAAAATCTTTTAACACTTCTAAAAATCACCAAAAATAATTTTATCATTTTATATAGAAACATAAACTTGTGATAAAAATTTCAAGACATATATCAATCATATCAATTCATTTTTGAGTCTTGCAAATTTTATCAAAAACAAAACTTGTATTTTTATCAAACTTGATTTTTCAACACATGAATAGAATAGTCAAAATAAGTTTGTCTAGCAAGTTTAAAGCATGTATGTATATCTAGAACATATCTAATATACATAGAAATAAAGTAAACTTGTTTTGATCTACTATTCATGAAAACCAAATCCAAAATATAAATCTTTTGTGTGTTTGTGCACTTGAGCATATCAACTATACTAAGCTTTACAAATGGATCTAAACACACTATCTAAACTATGGATACCTAAGTCTTCTTGATGATCTTCATCTTCAAGTTGACTTGCTCCAAAACTCCATCCATGGGCTAGGCAATGTGTGATCATGAAGCTTTGGCCCTGGAATCATCATGAAAAGCTTCTAAACTCCTTGTTGAAGCTAATCACCAACTAATATCTGGGTTAATGATCTGAAACTTAAACAACACAAGATTATTAGTAAACATAACTACATGAGTTAATCATCATCAAAACTAGGGTGGAAGGCCTTTGGGCCAACAATCTCCCCTTTTTGATGATGACAAAACTCATGGAGTTATATATGCATGGATTAAAGTTAAGCTTCAAAGAAGCTCCCCCTTAACTCATGCATAAACAAATAGATAAAATATATGCAATGAATTTACATAAAACATGTATGCATCAACATGCATGAAACATATTCTAGAAGCTCTAGATACCAATTAAATTAATAAAACATTAACAAGAACACTAGATGCTCTAGATACCAATAAAACTTACCAATAAAACTTAATATATGCAAAAACATAAATATGCATATATCAAACTCAAAACTCAAAATCTTTCTCCCCCTTTTGTCAATCATCAACAAAGGGGTAAACAATCAAAACAATAAAATGAGGGGTAAAAATCTTTCTCCCCCTTTATGTCAATCAAAATAATAAAACAATGTTCTCCCCCTTTTTGTCTAAAACAAAACAAAGTCAATAAGGGGTGACTATAAAAAATATGATATCAATTAAAAAATATGTCAATGAAACATCTTGATATCAATTAAAAATAAACAAGGGTCAATAAACGTTATATGCTATATACATTCATGAAGAGGAAGACGCTAAGTTAGCTTCCCTACACATATGCATTACATGAAAGAGGGATGTTAAGCCCTAATTCACATAACACACATTATGTAATGCATAAGAGGAGATGTGTAGCTCCCCCTACACACGTGTACCACTTAAAGAAGAGATGTTAAGCACTTCAATACACAATACACTCAACATGAATCTATATGTAGAAGAGATGTTAAGCTCTCCTTACATATAGTCAATACAAATCAAAACTTTTGTATTTTACTTTTCTTTAAACAAAATTTTTAGATATCAATTTAAAAACACAATGCATCTTGATATCAAAAGATAGTAATTTTTTTTTTAAAATCATATAAACAATTGAAATGACTATTTTATATCATAAATTAAGGGAGTGGAAATACAAATACCAATTGAAATATGAAAATCGAATTTTCTCCCCCTTTATGAAATACAAATAAAACACATGCATAGGCTTGAAATAAGATACCAATTGAAAACTAAATCAATTGAAATGAAGTTGAAGCTCAAGCTCTAGCATAAACAACTATTTGTGCTCTAAGATATAGGGATATAGTAGGCACAAATAAAACAAGTATATGTGTATGAAATAGAATGAGTACCAATCACCAATAGATAATACCAAATGAAAATATACATACACAATAAACATATGAGTATACAAAAGAATCAAATTGATACCAATTGAAAAAGTTCAATGATACCAATTGACATAACAATAAATAGCATGTGTATACCTCATAACACAACGAAGAAAACGAACTAGTTAAAATGAAAATTTTGTTAACTAGTACGAAATCCTTCAAGCAAGGAATAAACTAAAATAATTTTCATAAAACACATGTAAATCACATAGTACTTAAAAACACTCAATATTCAATAAAGTCCATACATGCTCATGAAAAACATACTCATGAGAAATATTTTAAAAAAAAATGATGAGTGTACAAGTAATGTGTGACATGGCATTATGAAATTTCCAATTAAGCTCATTATTCCTTAAACAAGAAAACATGAAAAATCATCTAAACTATTCAATCTTCAAGGCATATGTATGTCTAATACAAACTAAAGTATACATACATATCCAAAACACAACGAGTCCACAAAATATATGCATTAAGGCACGTGGCTTAAAAAGATAAACATGTATATCTAATAGTTTGGACAAGATAGACATATACATGAAGTTAAACAATTAAACACAAAATCAAGAAAAACTACATCTTCATCAAAACACATTTCATTTCAAGGTATATGTATGAATTGTCAACACAATAAGTATACATACATATCCCTAAACACAATTGAGTCCATATATAGATTTGCATGAAAGGCAAATGACTCGAGGGGTATACATGTATATCTTAAAGTTTGGCAATACAAACATATACATGAAGTGAAAACTCATAAAACAAATTCAAAAATGGAATACAAGTTTGAAATGTATGAATCATCAAAACTAGACTATACTAGCACATTTAATGGGAACAAATAAGCATTCAAGCTCAAACATATATAAATTTATTTGTGGCCCACTATATGCACAAGTATATAACTAGTCTTAATGAAAACTAACATCTAAACATATAACCAACACATGAAGCATCAAAACAAGATAAAATCATCATGATAAAACTAAGACATGATTACTATGTAAATTCACATGTATTAGATTCATGATGTACATCATAGCTTAAACAAAAGTGAGAACACTAAGAATGGGTTCATATAAGCATGTGTGTCTCAAATACTATACATGTATGTCAAGGATCTAATAATCATGGTATTTACATACTAATCCATCGACATCAAAAACATGCTATAAACAATGAAATGGAAAGCATGTAAACAATAAATGAGAGTAAAGGATTGTTAACAAAACCGAAGAAGCAACCTCCTTGTCTCCAAAACATGGTGGTCATCTCCACCAAACTTCCCTTGAAAGTGATGCATCCATTTGATTTCCTTTTAAGCACGGAACGCATCCACTCCAAGGTGTCATCACTCTCACGTCATGTGAGAGCCCACACCTACATTAAACAAAGGAGGGGTGGTCTTTGGTACCCATACTCTTTTGGGTCCATGGGGGTTAGTCTCATTTCTAACCCAAACAAAATTCTTTGCTAAATTAGGAGTATGTAATCTATCATAGCAAAATTTAGTAAGGTGGCCCTTACGTCCACAATGTGTACAAGTGTACACATGAGCATACATATGGTGATGGGTGTGTCCGTGAGGAGCATGTGTATGCCGTGGAGGGTGTGCATGCATAAAAGTTGGAACTTGTTTCTTTTAAACCAAGGTTTCCAAACGTGAGTGGTTCATGGCACATTGGCTCATAGTGGAGCCCAAACAATCTACTCTCTTCTTTAACATGCAAATATCATCATTAATCTTAGAAGAAGAGGTACATGCATTAGGTAGACTAGATGAAGAAGTTACACTAGTATGACAAACATGTGCATCCATCTTATTTTGCAAAACATCATTTTTCTTTAAACATACATCTAAATCATTCGAAATAGAAATAATTTTATTTTTCAAAGCAACATTCTCCTTTAAAACAAAATCAATTTTTGAAGACAAATTTTCATTTTTCTTCAAATTATCATGGCAATCATTTTTAGATTTAAAAATTCATTTTCTTTAAGCGCAAGTTCTAATTGAGATCTCAATGAATCCCTTTCATTATAGACCTCAACCTTCTCTTGCAAAACATTGTTAAGTCTAGTATGCAAACTCTTATTTTCTTGTTCAATTTCTAAACTTTTCTTTTTCAACAAATTATATTTTTCTATTAGTTTTTCACACACAATGGATAGTTCTTCATTCAAAGCATGGGGATCAACAAAATCATTTGAAGAACTAGCACAATCATTACTATCTAGTTGAGATTCCGAATGTACCTCAAGGGAGTCATTCCCTTGGACCATGAAGCATTGTGAATCGGATTCTCCACTAGATTCCTCTTCTCGAATTTGTACTTGAAGCTCGGAGGTGGTGGTGGTTGTCAATTTGTTCCACACTGCAAAGGCGGAATCAATGTTAGAAACACACATAAGATAATCTTTAGGTAATGTGCTTCTAATGGCCTCTAGGGCTTGTGCATTGGCCCCTATATGATTGCGATCTCCAAGATAGTATTTCTTGGTGGCCGCAAGAAAGACATGCAAACCTAGGGTCTTTAGGTACATGGACATCCTATACTTCCAAATAACAATGTTGGAAGGGTCAAAGCTAGGTGGGGTCATGAAGTCCATGGCAAACTATATGTGTGCAAACAAGCAAATGCAAACAAAAGATTAGCAATCAAATGGATCTCACTCCTAGGATGTTAAGCCTAATATCAGGAGCACTAGCTCTGATACCAATTGAAAAACACCTAGAAGGGGGTGAATAGGTGTAAGTGCTAATCTAGAACTAAATGCAAAACTAAGTGCGCTAAATGCGGAAGCTAATGCAAATCTTGCACAAACTTAATACAACACAACAAGTGTAGCCGAATTCCCTGTGAAGGGCTCTGGACTAACTCCTCTTGATTCCCCTTGAATGGGTTGAGGTGCTATGTGAAGCTCTTGTTGGTTAAGTATAAGTTAGGCACACACACAAGCAAGCCAAACAAATACAAGATATAGCAATATGAAATATGCAAGGCACAACACAAATGCAAGCAAGTAATATGAATGATGAATGATGCTTTGCACAAATGTAAAGAGAGAGAGTTTAGAGACAAGTGGATCAAATGCAAACACAATGATATGTTTCGAGGTTCGAGCACCCTTGCTCTACATCCCCGCCTACACCACCGTGTAGGATTTCCAATCCACTATACCGTCCACCGAGGACTCCCACCGAGGGAACCTTCATCGAGAAGGATTTGTACAACAATGGAGTACCGAACTCCTCTCTCTCAAACAAACACCTCCTCACAGAAGAGGGGTAGGCCCTTAGCCAAACTACCACAACAACCAACACCTCTACCGAAGAGGGTTTACAACCAAACTCCACCTCTCTCTAGAGGGAGCAAACCAATCACCCGATCACCTCTACCTAAGAGGGATACACAAGGAATAAGGGTGTACAACAAGTGGTTTCATTCAACCACAAACAATCTCTCTTTTCTTTTCTCTTTTTCACAAAACAAATGATCCTAAT
Organism: Agave tequilana; assembly: GCA_038442645.1. Classification (NCBI taxonomy): domain Eukaryota; kingdom Viridiplantae; phylum Streptophyta; class Magnoliopsida; order Asparagales; family Asparagaceae; genus Agave; species Agave tequilana. The sequence goes on from JAVJIF010004105.1 coordinate 110,271, forward strand.
AGATTAGGATAGAAGATAGCTCAAGTGTGGAAATAAGGTGTTTTTGGAAACATGCAACAAAGAAAAACTAATTGGAAAGTCTCTTGTAAAAGATAGAAAATGAAAGATCAAATCAAAATCTCAAAACCTAGTTTTCTTTAATTTTCCAAAAACCCAAAACAATAAAGATGAGAAGTTTAAATCCCAAAAACTCTTTTTAAAACTCTTTTAAACACTTCAGAAAACTGAAATTTTTCTCTTGTAAAAACCTTGGCCAAAAACCCAAAGAGATGGGGTTTTTATAGGCCCATCAGAAAACTAGCCGTTAGGCTGATGTGGCAGCCTGACAGGCTGACGGTCGACCGGCCCGGTCGACCGCCAACGGTCTAAAATATGACCGTTGGGCAACCACGGTCGACCGGCCCGGTCGACCCAAACAAACAGAGAGCACTGCTCTCAGCCCGGTCGACCCGGCCGGTCGACCGTCCCAGTGACTCCAAACGTGCACAGATTTGTGCACGTCGGTCGATCGGCCCAGTCGACCGACTTCACCCAAGTCGACTAGATCAGGTTGACTAGTCGACTGATTGAAGCCTGGAACAAAAATCTGGGTCAGAAAACACTGTAAAATATTTTTCTGAAAATCTTTTAACACTTCTAAAAATCACCAAAAATAATTTTATCATTTTATATGGAAACACAAACTTGTGAAAAAAATTTCAAGACATATATCAATCATATCAATTCATTTTTGAGTCTTGCAAATTTTATCAAAAACAAAACTTGTATTTTTATCAAACTTGATTTTTCAACACATGAATAGAATAGTCAAAATAAGTTTGTCTAGCAAGTTTAAAGCATGTATGTATATCTAGAACATATCTAATATACATAGAAATAAAGTAAACTTGTTTTGATCTACTATTCATGAAAACCAAATCCAAAATATAAATCTTTTGTGTGTTTGTGCACTTGAGCATATCAACTATACTCAGCTTTACAACTGGATCTAAACACACTATCTAAACTATGGATACCTAAGTCTTCTTGATGATCTTCATCTTCAAGTTGACTTGCTCCAAAACTCCATCCATGGGCTAGGCAATGTGTGATCATGAAGCTTTGGCCCTGGAATCATCATGAAAAGCTTCTAAACTCCTTGTTGAAGCTAATCACCAACTAATATCTTGGTTAATGATCTGAAACTTAAACAACACAAGATTATTAGTAAACATAACTACATGAGTTAATCATTATCAAAACTAGGGTGGAAGGCCTTTGGGCCAACAAACTCTCTGTTTGTCCATTAGTCGACTTGACAGAAGACATAGTCGACTAATAGACAATTGTAGTCGACTAACCCTATTCCCCTAGTCGACTAATCACTAGCCTAGTCGACTTATAAAGAAGTTGCAGTCGACTTGGTTCAGTTATCCAGAAACCTGTCACTTAAATTTATCTTGACCTAGTCGACTAATACCCATTACTAGTCAACTACCCTTTGAAAATTTGCCTAGTATAGTCGACTAACTCAAAAGGCAAGTCGGCTATAGGTAGTTTCTGACTGTTGGACAGTTTCTTTTATCTGGTCTTTTGTGCAACGTTTTCCAACGTTTTTAACTTTTGAATTACACCTGTAACTACCCTAACTTACCCTAGAGTGCAGCTATATAAAGGGTTGTTAATCTAAAGGCCATATACCAATCCTAATCTTCAGTTTTCTAAATCAAAAAATTCTGCTAATCCTGAAAACTGTTCCCACTTCAGTTCTTCACCAAAATCCTATTCTCTAATGAAGTTCTCTGAAGTTTCTCCTATACTAGACCTTGTCCACGTTCACATATTGTACCAAGGCTTATAGGAAGTGTTGTAATCCTAAAAGATATCATTGTACAAGAGGGTCTTCTTGGTGTAGAAGTAAGTTGTACAAGGTGGTGATTGTTCTCTTGGTTATAGAGAAGGTGTACACATTTGACAAAGGGGATTTGTCAAGTGGTGTGCATGGTGTTTGATTTTGGGTGTACAAAATCAAGGATAAAGGAAAATCTCAAGCGGGTGGCTTGGGGACTGGATGTAGGTCACGAGGACCGAATCAGGATTAATCTCTCGTGTTTGCGTTTGTCTAAACTTTTCTGAGATTTGATTTCCTTTATTGCAAGTTTATTTATTTGTTTAACTTTAATTCTTCTTTGTTTAGTATTTGTGTTGACTTCGTATTTTAGATCCATAAGTGCCAACAGAGCAAGTTCCACAATTGGCATCATATCGGGACCAACAGGTTGGGCGACCATGCCTTGTATGTTCATATTGAAAATGTAATATCCCTAATTTAATAATACTGTATTTTTCTACAAGTATTTATTTTATTTTACTAGTTATTTTAGTATTATTTGCTAACTTGATTTATTATCATTATTAGTATTATGTATGACTTGTAGACTCTTATTGCTTATATTTAATTATTTTAAATTATTACTAATGGGTAGTATTATTATTTTCATTCCAAGCCCAATAAGCCTAGCCCATTCTCTCTTTCATTTAATTTTATTTTCTTTTTATGCTAAGCCCACATGAGCCAAGCCCACTGATTGATGTACAACCTGCACACAAAATACGAGATTATAGAACTTAGAATGGAAATGTGCAAGTGCTCAATTCTTCCGCTATAGCAAGTGGCTATGCGGGTCGTGATCCACAAGGAGGGTTTGCGATGGAAGCTTTACGGTTCTTTATTGAAATCGTTAAGAAAATAAGCGAAAGTTCTTCTCTGTTTTTAGTTATGAAAATGAAAAAAGAAAGTTATCTTAAAGTTAAAAGAAAGCGAGAGATGAAGAAGGTGAAAAATCAGAAAACGATGAAAAGCGACTAAGTACAATGAAGTGGAAAGAAGAATGAAAACGATTTGGAAGAAGTGGTGTTTGTGATTTAATTTACAGAAATGAAAGAAAAGAAATAAAAACAATTGCTTACCTTCTTTTCGTCAAAAGCTTACCTTGAGTCTTCAGCAATGATTTTACCTTGAAGTGGAGGCATTCAGCGCATAGCCCATAAGATTTGAGTATTGGTCTTCGTCCACATTACATCATCAAGACTACTTCAAGAATGAAATGATACAGAGAGAGACTCTATTCCATCGTCATGAGCTATCGGTGGCACTCGCAATGGCAAGGCTCTTTCGATGCTTTTAGACTCACTTGGAAGACGATTGTACGAAAAAGAAAAGTAAAATAGAAAAGAAGAAGAAAACTAAAAAGAACATACAAGGAAATAGCATTGATTTGATTACATAACGATCGAAGAAAAGAAATAAAACCTTACACCAATTGTCACTTTTAGCTCAAGCTTCAGTCTTGTTCTTCGATGAAAGTTGATCTCCTCAGAATTACATAAATGAAAACTAAATTACATGAAAAAGAAAAACAAAGACCTAAGCTAAGAAATGGAAAAACTAGTCTAAAATCCTAATCTGCATTGACGTCCAATTTTCAGCGCAGATAATGGCCTTTTATAGGCAAATACCCAACCACCAAGATCCCGGGGAGGTCGGGGGAGCAAACGCTCCCCCTAACTCCCCAAGATTGCCGTAGAAACGCGGCAAAAGCCGCGTTTCTGCGGCAAGGGTGTGGCCAGGTGGCCACACCCTGTTTGTGGGTCTCCCCATGGGTTTCTTCTGGCTTTATCCTTTGTTGGTTTTGTCGTTTGAGCTCTGGATTCTGACGAAATGGCCTTGGATTTTTGGCTTTAACCGATCGATTCTGAGAGGATTCTTCTCAACCGGTTTCAACCTCTTGATTTTGCCCTGATTTTATGTGTACGAATTAACTCTGATTTAATTCAGAATTCTGGTGGGCTTTTGGGCTCATTTCTCTTCATCTCCTTAAGGATTGGGCCTGCAAATAAATTAAACAAATAATTAGGACAATGCAGGCTTTTATTTTAAAATAAATATGGAAATGTGACATTAAATATGCAACATTAGTGACCAATCACACCCCCATACCTATCTTTTGCTCGTCCTCGAGCAAAACAACTAAATTATACTAAGGATTATTAGACCACTTTCGCAGGTCGCGCGATTGCACTGAGCATATGCAACAAGCCGTTAAACCTCTAGGTTCCCCCTAGAGGACGAGTTTTGTCTCGTGAGGGTTTTCAGCGGATTACACCCACAAAATCTATAAAGAAAGAGAAATAAAGAGTTAGTATTTTCAAAAAGTATTTTGAAAAAGAAAAATATTTGAAATATGATTGTAAGATCTAAGCAATCTATAAGTTATAGGAAAGCCGAATTTTTCATTCCTAAACTTAGTCTCTATTCAAAAATTTGGTATCAATCAAAGTAAGGGTCAAATTGTGCTTCTCATCTAGTCTATTACTTTACCCTAAGTCATATGCACCTTGTGAATGTGAAAATTTTGACTAAGGATTCATTAACTCTAACTCTTATGCCTTATTTATTTTTATATATATACTTTTTTTTTGGTGGTATTATTCCTTAGTTTTATTAGGCTTTCTAATCTGCCCATGTAACGAGCCTTTAATCGATGACTCCCAAACCAGACGGTCTTAGGGCACCAGGTGAGAAGACACCCCTAGGACTTAAGGACTCGAGCAAACAAGGCCACAAAACTAAGGATTTTATTATATGAACCTCTTTTAGGCGTGAATACTTATGCTTTATTAGGCACAAATACCCAGCTTAATCAGAGGATTTTTCTTTTCAAACTTATCTAATCATCTTTCGCATAAATACCAAGGCTTGCTTAGGCCAAAGCACCTAGCTAATCAATAATTAGACTTGTTTTTTTTTTTCAAACTCATCTAATTATCTTTTGCATAAATACTAAGGCTTTCTTAGGCCAAAGCACCTAGCTAATCAATAATTAGATTTGTTTATATATATATATATATTTTTATAAGGCATAAGAATCTTTGTTTTTGAACCCTAAGTGTGTAAGTGTATGAAGTGTGCATATTTCATCAAGGTAAAGATCAAGACCAAATTACTTTGACAAATTATCTTCCTAACCCTAAAAATCAAACAAATAATCTTATTTTGACCAAGTATAAGAAATCCTAATTTGGATTTTCCTATTCCTTAAAATTAACTTAATTTCTTACAAAAATAAGTCAAAATATTGTTTCTATTTTTCAAAAAGTTTTTTTTTAAAAGTAAAGAAAAATGTTAAATTTTTTTTTAAAACAAAAAGAAAAGTTATGTTAGACCCTCCCCCACACCTATCTCATGCATTATCCTCAATGTATGAATTAATGCATAGATGCATGAAAAAGACGAAAGGGAAGGAAAAGGTTACCTTAAGGTGGTGGTTCCGGTGGTGGTCTGATTGGTCCACGAAACGCAGCCCAATCAACTTTTCTTGGGCCTCGGAGGAACCCACCAGCACTATCTTTAATATAACCCATTAAAAAGATATATCCATAAAGGATCTTTATTAAATATTTAACCCCATCTAATGTCCATATTCCATAACTAATTTCGGAGTCAAATTTGTCAACCACCTCGTCCCAGAATGGAGTATGAAATGATAGAACGGTTGACTTGGACTCAAGAAGGACAGGAACTAATACCGACTCGGGAAGGTGACTTAAGTCAAGTAAAGGTTCAGGAGTCGAAATTGGTTCAAGAAGCGGGTCCAAGTCAAGAAGTTGAAACTCTAGTCCACATGTATTTTCTAACAATGGAATGTGACTTAATGTGGGTGATTCCAGTTCAGGAATGATAGGTGGAGGAATCAAAACTGACTCTAAAATATTACTCAAGTTTGGTAACACAACAGGAGTCAACATTGATTCAGAAAATTGAACTGGATCACAGATTTAGGAATCTAGGTCACATATCTCATTGAGTTCAATATCATAAAAATGAGAACTTGCCAATTTGTCAATAGGATCTTCAAAAGTGTATAATTGGTTAAGTTCAATATGATCCTCAAAGATGGGTGATTCAATTTCATTATGAATTGGTACAGGATCCAATGTTGACTCCGGGAAAAGATTGAAATCAGGTGAAGATACCGGAGTCATAATCGAATCAGGAAGAAGAAGTGAATCACTAAGTTGGGGTTCAGGATCATATTCATTTTCAAGTTCTATTTAAGGAAAAGGAAAACTTGCTAAACTGTCAATATCTTTTTCAAAATTTGGAGTTTGGGCAAGTTCAAATGGTTGTTCTGAAATAGAATTTTAATTTCCAAAACAACATGACTCTTCGGCTCTAACAGAATGGTAAGTGACATCAGGACGGTGGGAACGTAGAGATTCGACCATCATATCTATGTCACGATTTCTAGCATTTTGAGCATGAGTCATAGCTTCTAGCATCTTTTCATAGTTGATGGGTTCATTGTCTTGTTGAAAAGATGAAGAGTTGTTTTGGAAGTGGTATTAAAATTGTGAGTCCATCAGATTTTGTGATTGTTGTTTGGACTCACGCATACTCCGTTCCAAAATTGATGGTTTTCTATTTTGGACTGGTGGAACTGAGTATGACTCTTGAAAATAGTGTGGACTAGGTGGAGAAGGAGGACACTGTGGTTGAAAATTGGACTCGGGGTAGGTGAATCCCCACTGACTCTGTGAAGAGTTGAAATCGTTATGGAAATTATAGTCATACGATGGGGGACATGGGTTATATGGATTCGGATAAGACCAATCCGGCACACTAGGTTGGTTAAAGTCATGATATGCCGGGTTGGTAATATCCGAAAAAGAGTTTGATGTGTAATATGGATTATTATTATAGTTGGAAAAATTATTATTATAAGCCATATCACACAATGGAATACAAACAAAAAGAAAGAAAAACAAACAAATAAACAAACAAGAAAGAAAAAATTCTAACCTAAGTTAGGGTAGACCTAGACCTAGACGACTCCTAACTGATTAGACTGTCCACAGGAGGTTTAATGTAGACTTTGACCACAAGCTAATCAGCCAGGTCAGGGCAAGGTTGGTGGGAGGTTTTCCGTCAAAAGACGTTCCTTAATTAAATAACCACCAACCTTCGGCCTTTCGGCCCTTAATCCCTTTCCTAGACACTGATTTGGCAAGAGTCAAGTTCCAACACCTTTCCCCCTTAGGATAATCTCCTAATTGAGTCCGAGATGTCCCTAGGGCCAACGTCTACTCAATTTTAGTTAGGCTTGGGTTAGTGAGTGCTTGAAATGTGATTTTTGGGCTAAGGAAGGGTGATTAAATCCCCACCTTATCTTGTTAATGGGTTAGTGCCCTTAACATCAATTTGTGCAAGTGTACAAGATATGTAAGATTCACTCAAAGCGATATAAATCAACCAAGAAGTGAGTCCTATGCTAAATGCAATGCATACGTACCTTACTCCAGCACTCTTCAACAGTAAAAAAAAAATAAGGAATTAAAAAGACACGTGCCTAAAATGCAAATGTCTAATCAATTTTTTTATCTTTTCAACAAATATTTTACTGTTGATTATTAGCAGGCTTATGTTATGGCATATAAGAAAAATTAAAGTTGCAGCAAACTAGAATTTGTAAACTAAGCAGCCCTGCAAAAAGCTGTTAGTAGTCAACTCGTCCTTGCCGCGGATCCGCGGCTTTTGCCGTGGAAACGCGGCAATTCAGAGGGCCCTTGGTCTCTGCTTTTTGGAGCAGAGGCCCAAGGCCACTTGTATGTCACTGCAATAATAATTTTCTGCTTTGCTTGCCCTGTAACCTGCAACAGAGAAGAAAATTCGTTTAGTTCTAAAAATTTTCAAAAAAAATTCAGATTTCAATAAAAAACATGTTACCCTCCCCGGCAACGGCGCCAAAATTTGATTGATGTACAACCTGCACACAAAATACGAGATTATAGAACTTAGAAAGGAAATGTGCAAGTGCTCAATTCTTCCGCTATAGCAAGTGGCTATGCGGGTCGTGATCCACAAGGAGGGTTTGCGATGGAAGCTTTACAGTTCTTTATTGAAATCGTTAAGAAAATAAGCGAAAGTTCTTCTCTGTTTTTAGTTATGAAAATGAAAAAAGAAAGTTATCTTAAAGTTAAAAGAAAGCGAGAGATGAAGAAGGTGGAAAATCAGAAAACGATGAAAAGCGACTAAGTACAATGAAGTGGAAAGAAGAATGAAAACGATTTGGAAAAAGTGGTGTTTGTGATTTAATTTACAGAAATGAAAGAAAAGAAATAAAAACAATTGCTTACCTTCTTTTCGTCAAAAGCTTACCTTGAGTCTTCAGCGATGATTTTACCTTGAAGTGGAGGCATTCAGCGCATAGCCCATAAGATTTGAGTATTGGTCTTCGTCCACATTACATCATCAAGACTACTTCAAGAATGAAATGATACAGAGAGAGACTCTATTCCATCGTCATGAGCTATCGGTGGCACTCGCAATGGCAAGGCTCTTTCGATGCTTTTAGACTCACTTGGAAGACGATTGTACGAAAAAGAAAAGTAAAATAGAAAAGAAGAAGAAAACTAAAAAGAACATACAAGGAAATAGCATTGATTTGATTACATAACGATCGAAGAAAAAAGAAAAAACCTTACACCAATTGTCACTTTTAGCTCAAGCTTCAGTCTTGTTCTTCGATGAAAGTTGATCTCCTCAGAATTACATAAATGAAAACTAAATTACATGAAAAAAGAAAAACAAAGACCTAAGCTAAGAAATGGAAAAACTAGTCTAAAATCCTAATCTGCATTGGCGTCCAATTTTCAGCGCAGATAATGGCCTTTTATAGGCAAATACCCAACCACCAAGATCCCGGGGAGGTCGGGGGAGCAAACGCTCCCCCTAACTCCCCAAGATTGCCGCAGAAACGCGGCAAAAGCCGCGTTTCCGCGGCAAGGGTGTGGCCAGGTGGCCACACCCTGTTGGTGGGTCTCCCCATGGGTTTCTTCTGGCTCTATCCTTTGTTGGTTTTGTCGTTTGAGCTCTGGATTCTGACGAAATGGCCTTGGATTTTTGGCTTTAACCGATCGATTCTGAGAGGATTCTTCTCAACCGGTTTCAACCTTTTGATTTTGCCTTGATTTTATGTGTACGAATTAACTCTGATTTAATTCAGAATTCTGGTGGGCTTTTGGGCTCATTTCTCTTCATCTCCTTAAGGATTGGGCCTGCAAATAAATTAAACAAATAATTAGGACAATGCAGGCTTTTATTCTAAAATAAGTATGGAAATGTGACATTAAATATGCAACATTAGTGACCAATCACCCACTTCTTATTTTCATTCATTTTCTTCTCCTTTTCTTATTTTTCTTTAAACCCAAAAACTAAGCCCACTACCTATTTTTCTTATCCTTCATATTATTTATTTCTCTTAACTAAAGCCTAATAATCTATAACCCATTACCATTAAGATTCTTACCCATTAACTCAAAACCCAATCCTAATCCTAATCTTATTTTCAGAATCATGATCTTAATAAATCCTAATCCAAATCTAAATCTATATTCTAATCTAAATATTTAATCATAATTCACATTCCAATCCAAATTTCCATCCTAATCCTATCTTACTAAATTAAGCCATTTAAATCTAATTAGAATTCATATTTCTAAAATATCTTATATCCTATATAAACACCCACCCCTTTTTCTCTTCTTCCTCAAGAGAAACCCTAATCCAACTCTCCCCACTTTCATCTTTCTCTTCTCCTCCAAACTCTTTTTCTCTTCTACCTCCAAAAGAAAATCCTGGCCCAACTCTACTCATCTCCTTCCTTCTTTTCTCCTCATGAACAAAAGATCTTGAAGTACAAATTGAGGAGCATGCTAGGGGATCAACAAAATCAAGTAAGTAACTTTTTCTATCAAAAGAAAATCATGTCACGCCCCGCTTCCCAAAATACGCGGAAAAGGAGGCGCGACGAGAGTCGACGACGTATATACGTAAGGAAAATACCCCACGTATACACGCTAAGCCTAAATGTAACCTGATCAAGCTATAAATAATCAATGGTCACTGCAATAATACATTTAAGACTACACAATGATAGCAGATGAATAATGACAAGAAGATGGCAGCTGAAAGCGATAAAGGTAGAATCAAAGATGGCAGAAATATAAAAGAGATGAGGATACCAGAAACGGAAGAATGAGCGTCCAGTTCCTCGCAAGACGTACAGTCTCGTCGAACACCTGCACATTAGAACAATCGTCCAATATCTGGACGTGCAAATCCAGGGTCGTCAGAACGCGACCATGGTGAGTGTGTGTGTAAAGGGGAAAGAGCTCGTGCAGAAGAAACAATGTGCATAAATAATAATAAGAACAACTGCAAATATAAGAGACTAAATAACAAGATGAATAACTGAACAATAATATACATGAAAGCAACACGAATAAAGATAGCAAGAATAAGAGTACATGTACAAGACAAGTAAAGCAATTATAGCAAACAATAGATGTCTAGATGTGTAACCTATCACATGTCACTAGGTTGGTATCCAAGTCTGGTCATAAGTCTGGTCCTTGTTACAATCATGTGTCTGTCATAATGATATAAATAGATATACAATCAGGTGATTACAGTCAGTCACAATACATCAACAGTTTATTATTAATTATGTCAGCGAACTCCAATTGTCACATGTAATAGACGCATCCCATACTACGCCTACCACACATGCCAATCGATGCCCTTAAGTTATTGAAACTGATCGGTTGGAGACATTGTCCATGCTTTAGGTGGGTCCCGTGCATACCCGGGACCACGGCCCAGACTCCTGGCGCTAAACCAGGACCTACCGCAAGGTAGTCAGGAACATGTAAACAGGAACAGGTACATGTATAACATGTATAACAGGAAACATGACGGGGTGCCAGTCACCCCACGGGAACCCTGCAGTGGAACCCTCTTTCGGCTACGCAACCTAAATCCTAGGTCCACCCAAAATACGGACGCTGTCTCCTCCATCAATCTCCCCAATCCCAGTGCAAGTTGTTTGTTATCTTGTTTTAGTTTATCAAGATTATTTAGTATATATGTTACTTAAATCTCTGGGATGACTCAGTGGTGGTCACGGTAACAATATCAACATGTGAAAGTCAGGGTATCGGTATAACAGGAGTATAAATATCAAGGAACAGGATACCGGTATAACATGAATATATAACAAGTAAACATGCGGGTGTTGTTACCGTGTAATAATATTTTCCCAGAAATTAGGTAACATGGACAAGATAGTTATCAAGTATAATCAGTCAGGTTTCTCCGATAAATCAAGATATCTAAGATGAGTAATGATATACTGTCATGAATAGAATAATTCGGGTAATGTATGTAATCAACTCATAATCTCAAAAGCTATCATCATGAATCTCAAACATCAAACCTTATTAAGGTAATCTGGTACAATAATCACAAGTCCCATGAATCAACAATCGATTCTCTCATCCAACGATCAACTCTGATCCTCAAGTCATCGATATATCCATCCTTAATGTCATCAACAAATCAGATCGATCAATAGCAATCATCCAAACATGTAATATAATCTCTGATATCAATGAGATCACTCTCATAACAACTCTATCTCCCTAACTAAATTGATCAGTCACTATAAATGAAGCACACGGTATGTCCTCAATATCAACAAGTCAACATACTCCATAATCATAACTACAGATGAAATATCCTCCAACAACATGTGGTCTAGAATATCTATTCTTGGTACTCAACATCAACAACATATCATCTAAACAAATCCCAATTGGTCACAACAATAAACTGACTACGTCAATCTCATCTCAATACAAGTCAGACTCCAACATAAAGAATATAGATTCTGGATAACTACTAACTCAAGATCAATCTAAGTCACAACTCAACTAATTCAATCATGTCTAATATGTCCTCAAATACCCAACTATGAATCCAAGTCATTACAACCAACTAACTCATGATTTCCAATAGTTCCATAACAATCGAGTATCAATACACATCGAGTAATCTGATACATAAACTGCTGTTCCAACATATATCAATCATCAAGTTTAGTTCTCTCACTCTAAAAATCTAATCGGATTCCCAAGTTCTCAAGGGTTCACATTTCTATTAAGGTCAACATCAGATCCCAACACTTGACAACATATCCAATCCATGCATATAAGATCTATCATGATAAGTCAAGTCATTCCATCTAATATCTATCCCTCGATATCATATACATCTATCAATAACCAATACATAATCTATGGGTGAAGTTCACAATCCATCAAGGAACCATGCACAGCTGACAGACAGGTATTAGTCGACTAGGGCTATATACAAGTCGACTAGAAGAAGGTATAGTCGACTAATCAAGTGGGCCAAGTCGACTACACCTAGGCCAAGTCGACTGACAGGTAAGACTAGTCGACTAACCGAGATACAGAGAGCTATACAACTTCCAGGTCAGCCTATTAGTCGACTAGGGGCAAGGTATAAGTCGACTACACTAACTATTAGTCGACTACTATATGTATCAAGTCGGTTAACAGTGTAAATACAGAGAGTCCAATCTCTCCTAGAAGCTATACTAGTCGACTAGGATCTGGGGTTAGTCGACTAACAGAGGTGTTAGTCGACTATAATCATGGGCAAGTCGACTAACCTACCCTGCAACCTGATACTGAATAAAACCTGCACAATATACTCAATCTCCCCATCCTCTCAATTACTCTCATGCTACATCCTGATATGTCTACAATAATCATCTAGATATTCATAGGACAAACATGGGGGTTCTAACATGTATCAAGAATCATGCATATCATATTCCTATGCATCCAACATGTAAAATAAACGAAAGATGATCATCCCTCTTCATGCTCGGTGATCTCCACACATAAACATGTAACACATCAAATCATATCACAAGCACAACATATCTATAATCACTTAATGAATAAAGAGAGAAGGAGAGAGAAACACTCACCTGAGATCCATCCCAAGTCCGAAGCACTGAGATTACAAGGCCTTGATAAATCTACATGAATTATTCAAGAGGAATTGTTAGATTCTTTAAAAGAATATTTAAGGAGTTTAAATCTTGAATAATTAGTTTGAGTGTTGGAGATATGATTCTTTACGTTTAATGAATTAGTAGGTTTAGTTTAAACCAATTTCTGATTTTTGTTGGATTTTTAATAGGCTTAATCATTAAAATATTTAACGAGTTTAAATTTACAATTAAGGGAAATGGCTTTAAAGTGGTTGATTCGAATTAATTTATGTTGGTATTAGATTAAGATTTTTATCATAGAAAGTAGAAGAGTTGTAGAATATTATTTATATTTTCTCTATTTTAATTTTGATATTTTTAACTAATTATTTTAATTACAAATTTACCTTCTTTTCTTCCTTATTTTCTTTTTTTCTTTTCCTTTTATTTAGCCAGCAACCCAGGCCCTCAGGCCCAAGCCTCTCAGCCCAGACAGGACCAGGCCAGGCCTAGGCCTGGTCCAAAATCCCTTTTTATTATTTATTTTTTTAAATATGGCCCAAGCCCTTTGCAGTCCAGCCCAGCCAGACCCGGGCCGGCCCGCCCAGGCCTGGCGGGTTTGGTTCGGGCCTGCAAACATTTTTTTTTTTTAAGAAAATATCTTGTTTGGAAATTCAAAATTAAATATATAAATTGGAACTATCAGTTGGTATATCTTTACATATATTTTTAGTGGGATTTTAGATTGGATTATAATGTATAAAAATATTTATGGAGATCATAGTATAAACATAATTTTAATAAACTTTTTCTATCAAAATAATTTTTGATAAAATAAATTACTTACTTGATTTTGTTGATCCCCTAGCATGCTCCTCAATTTGTACTTCAAGATCTTTTGTTCATGAGGAGAAAAGAAGGAAGGAGATGAGTAGAGTTGGGCCAGGATTTTCTTTTGGAGGTAGAAGAGAAAAAGAGTTTGGAGGAGAAGAGAAAGATGAAAGTGGGGAGAGTTGGATTAGGGTTTCTCTTGAGGAAGAAGAGAAAAAGGGGTGGGTGTTTATATAGGATATAAGATATTTTAGAAATATGAATTCTAATTAGATTTAAATGGCTTAATTTAGTAAGATAGGATTAGGATAGAAATTTGGATTGGAATTTGAATTATGATTAAATATTTAGATTAGAATATAGATTTAGATTTGGATTAGGATTTATTAAGATCATGATTCTGAAAATAAGATTAGGATTAGGATTGGGTTTTGGGTTAATGGGTAAGAATCTTAATGGTAATGGGTTATAGATTATTGGGCTTTAGTTAAGAGAAATAAATAATATGAAGGATAAGAAAAATAGGTAGTGGGCTTATGGGCTTAGTTTTTGGGTTTAAAGAAAAATAGGAAAAGGAGAAGAAAATGAATGAAAATAAGAAGTGGGCTTGGCTCATGTGGGCTTAGCATAAAAAGAAAATAAAATTAAATGAAAGAGAGAATGGGCTAGGCTTATTGGGCTTGGAATGAAAATAATAATACTACCCATTAGTAATAATTTAAAATAATTAAATATAAGCAATAAGAGTCTACAAGTCATACATAATACTAATAATGATAATAAATCAAGTTAGCAAATAATACTAAAATAACTAGTAAAATAAAATAAATACTTGTAGAAAAATACAGTATTATTAAATTAGGGATATTACAGAAAATCATTTTAAACTTGTGCATGAAATGGGTAGAAGGTAATATGAGTTATACACTAGATCATATTATATTTTCAATTGGTATCATTGGATCGTTTCAATTGGTATCAATATTGACATTCTTTTTGTATACTCATATATGTTTAATTTGTGCTCAAGGATATCACAAATTTTGAGTATGCTAAGCAAAAATTTTAATGCATATCATATTTCAATTGATTAGTTTTCAATTGGTACTTATACAAGCTTATGTATCGTTTTATTTGGTATTTCATAAAGGGAGAGAAAATTCGTATTTCATCTTTCAATTGGTATTTGGTTTACCTTTGATTTCCACTCCATACTTCATGATGAAAAATAATTGAAAAATGATTTTGATTTTAATTTGGTATCATATGTTCAAAATGAAAAATACTTACAATTGGTATCAAGATGTTTATTTGTTTAATTTCAATTGGTATCAACAAAATTAAAAATGTTTTGATTGCCTATATGCAAGGGGAGCTTAACATCTCTTCTACATATAGATTCATGAGTGTATCTTATATTGAAGAGATTGACAACTCTTCTTTATGTGATACACGTGTGTAGGGGGAGCTTCACATCTCCTCTTATGCATTACATATTATGCGTTATGTGAGTTAGAGCTTGTCATCCCTTCTTCATGTAATGAATATATGTAGGGAAGTTAACTTAGCGTCTTCCTCTTCATGAATGTATATCGCATATATCTTTTTATTGATTTGTTTAATGTCACCCCTTTATTGATTTTTGTTTTTGACAAAAAGGTGGAGAACATTGTTTTCTTTGACCCCTTTGTTGATGATTGACAAAAAGGGGGAGAAGTATTTGAGTTTATATGCATGTATTTGAGTTTTTATATGCATATAGTTGAGTTTTCATTTTTTTTGGTATCAAGAGCTTCTATTGATTTGATTAATTTTTTTAATTAATTGGTATCAAGAGCATGTATTTAAAAAAAAGGATTTATTTTAAAAGTTTGGTAGAGCATATTTATGCATATTCATGTTTTAGTTTGGTATTAAGAGCATGTTCATTTCATTGTTTTATGCATAGTCATATTTAGTATTTATTGCATATCTTATTGTTTATTGCTATGCATGTGTTTAGGGGGAGCTTCCTTGAAGCTTAACTTTAATCCATGCACATATAACTCCATGAGTTTTGTCATCATCAAAAAGGGAGAGATTGTTGGCCCAGAGGCCTTCCACTCTAGTTTTGATGATGATTAACTCATGTAGTTATGTTTACTAATAATCTTGTGATGTTTAGTTTCAAATCCTTAACCAAGATATTAGTAGGTGATTAGCTTCAACAAAGGTGTTTTGGAGCTTCTCACATGGTGATTCAAGAGCCCGAGCATCAAGATCATATATAGCACTCGTTGGAGTCAAGCTCGGTGGATCACGGTTTGGATTGAGTCGGCTTGAAGACGGAGTTCATCAAGAAGACTTCGGTACCTAGTTTAGTTTTTGTTTTAGATCCATGCGTAAAGATTAGATAGTGTGATATGCTCAAGTTCACAACACACACACACACATGTTTCTAGTTTCATGTTTATCGGTTTTCGGTTTTTGGTTTAACCGATCTTGGTTTTCATGAATAGATATTATATCAAAACAAGTTTACATGGTCTTATGTATATTAGATTCATTCTTTATACATGTGTGCTTCATATCTTAATAAACTTAGTTTGGCATACCTATTCATGTATTTAGGTTTTGTGTTTTAAATAAAACATATTTTTGTAATTAAAGTCAAAAACTATGATATATATCTGTATATGTATATTGGATTCTATCCATATACAATATGCCTAAAAGTTGTTTCTATATCATGTTTTTGTATTTGGATAAGTTTTGGACAAAACGTATTTTCAATTCAAAAATCCAAGTTTTGAAAAAAATACGGATTTTGGTTTGGGAAATATTTCCATAACACAAAATGGTTCAAATTGTTTGAAATATGTGTTGAAATTTTTTACACATGTTTGATTTTCAAAGTATTATACTGAACTTATTTTTGTGGATTTTTAGAGTATTTATGAGATTTTTTAGGATATTAAAAACTCAAGTTTTCTGTCCCGAAATGCTGCCTGCCAGGCTCTGGCGGTCGACCGGACTGGTCGACCGACGTGCACAAAACGTGCACGCTGGCCAGCCACTTGGGCTGGTCGACCGGGCAGTCGACCGACTGCAAGTACCCCACTCTCGGGTGGGGGCGGTCGACCGACCGGTCGACTGTAAGGCTTGGACGGTCGACCGAGCGGTCGACCGGCCAGAGAGCATTTGCTCTCTGGATTGGCACGGTCGACCAGGCGGTCGACCGAAGGGCTCCAACGGTCAAATTTTTGACCGTTGGCGGTCAACCGGGCCGGTCGACCGCCAGCCGCCAGGGCTGAAAAACAGCCCCAACGGCTAGTTTTTCTCCAGCCCTATATATTGGGCTTTGGGGGACTATTTTGGTTAAGAATTTTCAAGAGAAAAATTTTCATATTTCCAAGTTTTTCAAGAGCCAAAAATCTTCATTCTTCTAGTGTTTTATTCAAGTTTCAAAAAGAGTTTTTAGAGCTTCAAAGTTTTCATCTTCATTTGTTTTTAGGGTTTGAAAAAATCAAAGAAAATTTGGATTTGGGATATTTGCTTAGTTCTTCATTTCTATCAAATACAAGTTATTTTCCAAATACTTTTCTTTGTGTTTTTGTTTCCAAACTCTTGGTTTTCACACTTGAGCTATCATTCTATTCTTTCTATAGGATCCTTATTTTTGTGGAGAAGGTGTTTGTGGTTGAGATATACCACCAAGTGTTATACCCTTTCATTTGTGATATTCCTCTTGGGTAGAGGTTGATTTGGGTTGTGGTTAGCTCCCTCAAGTGTAGAGGTTGAGATTGTGGTTTGCTCCCTCTAGTGAGAGGTGGAGTTTGGATTTGTATCCCTCTTGGTGAAAAGGTGGATTGTGATTGTTTGGCTAGGTGCCTACCCCTCTTGTGTGAGGTGGTGATTGAGTTGGTTGTGCATTGCCTCTGTGAGAGGTTGTATTGGTTGGAGAGAAAAGTTGGGTACTCCCTGTTATTATATTGCCCCAAAATTCTCGGTAGAGGTTCCCTGTGTGGGAGTCCTAGGTGGACAAGTTAGTGGATTGGAAATCCTTCTCGGTGAAGGCGGGGACGTAGAGCTGAGTGTTCGAACCTCAAAACACATCTTGTTGTTTGCGTTTGATCCATTGACTCTACACTCTCTCTTTATTTGTGCCTTGCATCTTTCATATTACTCATTCATATATTATATGCCTGGCTTGTTTGTGTGTGCCTCACTTGTGCTTAACCACGAGAGCTTCATATAGCGCCTCAACTCTTATTCAGAGGAATCAAGAGGAGTTAGTCCAGAGCCCTTCACCGGGAATTCGGCTACACTCGTTGGTTGCATTAAGTGTAATTGCAATTAGTTTTTAAATTCCGCATTTAGTTCATTAGATTAGCCGTACACCTATTCACCCCCCTCTAGGTGTACCTTCAAACAAGTCCAGAGCTATCCTTCCATGCTGCTTCAAAGATCTTGGACAGTCAAAGCTGCAAAAGCAACAAAAACATGACAAGTCCAATAATGTTCATTTGAAAGCATGACAGTTATCAAAGAACTCGTTGAATAGTTACACTTTTAACAATGCCCTCTACGTTTTTCTTTGCAGATTTTTTTTCTTAATAAAATCCATATGTCTTTGCATATTTTCTATAGAACTCATACAACTCTTATATCTCATCAAATTTCATTCCAACTTTGGGCTCAATCGGCTAAAGTGTATCATCATTCTCATCAACTGAACAATTAGTCACATCTTCAACTTCTTCTGAGTTATCCAAATCTTTAATATTTGTCATATTGTCTTTACACACAACACAACTGAGTATTATTTTTGTAGAGTTATAATCACATAAACATGCATTGTAAAAGAATGCCACAACAAATGCAATCATTCATATTTAACAGTGATTAGTTGACATAATCTCATATCCCCATTTTCAGTGATAGAATCCTCCCACTACTCATACCAGGCGGATAGAAGAAATTTTGATCATATACCTATCAGTGTTTAGTTGGTTTATTACCACTTTTTATAATATCACTTTGCCAAATCTCGAAACAACACCAAAATTCAAAGCTAAGAGGGCCATATCCCAGTATTTGATTTGTAGTTGAGAGGACGATGACTGGTGACATGCGGGCGTCAAATTCTAGAGATCGAGACAGAGACATGAGAGAAAGAGGGTGTTGTGGAGGAGAAAATATGCTTGTTGTTGACGGCGATTGTCGATGCATGGTGGGAGGGAGGGAGGGGGGGAGAGGGGGAGGGGGAGGGGGGGGGGGAGAGAGAGAGAGAGAGAGAGAGAGAGAGAGAGAGAGAGAGAGAGAATGACGGAGCCTACGGGGTGGAGTTTGTGGTTGGGGGCGCGGCGAGCTTTTAGGGTGACGGAGAGATTTAGGGGGGAGAGTTTGAGAGAGGAGGGAGTTTGGAGTTGGGGGTTGAGCTCAAGATCAGCAGAAGAGAGGGTGGCGCAGAGAGCTCGACGGGGCAATGGTCTCGATTTGGGGGAGAGAGGCTGGAAGGTTTTGGGTTGGCAGTTGAGCTCGAGACGGATGCCTTGCTTGAGATTGACGGAGGAGAGGGTGGCACTATGAGCTCGAGAGGGAGGCGGTCTCGATTTGGTGGAGAGAAGTTGAGGGGTAGGTAGGGGGTTGAGAGACTTTTGGCTGTAGGAAAAAAATGAATTGGGAGGCAAAATTTTAGGATTTGGTTGGGGAGATGTTGAGTCGGATGCCATGTGGCATGATGACGTGGCAAGCCATGTCGGATGGGGAGCCAACCCGGAAGTTGTATTAGGATCCAAATAGCATTATTGCGATGTGGGACTAAAACTCGCTGCAATTAATCTTCTCATGTCCTCGTGTGAGTCATCTATCCACCCATTGCCCCTATTCGTAACCGAGGGACTTTGACGCTTTGTCACTTTGCAACGCGCGTGTAGCCATTGCTGCAGCGACCAGTGGCAATAGAACCAGCGACTCGTGGCATCCCTTCGATGATGCTGACAACGGCACTCCTTCCTTTACATCGCACTTTGCTCTCAGAAGCAAAGCACATAAGCCTCAGCAAATAAAGAGAGTGCTTCAAGCTTTGGAAGCACCTTCTATTCTCTTCAGTTGATTAGTCTCTCCCACCCACCCCCCCCACCCCCCTAATTCCTCGATCTTATGTTGCCTACTGTGTGAGAGCTCTCCCCATTTATGCGATTGTAATTTTGCAAGCCAAGTGTTTGCAGGAATGTCCTGAGACGTTCAATTAGATATATGCGTTGAAGAACTGTTTCTTTTTTTTTTTTGGGATTTAACTCTCTTATTTCTTAAATTGCCTTTTAACTGTTTGCTCTTTTGGAATTAGGGTCATCATCAATAAAAATTCTTTAAATTGCCTTTCAAATTTTGGTTTCCTTTTTCCCCTCGAGGAAACAAATTTTGGTTTGGTTCTTCTGAAACTTAGAGTCTTGCTATTTGCAACATTCATTGAATGAATAATTTGCTTAATTAGCTTCCCACTATCCGTCGATGCATTGTAGAGTCAACGTAGCCCGAAAATGAGCAACCAATTTCATATACCTTGAAACTATGAGTTCTGTTTTCGGGATTAGTGCAGCTGACGTTGAGAGGAGGTTGCCGGAATTCATTCCCCAGGGGCGTGCTCTCACGTGTTATGTTAGTTTCATAAGCAAGTACCTATTTGAAGCTTTAACTTTTATGTGGACGCCGCAACTTTATATATATGCCTTTCTCATCTCGTGTACATCTGTGTCTGCTTTCCCATCCAACGTAAATCGGTTGCTATCTAATATTATGTACATTAATATTCATGCAGTTATTTTGATGTTCATAATCGTGAACTCATTTTTCTTCCTCTCTGATTTCCGGGTATTATTATCACTTTTGTTTTGTTGCTCGAATTTGTTGGTGTTGTATAAAAGTTTCTAGTAATATTTCTTATTAATTTGAAACATGCAATTCATAAAATTAATATACAAAATCTTGTCACAGATTTAAACAAAATTATAACAATCTTAACATATCATTATAAGAAGATAAATTAAGATGAAAAAAGCTGGCTTTGGGAATGCAGTCGGGATGTCGATGTCTTATGAGACAATAGCATGTCTCCTTGTCCGGGCGTAGAGATGATTGTCGTCTCTTAACGGTAAAAGCTCATGTTTAGACACATATATTACATATTTGTTATTACTTTCCTACATATATTCTGTAATAAATCTTGCAATTAATTTGTCTTAACTTCTAAATCATGTAGGATATGATCAGATAAGGGAGATAAGATAAAGCCAACTAAATCAAATTCTGAGGGATTTAAATCACAACCGAAGATCAGATCGTATCAGAAGAATAACCCCTGATCAGAGTCGGTTAAACTAGATTATTGAAGATCAAGTTGGTTGACTCAAGAATTAAGGAAATAACATCAAATCCGAATTTCAAACCGAAAACCAACAGGAGATAAAAGAGAATCGGGAATCAATGGACGTACGTCCCCCCGGATATGGCCCTAAGGCCAGATCATTATCGCGGAAACGCCACAGCCATGTGATGAGACCCTATCTTCATACGCTCTCCCCCTTTGCCGAAGAAAAAATGTAAACCGGAGAGTTGTAAAGGCTATGTTAGAGAGAGAAGTGTGTGTTGAGTTGTGATGCAAAATTGGAGAGTTTGTAACGATAATTTATGAATGAAATACAGGCTTCTTCAATACAGATTGTGCACATTCTCAGTCTAAGATTTCTCTACTCTTTCTTTATAATTTCTGTGATGCAATTCTACTCTCTTAATTTCATGATTGTTTTATGCTTTAATTAATGAGTTCATCTTCTCTTTACAGCTTCTACAACCACTTCACTTCTTTTCAATAATTTCTGGAGGAGGGAAACTTTAAGGTGAATCTGGAGGAGGAAGACTTCAAGATGACATCAGCAGTAGAGACCCAAGGCTCTGTGCACCATCCCGGGTTCTCAAATTCATATCTCTTTATCTTCTCTCACTTTTGCTTTCAATTAATGTGTCTCACATGTGATTAAATATTTCTATTACTTCATTTCATCGCCTTTAATTCATCTTTTCATTTTCCTCTTACTCAACTCTTTTTCTTATTTTCCTTATAGGTTAGTAATCTTTCTATCTTAATCCATATTGACATTTAATTCTAAAACAAGACTTCAATTTTCACTCAAGAATTTCCCAGCTAAATTAAAAATTATATTTAGATTTTTAAAACTAAATTTTAACTAGTCTCTGTGAATTCGACCCTGTTCTTGCCTCTATATAATTCTCCTAAAAGATTTCAAAGTAAGATTAGGTTTTTTATTATTTGTTCATAGTTTAAAACAATGATGAAAATTTTATAATTTTCGAACCGTGAACATTTTTTGGCGTCGTTGCCAGGGATTTGTGAAAATTTTGTTTTTGAAAATCAACATTTAATCTTTTTAGTATTTTATTTTAAAAAAACTTTAAAATTCAAAAAAAATCTTTTTTTATTTTCTTTCTTTTCCATCCCTAAGAATTAACTTCAAAAAAAAAATTTTGCAAGGATTTTTTTCATGAACAAAGTGAAGATTTGCATAACAGGAAGGAGCTTGCTTACTTACTAATTGCGCTACATAAATAAATACATAAAACAATAAAAATTGCTTGCTTCAGAGCCGTCAGAAAGGTTAGTATTTTTCTAACCCAACCCACGAATCTCCTGTCAGTGGAGTTTTAAAAGTGCTTTTAATTGGACTTTATTGTGTTGCATTTGTGCATTTTGTATAAAAAAGATCTTAAGAGTTGTCCTCCCTCACATAAAGTCGAGATTTTATTACCCATTCTTTGACTCAAAAATCACAAACGCGTATAAGTTTTTTTCAAGTTTGAACTAATGTAAAATCAATTAGAACTTGACCGCTAAGATTTTGAGCTCATTAAGTGGATTTATTGTGGGAAGACTCCAGTGAACACTTTTAAGCTTTCGAAGAGGAACTTTCTTGTCTTAGAAATGGTGACTTAGCCATTGCGATGGTGTCTTACCTTGAGGGAGAATTGAATCACTTGTTTGACAGTTTTACCGGTAAACCCATAATCAGTCCAACCCAGTTAGGAGCTATCTAACTAAGGAGACTTTTTATTCTCTTATATTTAGTGATTGAAAATTGATTACCTTCAAATTAAGTTCAAGATAAATAAAATACTTGATTGGAATTGATTGGTTGAGTCATCTTGTGTGCAATCTTATCTAAGATTTAGAAAATTCTTCTTCAGTGCAGTACCCTGATTCATGCGAAAGTGGGTTCGTGTTAAGGGTTGATTAGAATCCATTACTATCTCTGACCCTACTCCTAAAATGGGTGATGCAAATGAAAACTGCAAAATGACCTTAAAGGATTACATGTATCCTACAAGGTTCACCCAACCTTCCTGTATCACTTTATCAGCGTTTACAACAAATTTTGAAATTAATCCGGTATGATATAGATGCTTCCAGTCTTTCAGGGATTGGCAAATGAGAACTCATACCAACATGTTAAGAAATTTGAAGATATTTATGGGACCATGAAATACAATCAGATGATGAAGGAATCCCTAAAACTTAGGTTATTCCTTTTTTTCTTAAAAAAAGCCAAAATTTGGCTTCTTTCTCTCCAGCCTGATTCAATTTCTACTTTGGTAGAGTTAGCTGAAGCCTTCTATAGAAAGTTCTACTCCAAACAGAAGACTGCTTCTGTACGTCAGCCCTTAACAATTTTTATCAACAAAAAATGGAGACATTTTTCATATACTTTGAAAGATTCAAGGATCTTTTGCTTGAGTGCCTCACCACAAATTTGGAAAAAATTTGTTTGATCTAAATTTTGTACGAAGGCTTAGACTGCCTAAATAAGACCATGATTGAGTCTCTTTGCAATGGAACATTTACTAGTAAAACGGCCAATAATGCATGAGAATTTTTGAAGAGGTAGCAGAAAATACTCTAGAATGAGAACCTATTAGTGTTGATGATAAGCAATCCACAACTATAACTGCTACCAACAAGGGTAGTATGCATAGAGTCAATTCCAATTTTGAGAGTGATATCAAAATGACATCAGTAGTATGAAGACTTGAAGTTTTAAAGATGAGCAAGGGAGTTCAATCTTCGACTCCCGAATCATCTAATCCAGTAGTATCTCCCGTGTGTGTTCTTTGTGACAATCAAGACTATTTGGTTGATCAATGCCCCGGGTTGCCAATTATCAAAGCTGAGTAAGCAAATGTACTCAATACATTTCGCAAGTCCAACCCCAATAATAACCCTTTCAGTGAAACGTACAATCTGAGATGGCGGAACCATCTCAATCTTTCTTGAAAACTTCTCAAGGACAAGGATATGGTGGATCACCATCATTCCAAGGACCATCTCCTAACAATCAATTTCATAAGGAAAATCAATACACTGTAACACCACCTGCCCCACCCTATGTCCCTCCCAATCAAAGAAAACCTTTTTCAGAGGACATGTTTTCACAGTTTATATAGAGCCAAGCTCTAACTAACTAGAACCAAAGCCATTATAATCATACTACCTCTAAAGCGATAGCTAATATCGAGGTTTAGTTAGATCAGTTAGCTGGATCTATAGGAGGGAGATAGAAAGGACAAGTTTCAAACCAAACTATGCCCAACTCATACGGACAACATGTTCCTCAAAATATTCCAACAGGCCAATTTGAAATTGGCTCGAGTTTAAACTGTGAAGTCCAAACCATCCACACTTTACAGTCGGGCAAGAAAGTGGACAACCAAGTCCAATTCCACCAAACAATCTCACTGTTGAAAATATAATCAAGTAAAAAGAGAAAGAGATCCCAAAGGAGTCAACAAAGAAAGATGATCAAATTGTTGTTGACAATTAAGCGAAATCCTTTGTGTCCAAAGCTCCATTCTCTTAACGTCTTCAAGCTAATAAGAATAGAAATCATTGTGAGAAAATTTTGAAAGTTTTCAAAGATGTCCAAATCAATATTCCTTTCTTGAATTCAATCAGTCAGATTCTTTCTTATGCCAAGTTTCTAAAGGATCTCACCACTATCAAGAGGAAAACTTCTATTCCTTGTGAAGCTGTATTTGCTACACAAGCATCTTGTTTGATCAAACAAATCATTACACCAAAATATAAGAATTCTGGGAGTCCTACGATCACAGTTAGGATAGGAGATCAGGTTATGGACCAATGTTTGCTAGATTTAGGAGCAAATGTAAATTTTTTACCCTATTCTGTATACAAAAAACTAGATTTAGGAGAGTTACAACCCACTAACTTTACATTGCTTTTAGCAGATAGGTCTGTTAAGGTCCCCAAGGTAATTGTTGAGGATGTTATCTTGAAGGTCAATGAATTTTATTTTCCTGCAGACTTTGTTGTCCGAAACACACTAGTGACGAATCTCAGTAATCACTCTCCTGTAATTTTGGGAGACCATTCCTTACTATCGCTGATGTTGTCATTAGATGTAGGAATGGAGTCATGACCTTGTCATTTGGGAATATGACAGTTAAGCTGAATGTTTTTCACACTAGTTCCCAACTACCAAAAATGGATGATCATGAGGAGGTCAACATGATTGATATTTCAGTCAGTCACACCTTTGAGGAGTCTTGTGATGAAGACCCCTTGGAGAAATGCTTGACCCATTTTGGACAGAATTTTAACATTGATGAGTCTTTAAGAGAGGTCAACACTTGTTAAATATGTTCCTGTCATGTACACTAATCAATAGAAACCCCAGGTAGAACCCTTACCTGTGTCAACATCTGTTCTTGTTTCATCAATCATCGAGCCTCCCAAGTTAGAGCTCAAACCTTTGCCCGACACGTTAAAGTATGCCTTTCTAGGTGACTCTGAAACCTTGCCTTTGATCATTTTTTCTCATTTAGACAAGGACTAAAAAGGAAAGTTACTAGATGTGCTCAATGAACATAAGAAAATTTTAGGCTAGACCATAGCAGACATCAAGGGAATTAGTCCCTCTCAGATAATGCAGCAAATTCATCTCGAAGAGAATGCCAAAATCTCGAGAGAACCACCGAGGCGGTTGATCCCTGTTCTGAAAGAGGTTGTGAGAGCAGAGGTCACGAAATTGTTAGATGTGGATATCATTTATCCTATCTATGATAGTCAGTGGGTTAGTCCCATGCAAGTTAAAAGTCCGGAGTCACAGTTGTTGCTAATGAGAATAATGAGTTAGTTTCAACTTATGTTCAAACTGGTCGGCGAGTGTGCATATACTATAAGAAACTCAACTCTATGACTAGGAAAGATCATTTTTCTCTGCCCTTCATCGACCAAATATTAGAACGTCTCGCCAGTCACGCTTACTATTCCTTCCTCGATGGTTATTTGGATATAACCAAATCCCCATTACTCGTGAGGACCAAGAGAAAATGACATTCACTTGTCTTTTTGGTACATTTGCCTACCGTCGCATGCCCTTTGAATTATGCATTGCACCTGCTACATTTCAACGGTGTATGTTGAGCATCTTTTTGAAAGTACACCTAGAGGGGGTGAATAGGTGTACGGCTAATCTATGAACAATAATGCGGAAATTAAAACTTAATTGCAAACACACTTAGTGTAACCAACGAGTGTAGCCGAATTCCCGGTGAAGGGCTCTGAATTAACTCCTCTTGATTCCTCTGAATAAGAGTTGAGGTGCTATATGAAGCTCTCGTGGTTAAGCACAAGTGAGGCACACAAACAAACCAAGCATGTATATGATATGACAATATGAATCAATGCACAATGTAAGAGAGAGAGTGTGAGAAAGTGGATCAAACACAAACACCAAGATATGTTTCGAGGTTCGAGCACACAGCTCTACGTCCCCGCCTTCACACAGAAGGATTTCCACTAACTCGTCCACACAGGGAACCTCCACTGAGGATTTGGGGCAAATATAATAACCGGGAGTACACAACTCCTCTCTCAAATACAACACAACCTCTACATGTAGAGGCTAGGCACAAAGCCACCAATATCAACCTCACAATAGAGGGATAGGCACAAAGCCAAACAAACACAATCCACCTCTTCACTAAGAGGGATAGGGCACAAAGCCACCACTCCAATAATCAACCTCTACACAAGAGGGATATCAAAAATAAGGAGGGTTTACAACTTGATGGTTTCCACAACCACAAATTAATTTTCTCACAAATTAAAATCCTAATAGATAGGATAGAATGATAAGCTCAAGTGTGAGAAATAAAGAGTTTGAAATCAAAAACAAAAGAAAAACTCTAGGGAAAAACTCTAGATAGAAATGTAAATGAAGATCAAATCAATTCCCAAAGAATTTTCTTTTCAATGAATTTCCAACCCTTTTAAAACAAAATAAAGATCAAATCTTTAAAGCCAAAAACTCTTTTAAAAACTTGCTTTTAAACACTTGAGAATGGGAGAAATTTTGCTCTTGTAAAACTTGTTGAAAACCAACACTCAAATGGGGTATTTATAATCCCATTTGGAATCTGCCCGTTGGCAGCAGAAAAGGCCCAAATTGGCCTTCCGGTCGACCGGCCGGTCGACCGGCCGTCGACCGCCAATGGTCAAATAATCGACCGTTGAGCCTGCCGGTCGACCGTGCCCAGAACCAAAGAGCAACGGCTCTCTGGCCGGTCGACCGCCCGGTCGACCGGGCCAACCCGAGAGTGGGTTGACTTCAGTCGGTCAACCGCTCGGTCGACCGGCCTAAATGGCTGGCTATGTGCACGTCCTCGTGCACGTCGGTCGACCGGTCCGGTCGACCGACTCCTGGTCCGGTCGACCGGCTCGGTCGACCGCCAGAGCCTGGCAGGTCTGCTTTCAGGGTTTAAAAACTTGACTTTTTAATATCAATTAAATCCCATAAAATCTCAAAAATTTCACAAAAATTAGTTCTTGTATTATCTTTGAAATACAAACATGTGTGATAAAAATCAAACCATGTTACAAACATTTTGAACCATTTTTGTGTCTTACAAATTTTGCCGAAAACCAAAAACATATTTTCCAAAACTTGGACTTTTAAAATGGAAATCCGATTTTTTCAAAACACATGTAAATATAAAAACATGATATTTAAACAACTTGGAAGCATATAGCATATGGATAGAATCCATATACATATAAAGATATATATCAATGTTTTTGACTTTAATTCCGAAACAAGTTTTGTTTAAATACAAAACCCAAATACATGAATAGGTTATCAAAATAAGTTATTCTAAGAATATGAAGCATACATGTATATAGATCAAATCTAATATACATTAAACATGTAAACTTGTTTTGATATAATATCTATTCATGAAAACCAAGATCGGTTAAACTAAAAACTGAAAACCAAAACATGAAACTTGAAACATGTGTGTGTGTTGTGAACTTGAGCATATCACACTATCTAATCTTTAACAATGGATCTAAACTAACTATTCTAAAACAAACTGAGGTCTTCTTGTAGAATGTCATCTCCAAGTTGACTCGATCCAAACGCGATTCCCCGAGCTTGACTCCAATCGAATGCTAGATATGAACTTGACGCTCGAGTTCTTGAATCACCATGTGAAAGCTCTAAAACACCTTTGTTGAAGCTAATCACCTACTAATATCTTGATTAAATATCTGAAACTAAATATCACAAGATTATTAGTAAACTATAACTACATGAGTTAATCATCATCAAAACTAGAGTGGAAGGCCTCTGGGCCAACAATCTCCCCCTTTCTGATGATGACAAAACTCATGAAGTTATATATGCATGGATTAAAGTTAAACTTCAAAGAAGCTCCCCCTTAACTCATGCATAGCAATAAACAATAAAGATATGCAATGAATGCTAAACATGAATATGCATAACCATGCATAAAACAAAGAAATAAACATGCTCTTGATACCAAATTTTAAAATAAACATGTTCTAAAAGAATTACTCTTGATACTAATAAAAATTTCAATAAAACTCTTGATACCAATCAATAAAAAAAACTCTTGATACCAACAAAACAAAAGCTCTTGATACCAACAAAACAAAACAACAAAATATGTTCTTGATATCAATAATATTTACCAATAATATATGTGCACTTGATACCAATATCTTTTGATACCAATAACAAACTAATATCATCAAAACATAAAACAAATGTTTTTAATAAAAACTTTAAACATACATATATACTAAATACCCCCTTTTTGTCAATCATCAACAAAGGGTTAAAGAAAAACATGTTCTCCCCCTTTTTGTCAGAAACAAAAAATCAAGAAAGGGGTACAAATACAAGATACCAATTGAAAGATATATCAATTTAATATTTTTGATACCAATAATAAAAATGAAACAAATACCAATTGAAAATACCAATTGAAAGTATTTTTCATTAAGAGCGTATGATACCAAAAAAAAAATCAATATCATTTTTCAATCATTTTTCAACATAAAGTGTGGGAGTCAGATACCAAATGTAAACAAAACCAATTGAAAGGTTGAATATGAATTTTCTCCCCCTTTATGAAATACCAAACAAAATGATGCATAAGCTTGTATAAGATACCAATTTAAATAATTGTCATTAAGGACTAAATCAAGCTTAGCATGATAAAATTTGTGCTCAAAGATATAGAGAAATAGTAAGCACAAATAAAATACATATATATGTATGGAAAAATGAATACCAATCGAAATTGATACTATTTGAAGTTTAATCATACATATATAGAATCATATATGAGTATACAAAACAAAAAAAAATGTCAATAGTGAAAAGATACAATGATATCAATAGAAACTATAATGAAAATCAAGTGTATAACTCATACTTCCTACCACCTATTTCATGCACATGTTTTAAATATATTTTCAATTAAAAAGCATACAAGGCATGATCGCCCAACCAACCGCCCTTAAATGGGTAGGAGTTTTCAAAAATAAATTTGAAAATATTATAACACATTTGAAAACTCTACCATATGAAGAATACGAACAAGTTATATGAAAATTTGAAAAACTAGTACGAAATCCTTCAAGTAAGGAATAAAACAAAAATATATTCCATGAAAAACATGTAAGTCACATGATCATTAAACACTCAAAATCTATAAGGCACATATCATACTCATGAAAAGAAAATCATGAGAAAACATTAAGTAAAGTGAGTGTATAAGAGTTATGTGAAAGACATAGTCATGAAAATAGGAAATAAGCTCAATATGAAATTCCTTAAAACATAAAAATCATCAAAACTAGAATTCTTCAAGGTATATGTAAGTCTTGTACAAACTAAAGTATATATACATATCCAAAAATAAACGAGTCCACAAATATATGCATGAAGGCAAGTGGCTCATGGATGTATATGTATCACTAATAGTTTAGACAAATAGACATATACATGAAGTTAAACATAAACATGAAAACATGTACAAAATGAGAATACAAGTCAAAATGTATGAATCATCAAACTAGACTATACTAGTACATCTAATGGGTCCAAATGAGCATTCAAGCACAAACATATAAAAGTCTATTTGTGGCTCACTAGTTGTACAAGTATATATCCAAGTTTTAATGAAAACTAACATTTAGACATGTAATCAAAACATGAAGCATAAAATCAAAACAAACTCATATGATCATTATATAAATGAACATGCATTAGATCTAGGACATACACATTAGTTAAACTAAAGTGAGAACACTAAATATAAATCCATATAAACATGGGTGTCTCAAATACTAATCATGCATATCACAAGTCTAATAATCATGACATTTAACATACTAATCATGAAACATCAAAACATGCTAAAAATGAATAATATGAAAGCATGTAAATATAAATGAGGAGTTAGAGATCGTTATCAAAACTGATAGGGCACATCTCCATATCTCCAAACCAAGGTGGTGCTCCCACCAAACTCCCCTTGAAAGTGATGCATCCAAATTGTCCTCTTTAAGCTCGGAATGCATCCACCTCAAGGCACCATCACTCTCACGTCATGTGAGAGCCCACACCTACATCAAATAAAATAGGAGTGGTCTTTGGTACCCGTACTCTTTTGGGTTCATGGGGATTAGCTCCTTTCCTAACCCAAACAAATTTAGTTGCTAAATTTGAATCATGTATACGATCATAACAAAACTTAGCAAGGTGGCCCTTACGTCCACAATGTGTACAAGTGTACACATGAGCATACAAAGTATTATGGGAGTGAACGTGGAAAGCATGTGTATACCGTCGTTTGTGTGCATGCATAAGAGGAACTTGTTTCTTTCGAAACATTGATTCCAACCGTGAGTGGTTCAAGGCACAATGGCTCAAAGTGGAGCCTAAACATTCAACACTCTTCTTAGTATAGATATATCATTTTCAATTATAGAAGAGGTGCATGTAATAGGTAAGCTAGATGGTGAAGCTACACTAGCATGGCAAACATATGAATCCATATTATTTTTCAAAGAAACATTTTCTTTAGAAATCAAATCCAATTCCTTTGAAATAGAAACAATTTCATTTTTAAAGATTCATTTTCTTTTACAACAAAATCAAGTTTTGAAGTTAAAGTTTCATTTTTCTTCAAATATTTTCACAATCATTTTTATTTTTCAAAATCTTGTTTTCATTTAAAACAAGTTCAAGTTGGGTTTTCAAAGAGTCACACTCATTTGAAATCTCAACCTTCTCTTGTAAAGCCAACTCAAGTTTTGAAACAAATCCTTATTTTCTTTTATTAACTTACAAGTTTTCTTTTTCAAAACTTTATATTTTTCAGGGAGGTTCTCACAAACAATAGATAGCTCTTCATTTAATGCATCGGCATCCATACTATCAAGATCATCAAAAGAAGAGCTAGCACTATCTAGTTGAGTATCCGAAAGTACCTCAAGGGAGTCATTCCCTTGGACCATGTAGCAACGTTGTTCAGATTCATCCTCACTAGATTCCTTCTCCATAATGTTGGGCGTTTGAAGCTCGGAGGAGGTCAACGTGTTCCACACTGCAAAGGCGGAATCACAGTTAGAAACCAACATAAGATATTCTTTATTAAGCATGCTTCTAAGTGCCTCAAGGGCTTGTGCATTGGCCTCTATATGCTTACTATTATCAAGATAGGATTTCTTGGTAGCGGCAAGGAAAACATGCAAGCCTAGGGTTTTTAGGTACATGGACATCCTAGCCTTCCAAACAACAATGTTGGAAGTACCAAACATAGGTGGGGTCATGAAGTCCATGAGTGTGTGTAAACAATAATAAGTGTGCAAATGCAAATCTAGATTAGCAACCAAGATCACACTCCTAGGTGGTTAAACCTAATATCAGGAGCGTAGGCTCTGATACTAATTGAAAGTACACCTAGAGGGGGGTGAATAGGTGTACGGCTAATCTATGAACAATAATGTGAAAATTAAAACTTAATTACAAACACACTTAGTGTAACTAACGAGTGTAGCCGAATTCCCGGTGAAGGGCTCTGGACTAACTCCTCTTGATTCCTCTGAATAAGAGTTGAGGTGTTATATGAAGCTCTCGTGATTAAGCACAAGTGAGGCACACAAAAAAACCAAGCATGTATATGATATGACAATATGAATCAATGCATAATGTAAGAGTGTGAGAAAGTGGATCAAACACAAACACCAAGATATGTTTCGAGGTTCGAGCACACAGCTCTACGTCCCAAGCCTTCACACAGAAGGATTTTCACTAACTCGTCCACACAGGACTTCCCACACAGGGAACCTCCACTGAGGATTTGGGGCAAATACAATAACCGGAGTACACAACTCCTCTCTCAAATACAACACAACCTCTACCTTAGAGGCTAGGCACAAAGCCACCAATATCAGCCTCACAATAGAGGGATAGGCACAAAGCCAAACAAACACAATCCACCTCTTCACTAAGAGGGATAGGGCACACAGCCAGCACTCCAATAATCAACTTCTACACAAGAGGGATATCACAAATAAGGAGGGTTTACAACTTGATGGTTTCCACAACCACAAACTAATTTTCTCACTAATCAAAATCCTAATAGATAGAATAGAATGATAAGCTCAAGTATGAGAAATAAAGAGTTTGAAAATCAAAAACACAAAGAAAAACTCTAGGGAAAAACTCTAGATAGAAATGTAAATGAAGATCAAATCAATTCCCAAAGAATTTTCATTTCAATGATTTTTCAACCCTTTTAAACAAAATAAAGATCAAATCTTTAAAGCCAAAAACTCTTTTAAAACTTGCTTTTAAACACTTGAGAATGGGAGAAATTTTGCTCTTGTAAAACTTGTTGAAAACCACTCTCAAATGGGGTATTTATAATCCCATTTGGAATCTGCCCGTTGGCAGCAGAAAAGGCCCAAATTGGCCTTCCGGTCGACCGGCCAACGGTCAAAAATCGACCGTTGAGCCTGCCGGTCGACCGCCCGGTCGATCGTGCCCAGACCAGAGAGCAACGGCTCTCTGGCCGGTCGACCGCACGGTCGACCGGGCCAACCCGAGAGTGGGTTGACTTCAGTCGGTCGACCGGCCTAAATGGCTGGCTACGTGCACGTCCTCGTGCACGTCGGTCGACCGACTCCTGGTCCGGTCGACCGGCTCGGTCGACTGCCAGAACCTGGCAGGTCTGCTTTCAGGGTTTAAAAACTTGACTTTTTAATATCAATTAAATCACATAAAATCTCAAAATTTTCACAAAAATTAGTTCTTGTATTATCTTTGAAATACAAACATGTATGATAAAAATCAAACCATGTTACAAACATTTTGAACCATTTTTGTGTCTTACAAATTTGCCAAAAACCAAAAACCGTATTTTCCAAAACTTGGACTTTTGAAATGGAAATCCGATTTTTTTCAAACACATGTAAATACAAAAACATGATATTTAAACAACTTGGAAGCATATAGTATATGGATAGAATCCAATATACATATAAAGATATATATCAATATTTTTGACTTTATTTCCGAAAACAAGTTTTGTTTAAATACAAAACCAAATACATGAATAGGTTATCAAAATAAGTTATTCTAAGAATATGAAGCATACATGTATATAGATCAAATCTAATATACATTAAACCATGTAAACTTGTTTTGATTTAATATCTATTCATGAAAACCAAGATCGGTTAAACCAAAAACCGAAAACCAAAACATGAAACTTGAAACAAGTGTGTGTGTTGTGAACTTGAGCATATCACACTATCTAATCTTTAACAATGGATCTAAACTAACTATTCTAAAACAAACCGAGGTCTTCTTGTAGAATGCCGTCTCCAAGTTGACTTGATCCAAACGCGATTCCCTGAGCTTGACTCCAACCGAGTGCTAGATATGAACTTGACTTTCGAGCTCTTGAATCACCATGTGAAAGCTCCAAAACACTTTTGTTGAAGCTAATCACCTACTAATATCTTGATTAATATCTGAAACTAAATATCACAAGATTATTAGTAAACTATAACTACATGAGTTAATCATTATCAAAACTAGAGTGGAAGACCTCTGGTCCAACACTTTTCTGACATGGTCGAGAGATTCTTAAAGGTATTCATCGATGACTTCTCTGTCTTTGGGTCTGATTTCGTCTATCATTGATATTGATAAGATATAAGGAAAAGAACCAAGTTCTTAATTGGGAGAAATGTCATTTCATAGTGAATTCTGGGATTGCCTTGGGGCACATTGTTTCTGAAAAGGCATAGAGGTTGAAAAATTAAGCTAGAACTAATCTCAAAATTACCACCTTTCAAAACTGTTAGGGAGGTGCGATCCTTCTTAGGCACGCTGGATTCTGCAGTCGCTTTATCAAAGACTTTTCAAAAAATTTCAAACCTCTGTGTGACCTTCAAGCAAAAGATGTTCACTTTGAGTTCACCCCTTCCTGTTGGGCAACCTTTGAAAGGCTCAAGACTGAGTTAATCTCGGCACCCATCATCTAATCACCTGACTGAATCTTCTATTTGAGGTGATGTGCGACGCTTTCGACTATGCGATAGGAGTTTGTCCTAGGCCAGTGAGTAAATGACTTCCTCATGTCATTTGCTATGCCAGCAAGACTCTTAACGACGCCCAACTGAACTATTCCACAATAGAAAAAGAGTTGTTGGTGGTCATTTTCGACCTTGACAAATTTGTCCCTATATGATAGGTTCTAAGGTCCTAGTATACACCGATCATGCGGCTTTAAACTACCTTCTCACGAAAAAGGATGCTAAACCCGTTTAATCGGATGGATCCTACTCCTGCTGGAATTCGACTAAGAAATCCATAATAAAAAGGGGGCTGAGAATGTTGTCACGGATAACTTATCTAGATTAGTAGTCGAATTTTTTCCCGAATCGCTACCTCTCCTTGAGACATTCCTGATGAGCAGTTATGTCCATCTCCCCTTCGACTATTCCGTGGTATGCTGACATTGTGAACTACCATGTCACAAACAAATACCTAATTTTTGGACTAAGAAAAAATGACTGCATTTCTTAGCTAGAGTCAAATGTTCTTCTGGGATGAACCATATTTTTTTTAAATATTGTCCATTCCTGACTCTGAGTTTAGGAACATCCTTTCATTCTGTCATGACCAAGCCTGTGGTGGTCATTTCAATGAGAAGAAAACTGCTGCAAAAATTTTGCAGTGTGGTTTTTACTTGCCCACTTTGTTTCGTGTCATGTCCACTGTCATTCGTGTGATCATTGTCAACGATTAGGAAAATAGCACGACAGAATGAAATGCCATTAAACCCGATCTTAGTTATCGAATCTTTAATGTTTGGGGCATCGACTTCATAAGTCCCTTCCCTATGTCTAATGGATACCAATATATCCTTGTAGCAAATGACTACGTCTCTAAATTGATAGAGACTGTAACATGTAGAACCAATGACAACAAAATTGTGGTAAACTTCTTGAAAGAGAATGCATTTTCTCGTTTTGGCTTTCCTTGTGCAATCATTAGCGATGGTGAAAATATTTCTGCAATCGTTATTTGAAGTATTAATGAGAAAATACTACATAAATCATAGGGTATCCACCCCTTCCCACCTACAGATTAGCGACCAAGTAGAAGTTTCCAACCGAGCAATTACGACCATTCTAGAGAAAACTGTAAACACCACTAGAAAAAATTAGTCCCTTCGATTGACTGATGCCTTGTGGGCATACATAACTGTGTTCAAGACTCCTATTGGAATGTCTTCATATAGGTCAGTCTATGACAAATCTTGCTATCTTCCTATCGAGCTAGAACACAAGGCATACTAGGCAATCAAATGCTTAAATTTTGATCTGGATAAGGCGGGAGAGTTTAGGAAACTTCAACACGATGAGCTTGAAGAGAAAGAATGATGCATATGATTTTTCAAACTAGTACAAGGACCGTATGAAAATGATGCATGATAGGGTCATAATTCGAAAGGATTTCCAACCAGGACAAAAAGTCCTGCTTTACAATTCGCGATTACATCTCTTTTTTTAGAAAATTGAAATCTCATTGGACCGGTCCCTACATTGTTCATAAGGTGCACCCACATGGTGCAGTAGAGGTCCATAATGCCACGGATGGTATTACTTTTTAAGTAAATGTCCATCATTTAAAGTCATACCGTGAGTATATGAGCCCAGAAGTGGAGAAAATCCTTCTAGAAGATCCTATTTATCAGGATTGATCTTTATATCCGCTAGGATCCATTGTTGTATTATAGTGTTTTTATTTTTTTTTATTTCTCATTTCAACTAGGCAATAATGGATGATATCCACTCATCCTCATCAGGTACTATCTTATTTCACATTCTTAATTTGTATCATGCTATGCATTCATTCATACATTGAGGACAATACATGAGATAGATGTGGGAAGGGTTCTAACATAACATAAGTTTTCTTTTAAAAATAAACAATTTCTTTGTTTTTAAAAAAACTTTTTGAAAATAGAAACAATATTTTGATCTATTTTTGTAAGAAATTAAGTTAATTTAAGGAATAGAAGAATCATAATTAGGATTTCTTATACTTAGTCAAAATAAGATTATTTGTTTGATTTCTAAGGCTAGGAAGAAAATTTGAAAAAGTAATTTAGACTTATTTTTACCTTGATGAAATATGCATCCTTTATACACTTACATATTTAGGGTTCAAAAACAAGATTTTTATGACTAATAATATATATATATATATATATATATATATATATATATATATATATATATATATATATATATATATATGTATATGTATATGTATCAAAAATTCTCTGATTAAGCTGGGTATTTGTGCCTCATAAAGTATAAGTATTCACGCCTAAAAGCGTCCATCTTATATAATAGAAACTCTTAGTTTTGTGACCATGTTTGCTCGAGTTCTAAGTCTTTGGGTGTTTTCTCACTCAGTATCCTAAGACCATCCGGTTTGGGAGTCATCAATCTAAAGCTCGTTACATGGGCAATTAGAAAGCCTAATAGAACTAAAAGACAGTACTATCAAAAATATGAAAAATAAGGCATAAGAGTTGAAGAACCCCGAGTCAAAATTTCACTTCACAAAGGTGCATATGACTTAGGGTAAAGTAATACACTAGATGAGAAATACAATTTGACTCCTAACCTTAATTGATAATAAGTTTTTGAATAGAACTAAGTTTAGGAATGCGTAGTTTGGTATTCTTAAACTTATAGATTGCTCAATTCTTGCAAAAATACTTTAAATATTTCTTTTCTTTTTCAAAATGCGTTTTTAAAAATACTAACACTTTGTTTCTCTTTATTTATGAATTTTGTGGGTGTAATCCACTGAAACCCTCACAAGAGAAAACTTGTCCTCTAGGGTAACTTAGAGGTTTAATGGCTTACTGTACGTGCTAAGTGCAATCGTGATTTTGACGAAAGTGAGTTAGGTTATCTCTATTGTTTTGCTTGAGAACAAGCAAAGATAGGTTCAGGGGTGTGTTTGGACGCATATATTACATATTTGTTATTACATTTCTACATATATTCTATAATAAATCTTACAATTAACTTGTCTTAAATTCTAAATTATGCAGGATATGATTAGATAAGGGAGATAAGATAAAGCCAACTAAATCATATTCTGAGGGAATTTAAATCATAACCGAAAAAACGTATCAAAAGGATAACCCCAGATCAGAGTTGGTTAAACCAGATTGTTGAAGATCAAGTTG
The DNA here is from genome assembly GCA_038442645.1 of Agave tequilana. Taxonomy (NCBI): domain Eukaryota; kingdom Viridiplantae; phylum Streptophyta; class Magnoliopsida; order Asparagales; family Asparagaceae; genus Agave; species Agave tequilana. The sequence goes on from JAVJIF010004105.1 coordinate 148,187, forward strand.
GTTGACTGAGAATCAAGAAGATAACATCAGATCTGAATTCCCAAACTGAAAAACCAATAGGAGATAAAGGAGAATCGGGAATCAACGGATGTATGCTCCCCTAAATCTGGCCCTAAGGCCAGATCATTGCCGCAAAAACGCAGCTTGGCCGCGTTTCTGCGGCCATTTGATAAGATCAGGGGGAGTGTTTGCTCTCCCTATCTTCATATGCTCTCCCCCTTTTCTTTTTTCCTATAAATACTGGGCTTTCTAAAGAAAAATGTAAACCGGAGGGCTGTAAAGGCTTTGTTAGAGAGAAAAGTGTGTTGAGTTGTAATACGAGATTAGAGAGTTTGTAACGACGATTTATGAATAAAATACAGGCTTCTTCAATTCAGATTGTGCACATTCTCAGTCTAAGATTACTCTACTCTTTCTTTATAATTTGTGATGCAATTCTACTCTCTTAATTTCATGATTGTTTTATGTTTTAATTAATGAGCTCATCTTCTCTTTACAGCTTCTAAAACTACTTCACTTCTTTTCAATCGTTTTAGAGGGGGAGACTTCAAGGTGAATCTTGAGGAAGAAAACTTCAAGATGACATCAGCAGCAGTTACCCAAGGCTCTGTGCACCATTCCGGGTGCCCAAATTCCTATCTCTCTACCTTCTCTCACTCTTACTTTCAATTAATGTGTCTCACATGTGAGTAAGTGTCTCACATGTGAGTAAATGTTTCTATTACTTTATTCATTGCCTTTAATTCGTCTTTTCATTTTTCTCTTATTCAATCTCCTTTTCTTATTTTCCTCATAGGTTAGTGATCTTCCTATCTTAATCCATATTGATGTTTAATTCTAAAAAAGACTCCAATTTTCACTCAAGAATTTCGCAGCTAGATTAAAATTAGATTTAGATTTTTAAAACCAAATTTTTTACAAGGCTCTGTAGATTCGACCTTGTTCTTACCACTATATAATTCTCCTAAAAAGATTCCAAAGCAGGATTAGATTTTATTATTTGTTCACGGTTTAAAACAACGACGAAAATTTTACAATTTTCAAACCGTGAACAGCTCTCCCAGAATCACCAGCACCTGCCGTTGGATGGAAGAGCATGCCTCTTTTTAGATAAAGATTAGTTGCCCCATGAAATTATTTGTAAAATAGTAAAAAATTTAAGAGATAAAAAATGGCTTTCCAACTTCCATGGAATGAGCAGGGAGGAGCTAAGAGAGAGAAAAAAAGAAGATTGTGTGGTACTATCTCTCTTGCTGCTGGAGGGAGAAGTTTATTTATAGGCTTCAGACTCGCAGTGGTTATAATCGCAAGAGAGATTCACGATCACACAATCAGTTGTTTGAAGATTTTCTCACCCGAACGGATCTCGTGAGACTTAGTCTCATTTGACTTGGTAAAATGAATAAACTGAAATAAAGCTTTTTATTTGAATTTTTGACTAAAAATTCCATCAGTCCCCCCTAAAAGCTTGAGTTTCAGGGAGGATAAAACAAAACAATATTAATGCATAATAAAATAAATCATCAAATCATAAAATAAGAATAAAGTCGGACAACATCATACTGTGAATTCTGGACAGGGGGACTACGCCTAGAACCTTTCTTGGTGAATTCATCACCATCTGAGAGACATGGTGAATTACGCTTGAAACTTGCCTCTTTAATCAAATATTGATAGAATACACATACACTAAGTCTTCATCTATTGAGCGAGTGGATTGAGTATTAAAGATCATGATCACAATAACCAACTCATAAGAGTTTCTAGGGGTCAGCCCTACCCCTAACCGTGGTCGTCATGGTTCCTCTCACTTAGACAAGTCCTGTAAGGGTCTATAGCTAGATGTTATACTCTCCACATTATATGCGTTGAACTTATTAAGAGTTAAACTCAATCTTACTTAGTTGTATTATAAGAACATCGTCATCATAGAAAAGGGTAGCAACTACAACGTTACATATACAATAAATATATCCGGGTCAATGCTCCACATAAGTATCACCAATATAACTTGTTTCTACCATATTGAACCTCTTTCATGAAACCAGCTCTCATCAAATAGGTTGGGTTCCCGTTGCCGGTGAATTCTACTATGGGTTGAACCCTATTCCCCTCGATGTATCTAGGATCAAACTCCTAGAAAGACCCTTCAACAACTTGGACTTTATAAGATACAGGGTCACATTATAACTTAATAGCTTTAATTCTAATGCAAAAATAATCTGTCATTTTATGTGGAGCCCCTCATTTAGGGAATTAGATGAGCATGAAAATATTTATTTCATCTGCTTTAATTCATGCATATGTTGATCTTGGTCAACGTTGAAATATCAAATTTCTATTATACTATAAACTGAACATGTACTTGAGAAAAAATTCTTTATTATCCATTTTAGTCACTTTATCGAAATAATAATGATATTAAAGATTAGAATTTTGTATTTATAAAATGGCTGCAAAAAGGTTCCTTGTCAGACAACAAGACATCCTAATTTGTCTCGCCATGTATTTCCTTAAATAGTATCTGAATTACTATCTTTGAACAAATCATTATAACTTCAATTTAATGATTATGATATAAAAAAAAATTCTTTTGTACATGCTATTTGTTCATGATTTTCGCAAATAAGATATAATTGGTAAATTTTATTCTTCAAAAGGATGTTTATATTTAAATCTTCAAAGAAATCTTTAAAATATTATTATATTGATAATCATGTAATCAAACTCTTTTAACTCTCTTATAATCAAGAAACCTTTAAATTTTTAGAGATGTATACTGTTGATAAATAGTCAAAATAATGTCTTTATTTATGAAGTAAAGTCTTGTAGGACTTAAAGATTTTCATTAGTACTAGATAAATATTATTTAATATTTAGTCACCAGAATCATGCTCTTAGAGTTTCAAAATGTTTTTAATATAACAAATTTTAATTTATAATATATATATATAAAGAGAGAGAGAGTCGTGTCATTTCAGAAGGATTCGAGGCTGAATCTTTCCCACTCAAATACAAGCCTACGATATACGAATGCAAGATTCATTCCATTGAAGTTGATCTAAATTATTTCAAGTAACTAAAAATAAAAAATCTTGTATTTTGAATACTTTTTGCCAATCCATCAAGTAGGCGCAAAATAGACGGCTGAAAATAACATATTGCTTAGATCTCTATTTTTAGATATACAAATTCTCAATATGGTCATTTCACATGATCTAAACACTTAAAAACTCTCACGCACCAGTTTTTGTTAGATTTCAAATATTCTACACCATTAAACTAACTAATTTGCTATTTTAGCCGCCTATTTTGCGCCTACTTAATGGATGGGCAAAAGTATTCAAAATACATGATTTTTGATTTTTAATTACTTGAAATAATGTAGATCAATTTCAAAATTGTGACATACTTGTATAGTTTTTGAGATGCACTCTTGATTCAATGCAAAATTGATTCATATTTTTTGTGTACCCAATTATTGTTAGTTATATTTTTATATCCTAGTTTTCATGACTATTACATTTATACTTATGATTATATTTGTTTCTCTAGTATGTTTTGATATGTTTATGCAAATCTTATTTTATTTATTGTACTTGCTGGTTTTGTGAAAACTATGTAATATACATATATAATCCTTGAGATCCACTTGATCTTAATGCTATACATGTTTTGTTTCATTTGTGTACTCAATTTTTATTTGATTATACTTGTATGCTCTATTTTTGATAATTCTTGCATATTATATGATATATCATGTTTGTTATAAAAAATCTTGATTTGTGTTTTCATATCTTTACAAATCAAGTTTTCTATGTGTCAAATTAAAAAGAATTTCATATGAGTTTTGATAATCCAATTTTGTACAAAATTGTTTTTAAAATTGCTAATTTTATATGAAGTTTTATTTTGACAAAAGAATTTAATATTTCTTTGTTTTCATTTTTATGAATGTATTATTCACATGACTACTACTCACTCACCCGTTTTATTTACTCATAATTTTATATTCATGAGCATGCAGATGTTATATAGATTTTGAGTGATAATTTTATAAGTACACCTAGAGGGGATGAATAGGTGTACTAGCGAATCTAGGACAAATAATACAGAATTTAAAAACTAATTGCTAACACACTATGTGTAACCAGAGTGAGCCCGAATTTCCCGTAAAGGCTCTGAAACTACTCCTCTAGATCCTCTAGACTAAGAGTTGATGTGCTTTAAAAGATCTCTCGGTTGAACACAAGTGAGGGCAACCAAACAATATCTAGCATATGAATAGGAACAATAAAAGCGATGTAAAATATAAAGAGAGATATAGTTGAGAGATAGTGGATCAAACGCAAGACCAAGATATGTTTCGAGGTTCGAGCCACTGATCTACGTCCCCGCCTTCATACAGAAGGATTTTCACTATGTCCACACAGGACCTTCCACAAAGGGATCTCTACTGAGGAATTACAACTCAACATCGGGAGTACACAACTCCTCTCTCTACACAATCACCTCTACACAAAAGGGAGAACAAAGTAAAAAAAAAATACACTTGGTGATCATAAAGATCACAAACACTCTCTTGGTGATCTCAAAGGATCACAAACAATTTTCTCACAAAACAAAGATCCTAAATATATGATTAGAATTGATCCGCTCAAGTATGTGAGAAATCAAAGTGTTTGAAAATAAAACAATAAAGAAAATACTTGGGAAAACTTCTTGATGGATATATAAAATGAAGAACAAAATGAAAAACACCTAGAGGGGGGGTGAATAGGTGTAAGTGCTAATCTAAGAAACTTAATGCAAACTAAGTGCGCTAAATGCGGAAGCTAATACAAATTATGCACAAACTAATACAATACAACAGTGTAGCCGAATTCCCCTTGCGAGGCTCTGGACTAACTCCCCTTAATTCCCCTTGAAATGGGTTGAGGCGCTATGTGAAGCTCTTGTTGGATGAGTATAAGTTAGGCACACATACACAGCATCCAAGCAATATGAAATATGTGCACACACAATCAGCCAAGCAATCAAGGATAAATTACAATATGAAAGATGCAAGGCACAACACAAGCAATATATGATATGAATGAATCAATGCTCAACACAAGCAAGTATGATATGATGATGAGTATGATGCTTTGCACAATTATAAGAGAGAGAGAGAGAGAGAGTTAGAGAGACAATGGGAGCAATCGCAAACAACGAGATTTGTTTCGAGGTTCGAGCACCTTGCTCTACATCCCCGCCTACACCACCGTGTAGGATTTCCACTATCTCAACTCCCACCGAGGGAACCTCTACCGAAGAGGATTTCTTACAACTCTAGGAGTACCTAACTCCTCTCTCAATACAACCTCCACCGAGGCCAACAACAACCAACAACAACACCTCTACCAAAGAGGCTCACACCAATCTCAATCACCTCACACTTGAGGGATACAAACCAATCACCCGATCACCTCTACCTAAGAGGGATACAACAAGAATAAGGGTGTACAACTTAGAGTTACAAACAACAACCTCAAAACTCTCTCTCTCTTTCTTTTTCCACAAAACAAAGATCCTAATAGTTTAGGATAGTATGATATAGCTCAAGTGTGGAATCAAAGTGTTTTTTGGAAACAAGCAACAAAGAAAACTACTTGGGAAATCTCTTGTATAAGATAGAAAATGAAATACCAAATCAAAATCCCAAAACCTAGTTTTCTTTGATTTTCCAAAAACCCAAAACAAATAAAGATGAGAAGTTTTTGCACTTAAAACTCTTTTGAAAACTCTTTTAAACACTTCAGAAAACTGGTAATTTTTCTCTTAAAAAACTTGGCTAAAATCCCCAAAGAGATGGGGTTTATATAGCCCCTATACAAAACTAGCCGTTAGGCTGAGTTGGCAGTCTGACAGACTGCCGGTCGACCGGTCCGGTCGACCGCCAATGGTCAAAATGTGACCGTTGGGTAAAAGCGGTCGACCGGCCTGGTCGACCGAAACAAACCGAGAGCAGAGCTCTCAGACCCGTTCGACCGGCTCGGTCGACCGTCCCACTGTGCCTAACAGACGTGCACGTCTGTGCACATCGGTCGACCGGATCGGTCGACCGCCCTTGGTGCGGTCGACCGTCACGGTCGACCGACCAGCCTGTCAGCACAGTCCTCAGTTCTGCACAAATACGGGATTTGAAAATAGTCTTTTCACTCAATAAAAATCCCATAAATTCACAGTAAATCTAAAAATAGTTTTAATCACAATAAAAACTGTTTTTTCTAAAAATATGTTTTTCTAAACTTGTTTTATCATTTTACTTTGATAACCAAGCTTGTGATAAAAATTTCAAGACATATATCAATCATATCAATTCATTTTTGTGTCTTGCCAATTTTATCAAAACAAAACTTGTATTTTAACAAACTAGAATTTTCCAAAACATGAACAGGATAGTCAAAATAAGTTTGTTTAAAAAATTAAGCATGCATGTATAGAATGAAGCAACTATACATATATCAATTTAAACTTGTTTTGATAAACTATTCATGAAAACCAAACTCAATCATAAACGTGTGTGATTTGTGCACTTGAGCATATCAACTAAACTAAGCTTTACAAATGGATCTAAAAAAAACTCTATCTAAACTAGATACCTAAGTCTTCTTGACGATCTTCATCTTCAAGTAGACTTGCTCCAAAACTCCGTGATTCTCCAAGTGCAAAGGTATGATCTTTAAGCTTTGGCACCGGAATCATCAAGAATAGCTTCTAATCATCTTGTTGAAGCTAATCACCAACCTAATATCCTGTTAATGATCTGAAACTTAGAAACACAAGAATATTAGTAAACATAACTACATGAGTGTTGATCATCATCAAAACTAGAGTGGAAGGCCATTGGGCCAACAATCTCCCCCTTTTTGATGATGACAAAACTCATAGAGTTATATATGCATGGATTAAAGATAAGCTTCAAGGAAGCTCCCCCTTAACTCATGCATAGGGATAAACAATAAATATATGCAATGAATATTAAACATGAAACATGCATATGCATAAACAATAAATGGTTCTAGATATCAAATGGAATTTTCAAAACAAGATAAGCTCTAGATACCAATTACAAAGCAAACTCTATATATCAATTAACTTAATATTCTTGAGATTAAACATAATATATGCATAACATAAGCATGCATATAAACTCAAATACTTGCATATAAAACTCAAATACTTCTCCCCCTTTTTGTCAATCATCAACAAAGGGGTAAACAATCAAAACCATAGATAAAATGAGGGGTAAAAATCTTTCCCTTTATGTCAAACAAAACAATAAAAGACAATGTTCTCCCCCTTTTTGTCTAAAACAAAAAAACAAAATCAAAAAGGGGTGACTACAAACATGATATCAATTAAAATATGTCAATGAAGCATCTTGATACCAATAAACAAGAATCATATATGTTATATGCTATATACATTCATGAAGAGGACGCTAAGTTAGCTTCCCTACACATATGCATTACATGAAGAAGGGATGACAAGCCCCAATTCACATAACACATATTATGTAATGCATAAGAGGAGATGTGAAGCTCCCCTACACACGTATATCATATAAAGAAGAGTTGTCAAGATCCTCAATTTATAATATACTCAACATGAATCTATATGTAAGAGAGATGTTAAGCTCTCCTTGCATATAGGAAATACAAATCAAAACTTTGAATATTTTCTTTAAACAAAATTTTGAAAATACCAATTGTAATTAAACATAACAAATTACCAATTGTAAAATAACATAACAAATTTTGAATGTCTAAACACAATTTTGATACCAATTGTAAGAATATATTTCATTTTGAAATATATAAACAAATTTGATGTTGATATCATATGTTCAAAATAATAACTTTTAATCATAAAGAGTGGGAGTACAAATACCAATTGAAATACAAAATCAAATTTTCTCCCCCTTTATGAAAAACAAACTAAAGACATGCATAGTCTTGATAACAATTTAAAAGTAATCAATTTAAACAAAATTGAAACTCAAGCACTAGCATAAATACAAACATATATATGTATGAAAGATAGATACCAATAGAAATTGATATACTTGGAATTTAAAGCATACATACATACAAAACATATATGAGTATACAAGAAGATCAAATGATACCATTGAAAGAGTTCAATGATACCAATTGACATAACAATAAGTTCAAGTGTATACATCATATTATCTACCACCCAATCATAATTCAAGTTTTAAAGATTTTCAATTTAGGGCATACATGAACATGATCTCCCATCCAACCTCCCTTGAAGGTAGGGGTTTTCAAAGATAAATTTGTAAATGTAGTTTTGTTTGAAAATCACTACCAAATGAAGAATACCGCAACTAGTTAAATGGAAAACTTGTTAACTAGCACGAAATCCTTCAAGTAAGGAATAAAATAAAATTGAAATTCACATGATAATCATCACTCTAACCAATAAGCATAACTCATGAGAAACAAAACATGAGCAATAGATATGAGTGTATAAATAAAATGTGAAGATCATAATCATGAAAATATTTCATTAAGCTCAATTATTCCTTAAAACATAATTCCATCAAAACATGAAAAATCATATAAAACTCCTTATTTAATCTTCAAGGCATATGTATGTCTAATACAAGCTAAAATATACATACATATCCAAAACTCAACGAGTCCACTAAATGAATATTCATGAAGGCACGTGGCTCAAAGAGATGTATATGTATAAGATTAGTTTGAACTAGATGGACATATACATGAAGTTAAACATAAATACATGAAACATGAAAAACTAAATTTTCATCACAACAAATTTCATTTCAAGGTATATGTATGAATTGTCAAACATGAAGTATACATACATATCCCTAAACACAATTGAGTCCAAATATAGATTTGCATGAAAGGCAAATGACTCAAGGGGTATACATGTATATCTTAAAGTTTGGCAATACAAACATATACATGAAGTGAAACACACAATCATAAAACAAATTCAAAGATGGAATACAAGTTTGAAATGTATGAATCATCAAAACTAGACTATACTAGCACATCTAATGGGAACAAACAAGCATTCAATCCCAAACATATATAGATTTGTTTGTGGCCCATTCTATGTACAAGTATATAACTAGTCTTAATGAAAACTAACACTTAAACATATATTCAAAACATTAAGCATCAAAACAAATATAAAAGTCATCATGATAAAGCTAAAACATGATTACTATGTAAATTCACATGTATTAGATTCATGATGTACACTATAGCTTAAACAAAAGTGAGAACACTAAGTATGATTCAAATAAGCATGTGTGTCTCAAATACTATACATGTATGTCAAGGATCTAATAAACATGGCATTTACATACTAATCCATAGACAATAAAAACATGCTATAAACAATGAATATTAAAAGTATGTAAACAAATAATAAGGAGTTAAGAATTGTTACCAAACCTAGAAGGAACCTCCTCATCTCCAAAACTTGGTGGTCCTCTCCACCATCTCTTCCCTTGAAAGTGATGCATCCAATTGATTTCCTTTAAGTCCGGAACGCATCTACTCCAAGGTGCTATCACTCTCACGTCATGTGAGAGCCCGCACCTACATTGAACAAAGGAGGGGTGGTCTTTGGTACCCATCTCTTATTGGGTCCATGGGGGTTAGTACCTTCTCTAACCCAAACAAACTTCTTGGCTAAATTTTCAACATGTAAACGATCATAGCAAAATTTAGCAAGATGGCCTTTTCGGCCACAATGTGTACATGTGTACACATAAGCATACTTGTGTTGATGGTGTCCGTGTGAAGCATGTGTATGCCGTGATGGGTGTGCATGCATAAAAGATGGAACTTGTTTCTTTCGAACCAAGGATTCCAAATGTGTATGGTTCTTAGCACATTGGCTCATAGTGGAGCCCAAACAATCTACTCTCTTCTTTAGCATACAAATATCATCATTAATCCTAGAAGAAGAGGTACATGCATTAGGTAGTCTAGATGAAGAGGCTACACTAGCATGGCAAACATGTTCATCATTTTATTTTGCAAAACAATATTCTTATCTAAACAAACATTCAACTCATTTGAAATAGAAATGATTTTGTTTTTCAAAGCAACATTCTCTTTTAAAACAAAATCAACTTTAGAAGACAAAATTTCATTTTTCTTCAAAAGAGTTTCACAATCATTTTTAGACTTTAAAATTTATTTTCTTTTAAAACAAGTTCCAATTGAGATCTCAATGAATCCCTTTCATTATAGACCTCAACCTTTTCTTGCAAAACACAATCAAGTCTAGAATGCAAACACTTATTTTCTTTTTCAATTTCTAGACTTTTCTTTTTCAAAATCTTATACTTTTCAATTAATTTTTCACATACAATAGATAGTTCTTCATTCAAAGCATGGGGATCAACAATATCATTACTTGAAGAACTAGCATCATCATCACTATCTAATGGAGTTTCCGAGTGTACCTCAAGGGAGTCATTCCCTTGGACCATGAAGCATTGTGAATTGGATTCTCCACTAGATTCCTCTTCTTGGATTGGCAATTGAAGCTTGGAGGTTTTGGAGGTTGTCAATTTGTTCCACACTACAAAAGCGGAATCAAAGTTAGAAACACATAAAAGATAATCTTTAGATAAAGTGCTTCTAATGGCCTCTAGGGCTTGTGCATTGGCCCCTATATGATTACCATCACCAAGATAACATCTCTTGGTGGCGGCAAGGAAGACATGCAAACCTAGGGTCTTTAGGTACATGGACATCCTATACTTCCAAACATCAATGTTGGAAGGGTCAAAGCTAGGTGGGGTCATGAAGTCCATGGTAAACTATATATGAATGTGCAAACAAACAAATGCAAATGAGATTAGCAAGCAAATGGATCACTCCTAGGATGTTAAGCCTAAGTATCAGGAGCACTAGCTCTGATACCAATTGAAAAACACCTAGAGGGGGGTGAATAGGTGTAAGTGCTAATCTAAGAAACTTAATGCAAACTAAGTGCGCTAAATGCGGAAGCTAATACAAATTATGCACAAACTAATACAATACAACAAGTGTAGCCGAATTCCCCTTGCGAGGCTCTGGACTAACTCCCCTTAATTTCCCTTGAAATGGGTTGAGGCGCTATGTGAAGCTCTTGTTGGATGAGTATAAGTTAGGCACACATACACAAGCAATCCAAGCAATATGAAATATGTGCACACACAATCAAGCCAAGCAATCAAGGATAAATTACAATATGAAAGATGCAAGGCACAACACAAGCAATATATGATATGAATGAATCAATGCTCAACACAAGCAAGTATGATATGATGATGAGTATGATGCTTTGCACAATTATAAGAGAGAGAGAGAGAGAGTTAGAGAGACAATGGGAGCAATCGCAACAACGAGATTTGTTTCGAGGTTCGAGCACCTTGCTCTACATCCCCGCCTACACCACCGTGTAGGATTTTCACTATCTCAACTCCCACCGAGGGAACCTCTACCGAAGTGGATTTCTTACAACTCTAGGAGTACCTAACTCCTCTCTCAATACAACCTCCACCGAGGCCAACAACAACCAACAACAACACCTCTACCAAAGAGGCTCACAACCAATCTCAATCACCTCACACTTGAGGGATACAAACCAATCACCCGATCACCTCTACCTAAGAGGGATACAACAAGAATAAGGGTGTACAACTTAGAGGTTACAAACAACAACCTCAAAACTCTCTCTTTTTCTTTCTTTTTCCACAAAACAAAGATCCTAATAGTTTAGGATAGTATGATATAGCTCAAGTGTGGAATCAAAGTGTTTTGGAAACAAGCAACAAAGAAACTACTTGGGAAATCTCTTGTATAAGATAGAAAATGAAATACCAAATCAAAATCCCAAAACCTAGTTTTCTTTGATTTTCCAAAACCCAAAACAAATAAAGATGAGAAGTTTTTGCACTTAAAACTCTTTTGAAAACTCTTTTAAACACTTCAGAAAACTGGTAATTTTTCTCTTAAAAACTTGGCTAAAATCCCCAAAGAGATGGGGTTTATATAGCCCCTATACAAAACTAGCCGTTAGGCTGAGTTGGCAGTCTGACAGACTGCCGGTCGACCGGTCCGGTCGACCGCCAACGGTCAAAAATGTGACCGTTGGGCAAAAGCGGTCGACCGGCCCGGTCGACTGAAACAAACCGAGAGCAGAGCTCTCAGACCCGGTCGACCGGCTCGGTCGACCGTCCACTGTGCCTAACAGACGTGCACGTCTGTGCACATCGGTCGACCGGATCGGTCGACCGGCCCTTGGTGCGGTCGACCGTCACGGTCGACCGACCAGCCTGTCAGCACAGTCCTCAGTTCTGCACAGATACGGGATTTGAAAATAGGTCTTTTCACTCAATAAAAATCCCATAAATTCACAGTAAATCTAAAAAATAGTTTTAATCACAATAAAAACTGTTTTTCTAAAAATATGTTTTTCTAAAACTTGTTTTATCATTTTACTTTGATAACCAAACTTGTGATAAAATTTCAAGACATATATCAATCATATCAATTCATTTTTGTGTCTTGCCAATTTTATCAAAAACAAAACTTGTATTTTAACAAACTAGAATTTTCCAAAACATGAATAGGATAGTCAAAATAAGTTTGTTTAAAAAATTAAGCATGCATGTATAGAATGAAGCAACTATACATATATCAATTTAAACTTGTTTTGATAAACTATTCATGAAAACCAAAACTCAATCATAAAACGTGTGTGATTTGTGCACTTGAGCATATCAACTAAACTAAGCTTTACAAATGGATCTAAAAAAAAACTCTATCTAAACTAGATACCTAAGTCTTCTTGACGATCTTCATCTTCAAGTAGACTTGCTCCAAAACTCCGTGATTCTCCAAGTGCAAAGGTATGATCTTTAAGCTTTGGCACCGGAATCATCAAGAATAGCTTCTAATCATCTTGTTGAAGCTAATCACCAACCTAATATCCTGTTAATGATCTGAAACTTAGAAACACAAGAATATTAGTAAACATAACTACATGAGTGTTGATCATCATCAAAACTAGAGTGGAAGGCCATTGGGCCAACACAAAAGAGAATTCTCAAAGACTTGATTTTCTTTAATTTTTCAAAACTTTGAAAACAAATAAAGATAGAGAATTTTGGCACAATTTAAAAACTTTGTTAAAAACACTTGAGAAGGTAGGAAAAATTGCTCTTGAAAATCTTGTTGAAAACAGGCCAAGAGAACCCATATTTATAGAGTCTCCAAATATAGCCGTTGGGGTTCAGAACAGGTCAGAAATGACCTGTCAGTCGACCGCTCGGTCGACCGACAACAGTCGGATTTCTGACCGTTGGAGCCAACGATCGATCGGCCCCAAGGCAACAATGCCTGTCGGTCGACCGCCCGGTTGACCGGGCCTACCCGAGAGCTGGGTAGTGCCAGTCGGTCGACCACACGGTCGACCGGCCACAAAGGTCAAAGCCTTGTGCATGTTTGTGCACATCGATAGACTGACCGGTCGACCAAGCTCTGTACGGTCGACCGCCAGCAGGCTCAGGACTGGGTTATAGGTCATGAAATTTAACTTGATAAATTCGTATAAAATCACATAAAATCATATAAAATCTACAAAAATAATTTTTTTAAATGTTTTAAGTACAAATATGTGTGACTAAAAATCAACACATATTACAAACTATTTGAACTATTTTTGAGGCTTAGAAATATAGTCTTAAACTGAAAACCGTATTTTTCGAAAACTCGATTTTGAAATGAAAATATGTTTTATTCAAAACTTGTATATATACAGAAACAAGATATTTAAGCTCAATTCGCATAGTTTGTATGAATAGAATCCTATACACATATAAAAGATATATCTATATTTTTGACATTAAATCCAAAACTAAGTTTTGATAAATACAAAACTTGAAACACAAGAAGTAGATCATGAAAATATGTTTTTCTATAATATGAAACAATAATGTATATGGATGAAATCTAATACACATTTAAACATGTAAAACTTCTTTTGACTCTATCTATTTATGAAAATGAAAGATATATTCTTAAAAATCAAAACGGTTAAACCAAAATCAAAACTATTGAACTTGTGTGTGTGTGTACTTGAGCATATCAAGGCTAATCTATTCTTACACAAAATCTAAACAAAAAATAAACAAAACAAACTTAAGTTTTCTTGTCGATCTTATCTCCAAGATGACTCGATGCAAACTTAATCCAAAAGAGTTAGATGCGATCGTTGCGATGTGAGCTCTTGAATCAACACTTGTTTGCTTTAACACTTTAACTGTGAATTTCTTTTTGAAGTCAAATCTCTACTAAGATCTTGATCAATATTTGAACTTATTAAATACAAGATCATTAGCAAACTAACCTTCATAAGTTAGTCATCATCAAAACTAAGGTGAAGGGCCTCTGGGCCAACAATCTCCCCCTTTTTGATCATGACAAAACTTATGAGGTTATATATGCATTAATTAAGGATAAGCTTCATAGAAGCTCCCCCTTAACTCATGCATATGAATAAAACAATAAAGATATGTAATGTAAGCTCTAGATACTAATAAAAACATATATATGTGTGCGTATGTGTGTGCACGAACAATTAATCAAATATGCATATATAAATACAAATCTTTCTCCCACTTTTTGTCACTCATCAACAAAGGGGTGAAGAAAAATAAACATTACCAATAAACATATTTAAAATAAAATTTTGATATCAATAAAAACAATCAATTGAAAGAAACTAATTAAAAGTGAAACTATCTTTTTATCATTGAAAATTAAATTATCTTTTTACCAATTGATACCAATAGAAAGACATGATACCGACTGAAAGTAAAAACTAAATTTTAGGTAAATACTAAAACCATTTTACAATAATAATATCAAATTGAGAATAATACCAATTTAAGATTATTAATACCAATATTGAAAATGTTAGCATATACGAAACAATATATTTTCGTCATAAAGAGTGGGAGTAAGATACTAATTAAAAATAAACCAATTGAAGGATAAAAATTAGAATTTTTCTCCCCTTTAGGAAATACCAATAAAAACTATGCATAAGCTTGTAAAGATACCAATTATCATTAAGAACGTAAAGTTTAGCATAAAATCAATTTGTGCTTTAAAATGTATGAACATTGTAAAATAAGTATAAGAAAAATATCTATATATATGTATGATCAGAGCAATATAATATCAATTATAATTAAGATGCATGCATATAAAAAATAAATTTGAGCATATAAAATAAAATTTCATTACGATCATATATAACTTATACCTACCACCTTATTCATGAACATGTTTAAATAGATTTTTCAATGAGGATGTATAAGACCTTGTCGCCCATCCAACCGCCCTTTGATGATAGGGATTTTAAAAAATATGATTTGAAAGTATTTTTAACATATTTGAAAACTCTACCAATTGAAGAATAGCAAAACTAGTTTTATGATAATTTAAAAAACTAGTATGAAATACTTCAAGTAAAGAATAAAACATATATACATAATATATAAAAACTACACGAGAATCGACACTCAAAAATCGATAAAACTCATATAGGCTCATGAATCAAAGCAATGAGTAAATAAAAGATATATAGAGTATACAAGATTCATGTAAGGACCATATACATGAAAATAAATCAATAAATCTCACTTGAAATTTCTTACTCAAAAACATGAAAATCATCAAACATGAGAAATTCTATTTTTATCAAAACTAAATAAGCTTCAAGGTATATGTATGTTTTGTCTAAACTAAATATATACATACATATCCCAAATATAAACGAGTCCACAAATGAATAATATATGAAGGCAAGTGGCTCTAGGATAGAAATGTATAGCTATAGTTTTGGACAAAATTAACATATACATGAAGCAAATACAAAAACATGTACAAAATAGGGAATACAAGTATAAATATAAGAATCATCAAAACTAGGTTGTACAAGTAATGAGTACAAATGAGCAATAAAGTACAAACATATAATAATCAAGTGTAGCTCTCTAATTATACAAGTATAAATACAAGTTTTAATGAAAACTACATCTAAATAAGTAATCAAAATATGAAGTGCAAAATATAAACAAACATGATCATTAGGGTAAATGCACGTGCTATTAGAATTAAGATATACACAATAACTAAACTCTAGTAAGAACACAAAATATGAATTCATATAAATGTGAGTGTATCTCAAAGACTATCTATGTATATCACATGTCTAATAACGTTGCATTTAACATAATGAACATTAAAACCAAAAACATGCTAATAATCAACAATAAAAAGCAAGTAAACAAAATGGGAGTTAGAGATAGTGACCAAATCATATGAATTAGTCTCCATCACTCTAGTTTTGATGATGATTAACTCATGTAGTTATAGTACTAATGATCTTGTATTTAATTAGTCTCAGATATGTGATCAAGATCTTAGTAGGTGTTTATCTTCAACAAAGAATTTCAAGTCAAGTTTTGGAGCTAGCACGTGTTGATTCAAGAGCTTGTGCATCAAGACCACATCAAGTATTCAAGAGGAGTCTAGCTCTTTGGATCTTAGTTTGGACCAAGTCAAGAAGGAGAAAAAGATTTTCAAGAGAAGATTTTTACGAGAAGACTTGTGTCTAGGTTTGTTTTTAGTAAGATTTTATTTTTAGATAAAATGTAAAGGATAGATTAGTTGGTGGATTGCTCAAGTACATACACACTCACACACAAGATTTATATGTGTTTTTATAAAAGAGATTTCGTTTAGAAAAATACCGTTTTGATTTTTGAGCTTCAAAGTATACATGTTTTTATCAAAACTTTATTTAGAGATAAATGACAAAAACATAGATATTTCATCATATATGTGTAGTGGATCATATCCATACACACTAAGCTTTAAAAGTGTTTAGAATATCATGTTTTTATATTTGGAGAAGTTTTGAAAAAATCAGTTTTCAATTTGAAAAAATCATTTTGGAAAAATATAGATTTTTGCCTTAAACAAAACTTTCATATTACAAAAATAGTTTAAAATGTTTGTAATATGTTTTGATTTTTACTCAAACATATTTGTATATCAAAGTATAATACTGAACTTATTTTTGTAGATTTTTAGAAATTTTATGAGATTTTGTTGAAAGCAAAATAACAAGTTTTTAATCCCTATAATCTGCTGGACCAGCCTTCGGGCGGTCGACCGATCCAGAAGTCGGTCGATCGATGTGCACAGACATGCATAGCTTAGGCCGGTCGATCGCACGGTCGACCACCAGAGAGTCTCTGCTCTCTGGAAATGGCCCGGTCGACCGCTGGGCCATTGCCCAGTTGGCAGTCAACCGGTCGGTCGACCGATCTTCCCAACAGTCAAAAAATCGACCGTTGGCGGTCAACCGGGCGGTCGACCGTCAACAGTCTGAACTGCTGAGTTGGCCTCCAACGGGCAGATTTTGGATGATAAAAGAGGCTTCCCTTTGGGCTGTTTGAGGTAAGATTTGAAGTGGATTTTCAAGTTAGGATTTCATACATCTTTTGGTGTTTATCTCCACTTGTTTAAGAGCCAATATTTCTATATCAAAAGGAGAGTTTATCAAGAGTATTTTCAAAAGTGATTTCTTGATTTTTCACCACAAATCAATCCTTGTTTTTCTCACACACACTTGAGCTATCCATTGTTATATCAATCCTATAGGGATCTTTGTTGTGAGAGGATTTTAGGTGATCAAAGTGTTGTGATTACTAAAGTGTTCATTCTTTGTATTTGAGGAGGCAGACTTGCGGGTTCGCGTTGTTTCGAGTTCTAGTGAGAGCTCGGTGTAGAGATGCGGCCTTGGCAAGCTTGCGTGCTTGCGTGTGTTTGTTCTTGCTGGAACAAGAGAGGGATTAGAGAGTTCAAAGGAGTTCTAGTGTGAACTCGCTTGTAGGTGTTGCGGCACCGAGTGATCCGGTGGGATCGGTTTTATAGTGGAAATCCTTCATAGTGTTGAAGGCGGGGATGTAGAGCAAGGGTGCTTGAACGTCGAAACAAATCTCCCGTGTTTGCGATTGCTCTTTCTCTATCTCTCACTTGTGTTTATATCTTGCATGCCCTTATTGTTCATATTCATTACTTGCTTTATATTCTTGTGCTTATATTGATACATGTTTGGGGATTGTTTGCTTACACTTGTATTCAACCAAGAGAGCCATAGCGGCACCTCAACTCTTATCTAGAGGAATCTTGAGGAGATAGTCCAGAGCCCTTCACGGAGAATTCGGCTATACTCTTAAGTTATGCTTGGTGTGTTATCATAATAGTTTTAGTTTGTATAAATAGTTTTAATTCCGCATTAATTCACCATTAGATTAGCTAGTCACCTATTCACCCCCCCCCTCTAGGTGATTTCAATTGGTATCAGAGCCTCATGCTCTTGATTTGGGTCTAACAACCTTGAGTTAAAGATCCTCATTTATAACTAATCACAATATTTGTACACACACATGAATTTCATGTCACCTCCCACTTTTGATATTCTTAACATCCAAACTTGGAAAGTTAAGATGTCATTATACCTCAAAGCCCTATGTATTCATGTTTACTTTGCCACTATTTTGGATTCATATTGTTTAAATGGCAAACATTTAGAGGCTAATGCAAAAGCCATCCATGCTTTGAAGAGTACCCTAAATGATGAATATTTATCTGGGGTTTCTAACGTTGATTCGGCTTTTGCAGTTTGGAACACTATGGTCTCCCTTGGCGAACAAAAGCAATATTATGCGGCGAGCGACTCGGATGATGGAAGTGATGCTTCCAACATATGCTACATGGTCCAAGGGGATAACCCCCTTGAGGTAAACTCTGAATCCGAGTTAGATGAGGATGTTGATATGTCATATAATGAGCTTGCAACTTTTTGTCAACAACTTCTTGAAAAATATGACATGCTTAAAAAGGATAATAAGAAATTGAAAAATAAATATGATTATATTTTGGAAGAAAAGATTCATTTCAAAACAAACTTGCATGTGCTTAAAAGAAAATGATTTCTTGAAAGAGGAGAATATTTTCTTATCTTCAAAATTAAATGATCTTTATGAAGGAAATAATTCTTTGAAAAATAAAATTATTTTGGTGGAAAAAGAAAAAGAGAATTGTTTTAAATGAAAATAACTCTTTGAAAAGAAAAATTATTTCAAAAGAAAAAGAAAATGTTTCTAAAAAGAAAAGATTGTTGACCATGCTTTTCATGCTACTACCATTGATAATAATGAGATTAAATTTTTTAAAAATAGAATAGATTGTTTAAGCTCAACTTTGAGCAATTGTGCATTTAATCATAATAGATTAGAAATCTTGTTTCAAAGAAACAAGTTCCACATGTTCATGCACATCACCCACAACATACTTATGCACATTTTGCACGTCATAATCACACTCATTCACATGTGCATACTAGAGTGTACAAGTGTACACATACATTGCGGCCGCAAAGGCCATCTTGCAAGATTTTGATATGATAGAGTAAATTCTTTAAATGTTGCAAGTAATAATGTTTAGGTTCCTTACAATGCTAACCCTCGTGGACCCAAAAGAAAATGGGTACCAAAATCTCCACCTCTAGTGTTTGATGTAGGTGTGGGCTCTCACATGACGTGAGAGGGTTGGTACCTTGGTGGTGGATGCATGGCTTGATGGACACTACAAATTGATGCATCGCTATCAAGGAAGTTTGGCGGGAAGACCACTATGTTTTGGAGACTTGGAGTGTAGTTCATGTATTTTGGTAACTATCTCTAAACTCCATTTAGTTTACATGCTTTTACATTAATAATTTTTAGCATGTTCATGCGTTTGTGCTTCATGTGGTAAATACTTGTTTAGATGTAGTTTTTGTCAAAACTTGTGTATATACTTGTACAAGTAGTGAGCAATATTTGATTCTTATATGTTTGTACTTCATTGCTCATTTGTACTCACTACATGTACATGTATAACCTAATTTTGATGATTTCCTCATTTATACTAGTTTTTGCCTATTTTTTTTGTTTTACTTCATGTATTGTAATCCTTGTTCAAAACTAATAAATATACATGTACACTCTTGAGTCACTTGCCTTCATGCAAATACTATTATGGACTTTTTTTATGTTTGGGATATGTATGCATATTGTTAGCTTTGGATAAATCATACATATACCTTGAAGTTAGTTTTAATGAAAAATAAATTTTTTTGTTTCATATTTGTTTGCTAAAACGAATCTTCATGATTTTCACATGTTTGATGTTTTGAGCCTAATTGACTATTTTCATGAATATGCTATTGACATGATGCTTGTGCACTCACATTTTATTTGTTTTCTCATGACTATGTTTTCATGAGCATTTTTGAGCTTTATCGATCTTGAGTGACAATATTGGTGTACGCAGCTATGATTCATGAGATATATTTGATTTGTTTTCATGTTTTGAAGGATCTTTAACTAGCTTTTCAAAATTATTTTAACTAGTTATTTATTCTTCAATTGGTAGAATTTTCAAATTATGCTAAAATATTTTCAAACTCTTATTTTTGAAAACTCCTACCAACCCTAGAAGGGCGGATGGATGGGCGACCATGCCTTGTATGCTCAAACTAAATATCTTTTATTATGTGCATGAAAAGGGTGGATCTTTATGAGTTATACACTTGATTCACATCATATTTTCGATTAGTATCACAATTGATTTTTTTTTGTATACTCATATTTTATTTTCTATATATGTATGCTTTAAATTTTAAATAATATCAATTTCTATTGGTATTTTTATTTTCATACATATATATGATTTGATTGTGCTTGATTTACAATATATTTACATGATTAAAGCACAACTTATGTTTATGCTAAGTTTGTCTTGTATCTTAATTTCAATTGGTATCTCAATTGGTTTTTTAATAAGCTTATGCATTATTTTCAATTGGTATTTATTTTGGTATCAAAATATACTTCATATTGTACCATTTATTTGATATCAAAATTTACAATATACTTCAATTGGTATCAATATGTTTTAATTTCAATTGGGTTTCGGTTTCAGTTGGTATCAAAAATGTGTTACCTTTTTTTGGTATCAAAATTTACCATATATTTCAATTGGTATAAAATATTTTCTTTCATTGGTATCAAAATTTACAAATGTTTCAATTTCAATTAGTATTACATATTTCCAATTTCATATGATATCTAAATCTTGTGATATCTTAAAATTTTTGTTTATGTACAAATGGTATATCAAAATTTGTTTTATTACTTTGAGTAATTATCAAAATTTGTTTAAGTATTATCACAACTTGTTTTAAAAATATTTTGACATGTATTGCCTATATGCAAGGGGAGCTTAACATCTCTTCTATATATAGATTCATGTTGAGTGTATCTTGTATTGAGGAGCTTGACATCTCTTCTTTATGTGATACACGTGTGTAGGGGAGCTTCACATCTCCACTTATGCATTGTATATTATGCTTTATGTGATTAGGGCTTTGTCATCCCTTCTTCATGTAATGTATATATGCAGGGGAGCTAACTGCACGTCTCTCTCTTCATGAACTATATCGCATATATATCTTTACTGTTCGATTTGTTTTTACCGAGAAATATTTTGAGTTTATATATGCATATTTGAGTGTTTGCATATATTGAGTTGAGTTTATGCATCTTGTGTTTTACAAAATGGGGTGAATGTCTTTGAAAGTTTAAACAAAAAGGGGAGAAGGTTTTTAGGAAAAGGATTTTTGGAAGTTTGCATATTTCTCTCACCTTGTTGATGCATATATATTTGTTTAGTTTCATGTACTTCATTGAATATCTTATTGTTTATTACTATGCATGAGTTAAGGGGGAGCTTCTATGAATCTTAATTTTAATCCATGCATATATAACTCCATGAGTTTTGTCATCATCAAAAAGTGAGAGATTTTGGCCAAAAGGCCCATCACTCTAGTTTTGATGATGATTAACTCATGTAGTTATAATACTAATGATCTTGTGTTTAATTAGTCTCAGATATGTGATTAAGATCTTAGTAGGTGTTTAGCTTCAACAAAGGATTTCAAGTCAAGTTTTGGAGCTAGCACGTGTTGATTCAAGAGCTTGTTCATCAAGACCACATCAAGTACTCAAGAGGAGTCTAGCTTTTTGGATCTTGGTTTGGACCAAGTCAAGAAGGAGAAGAAGATTTTCAAGAAAAGATTTTCAAGAGAAGCTTGTGTCTAGGTTTGTTTTTAGTAAGATTTTATTTTTAGATAAAATGTAAAGGATAGATTAGCTGGTGGATTGCTCAAGTACATATACACTCACACACAAGATTTATATGTGTTTTCATAAAAGAGATTTCGTTTTGAAAAATACCGTTTTGATTTTTGAGCTTCAAAGTATACATGTTTTTATCAAAACTTTATTTAGAGCTAGATGACAAAAACATAGATATTTCATCATATATGTATAGTGGATTATATCCATACACATTAAGCTTTAAAAGTATTTAGAATATCATGTTTTTATATTTGGAGAAGTTTTGAAAAAAATCAGTTTTCAATTTGGAAAAATCATTTTGGAAAAATACAGATTTTTGTCTTAAATAAAACTTTCATATTACAAAAATAGTTCAAAATGTTTGTAACATGTTTTGATTTTTACTCAAATATATTTGTATATCAAAGTATAATACTGAACTTATTTTTGTAGATTTTTAGAGATTTTATGGGATTTTATTGAAAGCAAAATAACAAGTTTTTAATCCCTATAATCTGCTGGACCAGCCTTCTTCCGGTCGACCGGGCGGTCGACCGATCCAGAAGTCGGTCGACCGGTCCGGTCGATTGATGTTCACAGACGTGCACAGCTTGGGCCGGTCGACCGCCAGAGAGTCTCTGCTCTCTGAAAATGGCCCGGTCGACCACTGGGCCATTGCCCAGTTGGCGGTCGACCGGCCGGTCGACCGATCTTCATAACGGTCGAAAAATCGACCGTTGGCGGTCGACCGGGCGATCGATCGTTAGCAGTCTGAACTACTGAGTTGGCCTCCAACGGGCAGATTTTGGATGCCTATAAAAGAGGCTTCCTTTGGGCTGTTTGAGATAAGATTTGAAGTAAAATTTCAAGCTAGGTTTTCATACATCTTTTAGTGTTTATCTCCACTTGTTTAAGAGCCAATATTTCCATATCAAAAGGAGAGTTTATCAAGAGTGTTTTCAAAAGTGATTTCTTGAGTTATTCACCACAAATCAATCCTTGTTTTTCTCACACACACTTGAGCTATCCATTGCTATATCAATCCTATAGGGATCATTGTTGTGAGAGGATTTTAGGTGATCAAAGTGTTGTGATCACCAAAGTGTTCATTCTTTGTATTTGAGGATGCAGACTTGCGGGTTCGCGTTGTTTCGAGTTCTAGTGAGAGCTCGGTGTAGAGGTGCAGCCTCGGCAAGCTTGCGTGCTTGCGTGTGTTTGTTCTTGCGGAAACAAGAGAGGGGATAGAGAGTCCTAAGGAGTTCTAGTGTGAACTCGCTTGTAGGTGTTGCGACACCGAGTGATCCGGTGGGATCGGTTTTATAGTGGAAATCCTTTATAATGTTGAAGGTGGGGGCGTAGAGCAAGAGTGCTCGAACCTCGAAACAAATCTCCCGTGTTTGCGATTGCTCTCTCTCTATCTCTCACTTGTGTTTATATCTTGCTTGCTCTTATTGTTCAGGTGTAGAGGTGCAGCCTCGGCAAGCTTGCGTGCTTGCGTGTGTTTGTTCTTGCGGAAACAAGAGAGGGGATAGAGAGTCCAAAGGAGTTCTAGTGTGAACTCGCTTGTAGGTGTTGCGACACCGAGTGATCCGGTGGGATCGGTTTTATAGTGGAAATCCTTTATAATGTTGAAGGTGGGGGCGTAGAGCAAGAGTGCTCGAACCTCGAAACAAATCTCCCGTGTTTGCGATTGCTCTCTCTCTATCTCTCACTTGTGTTTATATCTTGCTTGCTCTTATTGTTCATATTCATTACTTGCTTGATATTCTTGTGCTTATATTGATACATACTTGGGGATTGTTTGCTTACACTTGTATTCAACCAAGAGAGCCATAGCGGCACCTCAACTCTTATCTAGAGGAATCTTAAGGAGATAGTCCAGAGCCCTTCACGGGGTATTCGGTTACACTCTTAGGTTATACTTGGTGTGTTGTGCATAATAATTTTAGTTTGCATAAATAGTTTTAATTCCGCATTAATTCACCATTAGAGTAGCTAGTCATCTTTTCACCCCCCCCCCCCCTCTAGGTGATTTCATGTCTAGCATATGAATATGAACAATAAAAGTAATGCAAGATATAAAGAGAGATAGAGTTGAGAGATAGTGAATCAAACACAAACACTAAGATATATTTCAAGGTTTGAGCCACTGCTTTACATCCCCGCCTTCACACAAAGATTTTCACTATGTCCACACAGGACCTTCCACAAAGGGACCTCCAGTGAGAAATTACAACTCAACACTGGGAGCACACAAATCCTTTCTCTACACTATCACCTCCACACAAGAGAGCACAAAGCAAAGAAAGAAATACACTTGGTGATCATAAAGATCACAAACACTCTCTTGATGATCTCAAAGAATCACAAATAATTTTCTCACAAAACAAAAGATCCTAAAGATAGGATTAGAATTAGTTAGCTCAAGTATGTGAGAAATCAAAGTATTTGGAAATAAAACAACAAAGAAAATACTTGGGAAAAACTTCTTGATGGATATATAGAATAACAAAATAGAATTCCCAAAGACTTGATTTTCTTTGATTATCCAAAACTTTGAAAACAAATAAAGATAGAGAATTTGGCACAAAAACTCTTTTGAAAATTTTGTTAAAAACACTTGAGAAGGTGAAAAAAATTGCTATTGAAAATCTTATTAAAAACAGGCCAAGAGAACCCATATTTATAGGGTCTCCAAAATACAGCTGTTGGGGTCCAGAACTGGTCAGAAATGACCTGTCAGTCGATCGCCCGGTCGACCGCCAATGGTCAAATTTATGACTGTTGGAGCCCACGATCGACCGCCCGGTTGACCGGTCCCAAGGCAACAATACCTGTCGGTCGACCGCCCGGTCGACCGGGCCTACCAGAGAGCTGGGTCCAGTCAGTCGACCGCACAGTCGACTGGCCACAAAGGCCAAAGCATTGTGCACACATTTGTGCACATCGGTAGACCGATCGGTCGATCGAGCTCTGGTCCGGTCGACCGGTTGGTCGACCGCCAGCAAACTCAGGACTGGGTTATAGGTCATGAAATCTAACTTGATAAATTCCTACAAAATCTCATAAAATCACATAAAATCTACAAAAATAAGTTCTTTATAAATATTTGAAGTATAACTGTGTATGATCAAAAATCAACACATATTACAAACTATTTGAACTATTTTGAGGCGTAGAAATATGTCTTAAAGCAAAAACTGTATTTTCTGAAAACTCAATTTTGAAATGAAAATATGTTTTCTTCAAAACTTGTTTATATATAAAAACAAGATATTTAAGATCAATTTACGCATAGTGTGTATGGATAGAATCCAATACACATATAAAAGATATATCTATATTTTTGACATTAAATTCAAAACTAAGTTTTGATAAATACAAAACTTGAAACACATGAAGTAGAATCATCAAAATAAGTTTTTCTATAATATGAAACAATAATATATATGGATGAAATCCAGTACACATTAAACATGTAAAACTTCTTTTGACTCTATTTATTCATGAAAATGAAAGATATATTCTTGAAGATCAAAACGGTTAAACCAAAATCAAAACTATTGAACTTGTGAGTGTATACTTGAGCATATCAAGACTAATCTATTCTTACATAAGATCTGAATAAAAACTAAACTAAACAAACTAAAGTTTTCTCGTCGATCTTCATCTCCAAGATGACTCGATGCAAACTTGATCCAAAAGAGCTACATGCGATCGTTGCGATGTGAGCTCTTGAATTAATACTTGTTTGCTTCAATACTTTGACTGTGAATCTCTTGTTAAAGTCAAATCTCCACTAAGATCTTGATAGATATCTGAAACTTATTAAATACAAGATCATTAGCAAACTAATCTTCATAAGTTAGTCATCATTAAAACTAAGGTGAAGGACCTCTGGGCCAACAACTTTTTGTGTAATATGCATATTTCATAAGTTATATGATTTTTTCATATTTGAAGAATTTTGAACTAGTTTTTAAAAACTATTTTAAAATTAGTTCTTTTAAAATTCTTCACATGGTAGTATTTTCAAACTATTCTCAATTATTTTCAAATAATTATTTTTGAAAATGTCACCCTATATGGGAGGATGGTTGGGTGATCATACATTGTATGTGTTAAATGATAATTATTTTAACATGTGTATATAGGTTGGTGATTTCAATTAGTTATACATATGATTTAAATGATATTTAATTTTTGTATACTCATTCATATTTATTTATATATGTATGTCTCATATTTCAAGTGATATTAAATTACAATTGATATCATACATATATATATAATTGATTGTGCATGTTTAATAATATTCATACATATTTTTATAGCACAATTGGTTTTATGCTAAGTTTGATTTCATTTCAAATATATTTGTTTTGTTTTTAACAAAGCTTATGCATTGATTTCAAAAGGGAAGAGAAAACTTAAATTGATATCTTAATTTTATTTTCATCCTTTTTGAGAAAAATAAATTTGGCAAAATAGTTTATATTTTCAATTGGTATCAATTATTACAATTGAAATCTACATTTCAAAGTTTACAATGGTATCTAAAAAAAATTCAATTGATATTTGTGTTTATTTTCAGTTGGTATCAAGAATTTACAAGATTACAGTTAGTATTATCAAAATTTTTAATTGATATCCATCGTTTTTACAAAATCAAATTTCAATTACTCTCAAAATTTATTTTTGATATATATTGCTTATATGCAAGGAAAGTTAACTTGACGTCTCCTCTATATGTAAATTTATGATGAGTGTATTATGTAAAAAAAATTTGACCTCTCTATATATCGTACACATGTGTAAGGGAGCTTAACATCTCCGTTTATACATTATATATTATATTTATGTGGATTAGAGTTTAGCTATCCCTTCTCCATATAATGCATGTATGAAGAGGAGTTAACTTGACGTCTCTCCTTGTCATAGAATTATATTGTATATACATTTACTTTGTTTTGTTTACACCTTTATTGATGAATTGATAAAAAAGGGGAGAAAAATTTGGTGTTTATACATGCTTGTTTTATGTTTTGCATATATGCTTACGAGTTTTAGAGAGAGAAAATATTTAAAATCTTTATGGGTTTATATGTATGCATAAGTTAAGGGGGAGCTTTTTGATCTCTTCTATAATCTGTGCATATATAACTCTATGAGTTTTGTCATCATCCAAAAGGGAGAGATTGTAGGACCAAAGGTCCATCACTTTAGTTTTGATGATGATTAACTCATGTAGTTATAGTACAAATGATCTTGTATTTATTAAGTTTCAGATATTCAATCAAGATCTTAATTGGTGTTTAGCTTCAATAAAGATTCAAAGTCAAATTTTGAAGCTAACACATATTAATTCAAGAACTTAAACATAAAGATCATATCAAGACCTCTAGAAGGAGTCTAGCTTAAGGAATTAAGTTTAGATCGAGTCAAAATGGAAAAGAAAATCATATCAAGAAGAAGACTTTAGTTTGTAAGAATGTTTTAAAAATTGTGTAAAGTATAAATTAATTTTGATTGCTCAAGCTTATACACTTACACACACAAAAGTTTAATATTGATTTTCATGAACAAAAATTTCGATGGTTTAACCCGTTTTTAATTTCATGACTAGATTTCATCAAAAATAAATTCATATGGTTTTATATGTGTATTGAATTTTATCCATACATATTGGTGCTTCAAATGAGTTTAAGAAACTTGATTTTGTATTTATACAAGTTTTGAAAAAACTTGATTTTTCCATTTAATGTTTTGTTTTCAGAAAAATAATTTTTAATATAGTTTATATTTCAATATTGTATTTCTATCTAAAAAAAAGATAACATGTTTGTAATATGTATTGATTTTTTTATCACACATATTTGTACTTTAGTGTATTCACATGAACTTACTTCTAAGAATTTTACAGAGATTTATTAGGATTCAAAAATATTAAAAATGTATTTTAAAAGATAGAAAAACATAATTTGGGCTGAGCCCGGTCGACCGCTAGCCATGAGCAGTTGCTCTGTCGGTCGATCGCCCTATCGACTGTTTATGCACAACTTTGTGCTTGTACATGTCGGTCAACTGACCGTGTGACACCCAGATTATGAAATTCCAATTTAATGTTCTAATTTTGGGATTTATGGGATTAAACAAAATAATTAGAATATTGTGTGAAGAGGATTCTTAAAATTTTGGGAAAACTTTGAAGTGAGATAAGTTTGAATATTAGAAAATATATGTTATGTTTGTGTGAAAATTAATAACAAACATCATGGTATGAATGCATGAATATATAATCATACGCAAAATTTCGTATGTAAATCCATGTAATAAATTGGAGTATGAATATATTGTGTAAATACAAGAGAATAGAATCAAAACATATATGAAACACCCTAATATTATAATCCTAGTAGTTAGTAGGAGAGGGTAGGTATTCATGAGATGGGTGGATGGATTACTAGGATTTTTTTGGGGGATTGGTTGGTACATGTGGCTTGAGGAGAGAAAGAGAGAGGAATTGATATAGGGTAAAATAATTTGAGAAGAGGAAATTTGTGTAAAATGGGTATAGATATTTTCTCATCCTTCTCTTTCATTTCTTAGGGCTGAACCATGCCCCTCTTTCATCTCCCCCAATCCCTCAAAACCCTCTCTCTCTCTCTCACTCAAATCCTCTCTCTCCTTAGCCCTCTTTCTCTCTCTCAAATCCTCTCTCTCCTTAGCCCTCTCTCTCTCTCTCCTTAGCCCTCTCTCTCTCTCTCAAATCCTTTCTCTCCCGAACCCTCTCTCTCCCTCTCTGGAGCTGGTGGCCTAGCCCAGCCCAGCGCTTGGGCTAGGGAGCACGCAGGCCGCGCAGGCAATGCTCGGCTGCGGCACTGGGAGGCCGCCGTCGGCGACCTGATTGGAGGTGACAACATCCCTATTTTGCTCCTCTAGCCCCACACTCTCTCTTTCTCTTGATAAGTTTGATCAAAATCCTAAGTGTCTCTCTCTTGGTTTCTCCTTCTAAATCATTCTTCTCTTTTTTCTCTGGTGGTGACTGGCCATGGCACTGGCGGCACGGCAGAATTGCGACGACTTTGAAGAGGAAGAATTCTATGTTGGAAAGATTTGAGTCTTGAAAATTTTCTTTCTTTTTTTCATCTTAATTCTGAATTCTGAAACAAATTTTTTGGACATGAATAAGTGTGTGTTCATGTTATTCATATTAATTATGGTTCTAATGTTATTAGAGGCCATAAAATTTCTTGTGAAAAAGAGTTGTCTTGACCCACCCCTCTTTTACTCTAAATTCAAATTTTCGAAAGCTTCATGGATATGCTTAACTCATGATTAAGTTTGCACAATTAATTTGATGTATCATATAGTGTTCTTGATTGGTGGATGAGGAGAATCTTCTTAGTATATGAAGTTTGAATTGGTATTGTGTATCGATAAGTAGATTACTTAAGATTGTCCAAATTTTGATATTAGCAATTCATAGTTCTTACACATACATCGATTATCATCAAAACAACTTGAGTCAAACTATTCGACTATGGTTACACGAGACCCATGTGTTCACGTAATTTAGTCGGTATTCAAACCGTAGCTTCTTATAAGGGAAATTTTAATGAAAAAGTGAGAGGAAGCCTGAATAAATGAATTAAAACTGGAATATATGGAGTAGGATTGAGAACGGAGCATTATTTATGATTTTCACTATATGGCCCAATTGAAATAAATTATCACATATACCATTTCGTGGGTTGATTGAAAATATAAGTGATGTGATTTTAACCTATTGCTCAATTTGATTTTCTTGGTTTCATTTAGTTAAAGTAAACATGAAAGGAGGTGGCATAGAGTTAAAACGTGACATACTCCAAGGCTGAAAATTTTTAAAAGAATAAATGCTGAGAGAATTCAACTTTTAACATAGACACCTTATAAATAACCATTGATTCTAACGTTTGGTCGACTTTCTTTTCCCTTTGGATTCTAACTATTACTTCAGGAAATTTTAATTCTCTAATATTACTCGGGTACCCTAAAGAAAACATAGTGGATATATAACCTTATATGTGTAGATAGTTTCTACATGTCTCTAAGTTTAATACACTGGGTTGAATTGTAGAAGAGTTCATAGCAATATTATAATGTAATTCAAAACTTGAATTTTTGTTATTTTCAATTTAATACCACTAGATGATTCATTAAGAAGTTGGTGTTTTCTCTAGTATTTTCCATGTGAGAGATAATTGTGACCAATATAAGCATACTCTTATGTCCTTCTAAGCTGTAAGTGAATCTTGACGAGTAGACTCTCTCTCAACTAATCATATTTGAGGCATTTGATATATTATTTAATATTGTTCCTCTTTATTCCCTGATCATCTGTTTGGAAATCAAATTTGAAATCTATCCTAAGATTTAGAATTGAATTTGTTTCTGCCGTGCTCTTATTTTCTCGTATTTGGAATTCCGTTACGATCCAAGGAAGGCAATCTAATTCTAAGATCATTCCTTCTCTATGCTTTTGCCTTCATTAGAAATATATCTTATCGTATATTTAACAAGTTGATGTACCCTTGACTCTTCTTTAGGTGGCTAATATCTTGAATTCTTGGGGAAGTTATTTAAAAGTCGGGTGTTGTAATGTCACTAAATTTTTGTGATGTTGAGAAACTTCTTCCTCGTTCATGACAAGTGTTCTTTTCTTTCTTCTTTCGGTTCTAACACATATGTTCGTCATGCTATATTCGGTGCATGTGAATTTCTTTCGTATTCAAGTGGTTCTATCATGTCTAATTTGTATGGACTATCGTGTTTAAGTTTATCATCAGAGATATTACCTAATATGGATACATATGATGAAACATGAAGTTTTCTTAGCTAGGTAACTGAGAAATTGAAGTATCATGTAAACCATGGTGTAAATGTGACCATAGTAGAATTCACATCCTCCTTTAATAGACGAATGAAAGACCTGACTGATGCACTTGTAATTCTAATGGTTATGGTTTATCATAAATTGAACTTAAGGAATAATTATTTCACCCAAAAATCCTTAGTTAAACCAAAACTTCATTTCATTTTGGACACTTTGTGGTTTGTAAATTTACTCGTTTGAATAACCGACAGTTACTCCACCAGCGTATCACGATGTTAGACTATGAGGAAATGAAAAATGAAAAATTAGTAATCAACGCAAAAGTTAGCTAATGTGAGGACTAATTTTGAAAATGATAATTTTGGAAATTTGTAAATTTGGTTGGAAATGAACTGAACATCCTGGGTAAATTCATATGATATGATAAGTTTATAAATCAAGAAATCGAAGTCCCCAACTGGTCTTGCAGACCATCTCTTCAACTTGATACAGATATCAGTCAAGTAATTCATCAACGATATGAAGATGGAATATTATTATGGTTGTATGGGTGGTTGTGGAGATTGATTTATGTATTTGGATTGAAATAAACTGTAAAGACTGATGTTGATATATGTTGTATTGAGACAAGTGACATAATACAGAGGAGATGCTGCCGAAATTTTGAAGAAATTAGAGATAATTATGATAATCCATTGAGTAATAAGGATGTTTATGATAATTATGGATATTAGAAATTGGGACCGTTACAGACTGATGGACCACAGATCTTGCAGTGTTCTCTATTTAGGATTTCTGGTTGACTGGTCGGTCGACTGTCAAAGAGCTCTGCTCTCTGGAGTTAGGCTCGGTCGACCGCCTGGTCGACCGATAGCTCAAATAGCCATTGGACGATCCATCGTCCGGTCGATCGCTAGACCATTTCTAGCTAGTTTTGACCCCAGCAGCTATATCTTTATTTAGCCTATATAAGTCGGTTTTTGGAATGAGTTTTCACCAAGATTCTCAAGAGTTTATTTTTTCATCTTCAACAGAGTTTTCTCAACAAGTATTAGAGCTTCAATTCCATATCAAAAGAGAGTTTTCAAGAGTGTTTCTCTTGAGTTTTTCAAAAGAGATTTTCTTGAGTTTTCTACTTTCAATCTATCTAATTTTCCCACACAAGTTTGAGCTTTCATTTCAACATCTATCCTATAGGATCCTTGTTTATGAGAGTGGTTTTGTATGTGATCAAGGAGTTGATCACCAAGTGTTTTACCTTTGTAATTCAAGAAGTTGGAGGTTGTAGCCTTAGCGAGCTTCTGGGTTTGCGGGAACAAGTGAGGGACTTGAGGGTCCAAGATGAAAATCACCTAGAGGGGGGGTGATAGGTGATAATGCTAATCAATGCACAATTTAAAAATTATGAAGCAACAATCTCACAAAGCAATTGAATATAGCAATGAATGTAGAGAGCAAGTAATAAGAGTAATGAAAATAGAGCAAGAACAAGAGCAAGTAAACCAAACGCAAACACCGAGAATTGTTATCGAGGTTCGAGCACCCAGCTCTACTTCCCCGCCTTCCCCAGAAGGATTCCAACCACTTCCACTATCACAAAGATGTCAAATACACCGGAGTACCCAACTCCACAATCTCAAGTACAAGCAATCTCTGAGTAGTCAAAAGACCACAACTCTCTCTTGCAAGATTCTCTTCCTTACAAAGGTCCTTAGAGAATAATGAGTAGGAATGAAGCTCTTGTGTGTAAGGAGAAAAGAAAAAGAAATCAGAGAGTTCTTGAAAACACTTCAGAAAATGAGAGAGAATTTCAGCACAAAAACCAAGAAACCAAGTCTTTTTGAATGCCTTAAACTTTTGAAAATTTTGAGAATTTTTCTAGTTTTTTTTTCAATCTCTCCCTAAACACCCCTATTTATAGGAGAGGGCTAGGGTTTAGAGATAAAACATATTTAAGGCTAATCAGAAAGTATTAAAACCAAAACATGTCACTTAAACACACTTAAGTGAGAAAAGGACAAAAATAAACCAGCTCAGAAAAATAGCCGTTACTGTTCAAACGGCTAGCTCGGTTGACCGGCCCGGTCGACCGCTAGTACAAAAAAAATAGCCGTTGCAGACTACGGTCGACCGCCCGGTCGACCCAAACAAACAGAGAGCTCTGCTCTCAGACCCGTCGACCCGGACGGTCGACCGTCCAAAGTCTGCCAAACGTGCACAGATCTGTGCACGTCGGTCGACCGACCCGGTCGACCGACTTCAAGCCAAGTCGACTTGTCAGAAGACTAGTCGACTGGTTGAAGTCTGGAACAGGA
This sequence comes from Agave tequilana, assembly GCA_038442645.1. Classification (NCBI taxonomy): domain Eukaryota; kingdom Viridiplantae; phylum Streptophyta; class Magnoliopsida; order Asparagales; family Asparagaceae; genus Agave; species Agave tequilana. Next base: position 181,731 of record JAVJIF010004105.1, read on the forward strand.
AACTGGGTCAGAAAAACAGTTTAAAAATATTTTGAAAAATCTTTTAACACTCCTAAAAATCACCAAAAATAGTTTTATCATTTTGCATTGATATATAAACATGTGGTAAAAAGTTTAGCTCAAATATCAATCAATATAAACTATTTTTGTCTCTTATCATTTTTACCAAAAACCAAAAACTGTATTTTCTAAAACTTGGATTTTGAATAGAAAATACGTTTTGTCCAAAACTCTTCCAAATACAAAAACATGATATTTAAACACTTTGAAGCATGGTGTATATGGATATAATCCTATGAAACATATATATATCATAGTTTTTGTCATTAATTCCAAAAATAAGTTTTGTTAAAACACAAAACTTAAAACACATGAATAGGTAATCAAAATAAGTTTGTAGGTTGAAGATTGTATACAAACTATTTTTGTACATGTTATAGGAAATACGTTTGGAAACAAGATGTGCGCAAAAACGTGTGTGATAGAGCTTCAAACCTATTCACTGTTCTTTAACAAAACTCTAAACTAAAAACAAATCTAATAAATTATCTTGAGCAATCTTGAAGTCTTGAGCCATGCGATGCCTTGCTAGAGCCTTCTCTTTTATGTTCCTTCCTTGATGTGCAAAAAGCCTTCTTTGCTTCATGAACTTAGAAATTCTTGCAATAGCTAAGCAATGGCCTCCAAATATGGTACTAACCTGAAACTTATCTTAAACAAACTAATTAGTACCAAATAGCACTTATTTGTTTTGTTATCATCAAAACTCTAAACAAATGGAGAGTGTAACCTTTTGGGCCAACAATCTCCCCCTTTTTGATGATGACAAAACAAATAGGCTATAAACAAAAATATAGGGGAGGAGAAAGCTCCCCTCAAATTATGCTATATTAAACAAAGAAAAATAATGTAATTTGTAATTTGCAAGTAAACACCATGAAACCAAAAACCATGAGAATATAAAACACTTGCAAAACACTTAAACTCAAATTACAAGAATTCATGAAAACACATCAAAAACTAAAAACATATATAAACTCAAATTACAAGAATTCATGAAAACACATCAAAAACTAAAAACATATATAAACTCAAATTACAAGAATTCATGAAAACACATCAAAATTAAAAACATATATAAACTCATATGGAACCAAAACCATATGAACTCATATTTCCATACATAAACTCATTCTCCCCCTTTTTGTCATACATCAAAAAGGGTTAAGAAAACATTTTTATTCAATAACACAAACATTAAGTTCACCACAAATGAATGAAAATCTAGCAAAATCAAGTGGTTTAGTGAAAATATCGGTAAGTTGCAAATCCGTAGAAACATAATCAATATCTATATCTCCTTTCTCAAAATGATCTCTAAGAAAGTGATATCTAATCTCAATGTGCTTGGTCTTACTATGTTGATTTGCATTCTTAGTCATATGAATAGTACTAGTATTATCACAAAATATTTTTATATGGTTATAATGCAAATCATAATCAAGGAGAGTATGTTTCATCCAAAGGACTTGTGCACAACAAGCCCCCGCGGCAACATACTCCGCCTCGGTGATTAGTCTACAATTTCTGCATTATTATATCGCATTCTCCCACCGATTTATGAATAAATTGTCGATGTAAACCGTGTTTTGGTCTTTATTGCAGGTAGATCCAAAGTCCAAGGGCAAAGATGGAATAAGAGCCTAATTCTTCCCAATTTATGGTAATTAATCCCGTATTACTTGGAGGCCAAGCAAAGAATTCTCTAGAAGATGCATTGAACCTAGACTCCTGCGCTTGTCAGATGAATATTCGGGTGCAAATACCAGAAACGGGATATACCCTGACAATTCTCGCTGCCAGAGGGAGCGCCTGACGAAATCCAGAGACCCAACTCTCTGGAATTGCCGCGGATCCGCGGCAATCCTTGCGGATCCGCAGCATTCCAGTGGAGACACGCGTCAATTTTTGACGCGTGGCCCCGTCTCGTCTTCTGGAGAGTTCTTTCGCCTATAAATAGACCTGCAGAGGGCCAAACTGAAAGCAGTCTTCGTTTTTAGGAGTAGGTGCAGATTTTAGTGTAGTGTAGGTGAGTGTTCTTCATTTCTTGTATTTTTCATTTCTTTTTCTTAGATCATTGTAGTAGGGCTGAGTGATTTCTAGAGAGAGAAAGTAAGGGATTGATGTAATAGAGAGTGACACTCTATGTAAAGATGCCTCCTTTCTCTTCCATTGTAATCTCCTTCACCTTCTACATGATTTCTTGCTAGTTTTTCTTCTCATGGCAATCTAACTACTAATCACTAACCATCTAACCACTTACTTGATAATCCACATGAATCGGGTTGCCTCTACAAGGCCTTGTTCTTGCAAGAGCCATTGATGGCCAAAGATGATGGGTTCTAACATCTAACTTGCTAACTTGCTAACCAAGCACTCTCTTTTATTTCATGCTCTTTTATTTCATGCTAGTAGTGTAATGAGTGATGCTTGTATTAGCTTGTTCTTGATGCAATGTTTAGAATGTGATGAACCATCCATGAGCCATGCTTTGTACCGTCTCTTGGAGCCAAGGATTGTGATGGCCGAGGATCAAAATGTGAGGAAACTATCTTGAAGAGGTTAGCATGGTTAGTGGAGCATTTATTAGTTAGTAGCCATGAGTTTTCTTTTCTCTTGTTTTTAAAGGCAATTCTTTTATCTTTTCATCGGTGTTTTTACCATCCTTCTTAGTTCATCTTAGTTCCATTTTCTTTTCTATTCATTTTCCCAAATCACTTCTATTTTGTTTTCTTCGCCGTTTTCATCGCTCTTCTCACCTACCACATTCTGGATTTCATTTTCTTTTCCTTTTCATTCTTTTTCATTTTTTCAGCAAAGAAGAACTGTTAACAAACAACGGGAATAGAAACTGTCAATGCTTCTATCGCCTCCCTTCCCTTTGGATACGACCCGTTAAGCCAATGCTATAACGGAAGTATCGAGGGTACATTAGCACATTCGAGCTTTACATTGATTCACATAAAACACACTTTTGAGTGCTAGTTTTCCCATCGATCACTCGGCGGTTGAGAGAGCTACGGAATTTTGTTTCCTAGAGGACCATGAAATAAGACAATTACCAAGAAATTGACATGTCCCACTAGTACTCTTTCTATCTACTCTACAACCCGCATAGTCGGCATCCGAATAACTCGTCATTGAGAAATCTCCGATTTTCGAATACCATAGACCCATTCCAATCGTTCCTTTAATGTAACGAATAATGCGTTTTACCGCAATAAGATGGGACTCTTTGGGACACGATTGAAATCTAGCACAAAGACACACACTAAACATGATGTCCGGCCTACTTGCCGTCAAATACAAAAGACTACCTATCATGCTTCTATACAATTTAATATCAACATTTTTACCTTGGTCATCCTTATCAAGCTTGGTAGTAGTTGCCATGGGAGTGTTGCAAACCTTTGAGTCTTCAAGTCCAAACTTCTTTACGAGTTCCTTTGCGTATTTGGCTTGACATATGAAGTTCCCATCTTGCAATTGCTTGATTTGGAGTCCAAGAAAGAAATTAAGCTCACCCATTGAAGACATTTCAAATTCACATTGCATAACCTTTTCAAATTCCTTGCATAAAAACTCATTAGTAGAACCAAAAATTATATCATCAACATAAATTTGCACAATTAAAATGTCATTATCAACATGCTTAGTGAATAGTGTTGTATCTACTTTACCTTTAATAAAATCATTTGAAATGAGAAAACTAGAAAGCCTTTCATACCAAGCTCTTGGAGCTTATTTCAATCCATACAAAGCTTTATCAAGTTTAAAAACAAAATCGGGATGAACATGATCAACAAAACCGGGAGGTTGAGCAACATAAACTTCTTCATTTATAAAACCATTCAAAAATGCACTTTTCACATCCATTTGAAAAAGTTTAAAATTTTTGAAAGATGCAAAAGTTAGTGTCATCCGTATGGCTTCAAGCCGTGCTACGGGTGCAAAGGTCTCCTCAAAGTCAATTCCCTCAACTTGAGTATAACCTTGGGCCACTAACCTAGCCTTATTCCTAATCACATTTCTGGACTCATCCATCTTGTTTCTAAAGATCCACTTAGTACCAATTATTGGTCTATCGTGGGGCCTAGGAACAAGGTGCCAAACTTGGTTGCGTTCAAATTGATTGAGTTCCTCTTGCATGGCTAGCAACCAATATGAGTCCGCCTCGGCTTCGAGGATGCTTTTGGGTTCCAAATGAGAAATGAAAGCAAAGTTACCACATAGGTCATGGAGTTTGGAGCGAGTTGTTACCCCTTTAGATGCATCACCTAAGATGAACTCCTTGGGATGATTTGTGGCATATCTCTAAGCTTTAGGAAGCGGTTGAGAGCTTTTCTCTTTATCCTCTTGAACGTCACCAATTGGTTCTTGCTTATCATCTTGAGCGGGTGAGTCCTTCAAGGATAGTCTCTCCATGTCTTCACCTAATGGTTCAATCTCTACACCATTCTCAACAAACACATTAGATTCTTCAAATTTAACATGCATGGATTCTTCAATGGTAAGTGAAGATCTATTGAATACTCTATAAGCTTTACTAGTTGTAGAATATCCAACAAAGATTGCTTCATAAGCCTTAGCATCAAATTTACCCAAGTTATCTTTAGTGTTCAAAACAAAACACTTGCAACCAAAAACTTTAAAATATGCAACATTAGGTTTTCTAGAATGATACATTTCAAAAGATGTTTTGAAAGAATTTTTACATAAATAAATATGATTTGATATATAGCATGCGGTGTTTACGGCCTCGGCCCATAGATATTGAGGGAGGTCATACTCACTTATCATTGTCCTAGCCATCTCTTGAAGTGTTCTATTTTTTCTTTCTACAACTTTTTGTTGTGGAGTTCTAGGACAAGATATTTCATGCTTAATTCCCTTTTCATCACAATAAGTCATGAAGAGTTGGTTAACAAACTCGCCACCTCTATCACTCCTTATTCTCAAAATCGAAAAACCTTTTTCTTTTTCAACTCTTTTTCGAAAAATCTTAAAATGAGAAAAAGTTTGATCTTTGTGTTCCAAGAAGAAAACCCAAGTGAAACGGAAAAAATCATCAACTAAAACAAATGCAAATCTACTACCATTTAAGCTCTTAGTTTTAGTAGGTCCAAAAAGATCCATATGAATTAATTCTAAAGGCCTAGTTGACATGATATCCTTGATTGGTTTGAAGGAAGACTTGGTTTGTTTCCCAAGTTGGCACGCACCACAAATGCGGTCTTTCTCAAACTTCAAGTAAGGTATACCCTTCACCAATTCCTTAGAATTAATCCTAGAAAGATGGTCAAAAGATGCATGTCCTAATCTTCTATGCCAAAGCCAAGAATTTTCATCAAAAGCATTTAAGCATTTAGTAGAACATTCCACATTAAGCATGTCAATGATATAAATATTATCATCACGAAAACCGGTGAGAATACAATCATTGGTTTTAACATCAAAAATCTTGCAAGAAGAATCATCAAAAACAACTTTAAGTCCACGATCACAAAATTGACTAATGCTAAGCAAATTATGTTTCAAACCATCAACAGGTACAACATTTTCTATAATGGGAGATGCACCAATTTGAATGTTACCTATACCGATGATAGTGCCTTTGGAGTCATCCCCAAAGGTGACGGAGCCACCTTCCTCGTACCTTGATAGGGTTGTAAAGTTATTGATGTCCCACGTCATGTGTCTTGAACAACCA